>CM019151.1:112535165-112835165 GCA_009733165.1 Naja naja | reverse complement strand
TAACCAAGGACTTGGGAACTGTTAAGGTAGCATCGGAGGATATAAGCTGTTCCAAGTAGGGTGTTTTTTTTGTAGAATCAGGATATTCAAGTCTGATAAATTCAGGATTTCCAAATAGCGAGGCAGCCCTTTAGGTATTGGTCCAAGGGCTCCAATTACAATTGGGATAACACACGATTTCTTTTACCAAAGTCACTCAACTTCAATTTGTAAGTCCCGGTACTGTGTGATTTTTTTTCTTGCTGCATGTCTTCAATTCGTGCATCACCAGGTATTGCAATGTCAATGAACCAAACCTTTTTCTTTTCAACTATTGTTATGTCAGGTGTGTTGTGGGCCAAGTGCCTGTCAGTCTGAATTCTGAAGCCCCACAAGATCTTGACTTCTTCATTCTCCAGAACCTTCTCAACCTGATGTTCCCAGTAGTTATTACTATACTCAAATCCAAACTTTTGGCACAGTTTCCAGTGAACTCGGTTATGGCGTTCTAGATAGTCAGTTTGTGAAATTTTGCTGCACCCACTGATTAAATGGTGGTTGTTGTTGTTATTTTTATTATGTTCCATTCCTGTTGTAATCTATATCCTAATTAGGACAGGATCTGCTTTGGACTATTTGTGTGCCACTCTCTTTCCATAGTTTCCCAATCCTCCCACCCCTATTATTAGAATGTGGGTAGTCCAGTTCAGAAGAGAAACCCAAACAACCAGTTCATATACCATTCAGGCTGCAATGCTATGATGGCTGGTTGCTTTGTGCTGATTCCAACATCCTGAAAGAGAATGGCAAAAAAATAATAATCACCTTGTTTATTGGCATTGGCACGATTGCAAATTAGGACACCACTATTTGCAGTAATTTGGAACAG
The DNA here is from genome assembly GCA_009733165.1 of Naja naja. NCBI lineage: Eukaryota > Metazoa > Chordata > Lepidosauria > Squamata > Elapidae > Naja > Naja naja. The sequence continues at coordinate 112,834,297 of CM019151.1, read as the reverse complement.
ATGCAATACATGCAGGGTAAGCCAAGGCCACAGGGACAGCAAATTTTGCCCAGGCACTTCTGCTAACCTTAAGAGAGTGGAGAAAGCTTATGTAAGCCACATCAGCTTTTTGTAACAGGACCATAACTTGTGGAATAAGGACGTTCTGCCCAGGCTACCTAATTCAGCAGTGGCTTTATGTGAAAGGAGTGGTCTTGAAGGCCAAAGCCACAGCATCTTTCATTTCTACTTTTTGTAAGGAAATTAATAAAACAATTTTATTTTATTTAAATGAGCCTTTCATGCAGAAGATCAAACCTGTCTATATAGTACACTCTTTTTCAATTTCCCCACTGAACCTGACTGACTGGGCTGTGTTCACAAGACATTATGACCCAATGTGAATTTAGTCATGGTCTAATCAGCTAATTTGGCTTGACACACTATAAAAACATGATGTGTTGGGTTTGTCACAAGAGATTAGTGAGCTAATTTATGCTCCAGGGTGTCAGTGGTGATGACTTGCCCAATTCGCCCACTAAGTTTCCATGGCTGTCAATATACCTGAAACTGTGTCTCTTGATCTTCATCTATACTTAGGTTAGCCTTCAGCAAATTATGGGAACAAAACCACTAGCTCTCTTGATCTATCCACGGCCCAACAAGAGTAGATCTTCAGTTCTTTTGTAGCATCATTTATATGTATTTATCTCAGGAATACATTCCTGTGGGTTCAGTAAGACTTCATTTGCTTATTTTGTGCCTTCAGGTCAGAATTGACTCCTTGTGACTGCCTGGACTAGTCTAGCAGTTTTCATGGCAAGATTTCAGAAGTGGTTTGCCATTGCCTGCTTCCTGGCTCGAGTGATAAAGCAGGCTGGCTTTGTGCCAAAGGTGGAACTAGAACTCAGGGTCTCACAGTTTCTTGCCTCTAACAGGGCTTAGTTGTTTTCCTCTCAGCCAAAAGAAAAAAACAATAAACCCCTCTAACTAACTTGAGCTTTTACTACTTGGAGAAGGCAATTGTCAAACCCCTGTTAGAATCTGACTCCGAGGGAGAGGAGGAACAGCCTACAGGGAGTGGGAGTGTGGCTCCAGAAGTTGTGGAGGAAACTGGGGAAGGGCACAGGCTGGCTGGGCATTCAGAGGAAGACCCAGGCCCATCCCCTTTTCATCCTAGGGCACGCAGGGAAGAGCGGATAAGGGAGAAACGTGAATGGCATGGTCTACGGGGGAGGAAAGGGCCTTGATCCCCTTCATGGGCTGCAGCTGTGAGGACTGTTTAAAAGGTCAAACTGTGCATGGGCCAGTGCTAGAAGCAAAGCGTGAAAATATTTCTAGTCTGTCAGTTCTTACCTGACTTCTGGTGTCCTTCCCAGTGTGTGTATTTTGATATCTGTGGACATCTTCAAACCCTTATCCTGCCTTGTCTTATTAATTCTTCAGTGTGGTTTGTGTTGTTTTTTTCTATTTATAATTTATATGTATTTTGAGTTTGAACGGAAGTTCTTCCTTTTCGCAACTGTTTGTGGGGCAGTTTTTTCTCCAGGCAATGATAATTGGACCTTTAAAGCCAAGCTGAAGGAATTAAAGGGACTTCACCTGTTTTTGTGACTTTGTTGCTTTTGTATCCAACCCTGGGTCATCACAGCAATATAAATAAAGTTCTGGAACTTTCTAAGCAGTCCACTGCTTTCTTCCTGGAACCTCAAGGTGTTCCTTTTTTCTGAACGAGTTTCTGAATCTGAACCAGCTTTCTGTGCTCTTCATCTTTGAACCACCTTCTGTTCCCCAGGGCATAAAGGCTCGGGATCTGCTACATACTTATATGGAGAAAGCCATCTTGGAGAAACTGCAGAGAAAAGATCCTGACGCCCATCGCGATGCCCTGGATTTTATCATCAACAGCCAAAGAACACGGCCAAGATTTCACTATGCAGGAATTGAAGGTGAGGATTTTTATGCTCCTGGGGGATCAGTGGTTTCATGCAGCATTTGTCAGTAGCTCCTGTTAGAAGATGGTTTCGCAGCTGGTGTAATTTTGCAGGATGTCTGGGTGGAAATACCTTTGGTGGTGGAGTCCGCAATTGCATAGGCAAAATATCTTTGCATGGTCAGTTGTCCCAGGGTACTGTAGCTTCCTAGAGCACAAAGATTTGTCAGCAGTTGGTTTGTGTGTGTGTGTGTGTTTGTGTGTATACATCAGTAGAATAGAATGGAATGGAATGGAGTGGAGTGGAGGGAGTGGAGTGAGTGGAGAATAGTAGAGTAGAGTGAGTAGAGTAGAGTAGGTAGAGTAGAGTAGAGTAGAGTAGAGTAGAATAGCTGGAAGGGACCTTGGAGGTTTCTGTCCAGCCTGTGTTGCTATAAGATCATTAATTGCCTTTGTATCAGCCATTATGCAGGCTTTGTAAAAGCTGAGTTAGCAGCAAAGATCAAAGCATGTCTGTTTGTTTTTCCAACCATGTAGCCAAAATGTAACAACTTGCGCTTCTCGCACACAGAAGATTTGCTCACATTTTGTAGCAACCTTGTTTGATGTCTGCATTTCACCAGTAGATAGATAGCTTTGCACACCACTGATAAGGTGGCTAACATGATAGGTACAATCAGAAAGACATAGAGCTGATTATAGAATAGAATAGTAATAGAGAAAATAATAAAGGGGCTGAGTCCAGGGACCATTGAGAGGTTTTCTAGTCCAGCCCCTGCTTAGGCAGGAAACTCTATATAATTTCAGACAAATGGTTATCCAGTGTTGGAGCATTCACAACTTCTGGAGACACACACACACACACACACACAGAGACAGCACCTGATTAAGGCTTTAGGGACCATACAGGTAGCCCTCACTTTCTGACTGCAATGTGACTGTGACTTGTGACTTCCTTCTGGCTTCCCCATTGACTTATGGGAAACTGGCTGTGAAAGTTGCAGATGGCAATCACATGAAAGAAGGTTGCTGCAACCATCATAAATGCACACTGGCTGCCAAGCCATTAAATTTCTATCACATGACTGTGATGATACTATCATAGCTGCAATTGGAAGGAGCAGTCATAAATCTCTTTTCCACCACTGTTGTAACTTTGAATGATCGCTGAATAACTGGTCACTGCCTGTATACCTGTTTTGCTTTATTCTGCATTCTGTTAGCATGAGTAGTGATAACCTGGCTCAAATAGCAGAAAGTCAACTTGATCTTGTGCCATTCAATCCAGGGCATATTTTCTAAACTGTTTTAACCTCAGTGAGCTCTGTTTCCGAAAGAATAATGGCTATTTAAATAAATGTGGAAATGCTATAAATGCTATGAAATATGTAAAGCTTTGATTTTGAGATTTGATTAAATCTCCTAATCGAATTGAGTTCCTGAACTAAACTGGAAAGTCATATTGAATCATCCAATCCAATGCCTTTGAACTGACTCAATGTGACAAAAGAAAGAACCAGGTAAATGGTGTGAATTGAATTGGGTTGGAGCCAATCCATACCCTCTAATACTAGGTTACATCCAGCTTAGGCTACTGTCATGCACTCTACCTGGAAATTGTCCTTAGGTAATTTGGTTAGTACTGCATACAGTGTGGGGAAAAAAATCCCAGGACTTTTGCTCTTATGGTATTTATTCTTCTCACTCACACTGGCTATTTCTTTTTGATCCCTAATTGAAGGTGTTCCTATCAAACGTTGATGCTGAAATGCAAGCCAATCAGTATTGTTCCTTCCAAATATCTTGAACTTCATCTACATACCCAGACACACAATGCCACAGAAATCCTCTCTTGTTCTTGTTTTTCTCCTCCTCTGCATTCATCCTTAAGTACTCTAAAGGAAGGGAAAATAAGAGAAAGGGGGGAGAGAGGAAAATTGAGGGGACTTTGGAAGAAGTTTATTTATTTTATTTATTTTAATTACATTTATATGCCACCCTTCTCCGGAGACTCAGGGCGGCTTACAATTTTTGGGATGCAACCCAGTGTGTTCAGCAATAGCCTTCATTCCATTGTATATGCCTGCTTATTACTAAGTGGCATTTTTACAAAGTCAGCTTATTGCCCCCAACAATCTTGGGTCCTCAATTTACCTACCCCGAGAGGATGGAAGGCTGAGTCAACCTTGAGCCTGGTGGGATTCGAGCCTACAGCAGTTGTAGGCAGCTGGAACTTAAGTGCAGACAATTAACAGCCTGAGCCACCAGCCTGAGTTCAGAGAAGAGCAACTAACATGATCAAAGGCCTGGAGACTAAAACATATGAAGAACGGCTGCAGGTTTTGGGTCTGGCTAGTCTAAAGAAAAGAAGAATAAGGGATGACATCATAGCAGAATTCCAATATTTGAGAGGCTGCCACAAAGAAGAAGGGGTCAAATTATTCTCCATAGCACCAGAGGACAGGACAAGAAATAATGGTTGGAAACTAATCAAGGAGAGAAGCAACCTTGAATTAAGGAGAAACTTCCTAACAGGGAGGAAAATTAAACAGTGGATTGCCTTCAGAAATCATGGGCGCTCCATCACTGAAGCTTTTTAAGAAGAGACTGGACAGTCACTTATCTGAGATGGTACAGGTTCCCTGCTTGAGAAGGGGGTGGACTAGAAGACCTCCAAGGTTCCTTCCAGATTCTATTCTATTCTTTCCCTATTCTATTCTATTCTATTCTATTTATTCTACTCTATTACATACTACACTACACTACACTACACTCTACTTTATTCCCATCCTATCCCATCCCATCCCATTCCATCCCATCCTTTTGGATTGTCCTGCTACAGTTCATGAATATGTAGAAATGCAAAAAATTTTGCAGATATGTGCATGTACACACACACACACACACACACACACACACACAAAATGTAAGTCCCCACCAAAGTCCAACAAGTGTTCAAGTAAAGTCCCAAGGGGCTAAACGTTGCAGAAGGTTCATCAGGCAGTCTAGGTTCAGAATTAAAAATAATGAAGTTTCGAATCAGGGCACAAGATGGAATCTGGGTAAACTAGCAGTTGCTGCCAGCAAAGAGGCTCGAGTTTGCTGCTCATCTTAAGTAGAAGCAGACCCAGTGTTGCTTGTTAGGAAGGGGAAGGGCTCCTCTCTTGCAAGGAGCCTTAAAGAGCAGCTTTCCTCTGCTGCTCTAGACAGAGGGAGTCGGGGTGACGGTATTTGCAGCTCAGTCTCCTCATCTCCAGAGACTGGTAGCAACTACTGTCTACTCCTTGCAGCTCCTTGGGCAGTGGCTCATCCAGCAACTTGAATTGGCTGCTCATTGTTGAGCTGGCCATGATAAGTATAGGGAAAGGTGATGAGTATATTGTCAAGGGCTTTCAGAGCACCAACATTTTGATACGCGTTCAACAGCAACTCCAAGAATCCTCAAAACTCTTGATCTAGATTTTTAAGTTAGCATTTTTTCCTGTAAAACACTGAGTAACATCTAATTTAAATTCTGGTCACAAGGTATCTGAGAAAGCACAAGAAACATTCAGTTTATTAATAGCATGCACAATTTATTTATTTGTTAAGTTTATTTGCCACCTATCTATAATAATAGATAGATATAACAGATATAATAATAATAATAATAGATATAATAATAGATAGGCCTATCTCTAACCCTATAATAAGAGGAACACTTTTCTAATTCATATATTTCCATGGCTTGCCTTACAGGAATCTGCAGTTGAACTAATATTTGCAGCTTTCTTCACCACTGCCAGCGCCACTACTTCTATGATTTTACTTTTATTGAAACACCCATTGGTCATAAAAAAAATCCAGCTGGAGCTGGCCTCCAATGGACTCACTGGGCAGTGTCAGTGCTTTGCAGCTGAGGATTTTCTAACAAAATACCAGTCTGGGCAAAAAACTTCGCCTGCACATGAGAAGGAAAACAAAGATGGTGACTCCAGAGTGCCTCTTCCATCCAGACTGGGAAGAGAACAAGGGCGAGAGACCACAATGGAAGAGAAAGAACCTAATATAAACATCATGGCTAAAGTGTCCCAGGATATGGTCCATGGAACTACAAATGGTCCTAGCTCATTGTCTAGGCTGGAAGAAACAGGCCAGTTCTTTAGCAGTCTGGAAAGATCTGAGTATTGTTGCCACCCTTACTTGACCCTGGAGAAGTTGGATCGCCTGCGCTACTTGGATTGTGTCATTAAAGAAGTTCTCCGTTTGCTGCCCCCAGTATCTGGAGGGTATAGGACAGCCTTACAAACCTTTGAGCTTGATGTGAGTTGAGTGGCTTGCTCTCTTAACCTTTTGGTGGAAGTGTGAGGAACTTGGGTTTACCTGGATTTTAGAAGGCTAGGCTGAGTATTTTACATGGGGACCCAGAAAGAACACTTTTGGTTCCTAGTAATTCCAAGAACTTCTTCTGCTTAGAGCCAGAAGATATGCGAGGAATCTCTGGGCCATTTGTAGGAAGGTGAGCTTTTGGGATATGGGAAAAGATGTCTCAAATAAACTGTAAGTACTGTAACCAGGGATGGGAAACATAGAAGCCCCAGTAAACAAGATTCCAAGTTCTGGGTAGTGGACTGTGATAATGAGTTATGAAGTTTGTGAAGCAAAGTTGTCAGAGTTAGTTGCAGAAATCACATCCAGAAAGCACACACAGATAACTGATTTAGCAGGATTCATTAACCTCTTTATATACATAATAACACATGAAGTAAATTTACAATACCAACAGCAGATTCTTCCAATATGGTAGCAGTTACAGGGCAAAACACAAGCAGAGGAGAGAACAGCAGAGAACAGTTTCAGTTTTGATTCAGAGCTGCAGACAAGTTTGCAGCTTCAGAGCTCAGAGCTTAATACAGAGCCATGCCCAGGCTCCTTCCAGTTTCAATTTCCAAACATTCCTCATTGGCTGACTTAGTTGCTATGCCTATTCATTGGCTGACCTTGTTACCATGTCTCTGCCAGTTCATGAATATTGTGACAAAAGTCAAGTAGAAAAGGGACACAGAAAGATTGTCCAAGCGCATATTTGTATGCTGGTCTCTGATTCAGTTTCTGGCATCACTATTTTAACAATGGAAAGAAATACTGCTTCAAATGCTAGAGGAGCTGCTATCAGATCCTCTCAGCAGTTTGGCGAGCAAGATGGATCAATGGCCTAATTTGATAGAATCCAGAGAACTGCACATTTTTCATAAGAAGATTGAGAACTGGAGAGAGGAATGAAGTCAAGACAAATGCTTCATTCAGATCACCAAAATGATTGTGTCCATTGGGCAAAATTTAGGAAGAATTTCTGTAGCGGTTTGGTGTAATGATTAAAGGCACTGGGTTAGAAGTCAAGAGATTGTGGCTACTCCTACCTCAGTCCTAAAGCCAGGGGGGTGATTTGGGGCCTGTCCCTTTCTCTCCACCCTAGGTAGGTCAGCAGAAGCCAGTTGCAAAAATGTTGCAACAAGAACTACTAAGACTTGTCCCAGAAGTCAACATTGATCCATAAGCATGAAAAAGAGGGGCGGGAACAATATAATAATATAATATAATATTGTCATATAATATTGTCATATAATATTGTCATATAATATAATAATGAAATATAATATTACAATTGCTGTGATCTGGATTGGCACTTGGAACAGCCATGCCAAGGTAGTATTAATATTATGGCCGTAAATATCTCAGTTCATGGGCATTTTAATTTTTACTAACTGTGAAATACTGATATTTTTTAAATAAACAGGTTCCCATGTTCCTTGACCTATAGCAGCAGTGTTCAGAAAGACATTAATATATATACATACATATACATACACACACACACACACACACACACACATAAATGGTCTATTCATGAATTTTTCTCTCTGCTGTTTAGTCTGAAATGGCAGCACTTTGTAGCAGAAAATCCACATTTTTTTAAATTACATTTATATGCCGCCCTTCTCCAGAGACTCAGGGCGGCTTACAATTTTTGGGATGCAACCCAGTGTGCTCAGCAATAGCCTTCATTCCATTGTATATGCCTGCTTATTACTAAGCGGCATTTTTACAAAGTCAGCTAATTGCCCCCAACAATCTTGGGTCCTCAATTTACCTACCCCGAGAGGATGGAAGGCTGAGTCAACCTTGAGCCTGGTGGGATTCGAGCCTACAGCAGTTGTAGACAGCTGGAACTTAAGTGCAGGCAATTAACAGCCTGACCACCAATTTTTAAAAAATATATTGTTTTTTGTAGATTGTCAGTAATATTTTTGAAGTTAGCCTGTCTAAGCACATCGGACAATGGATGAAGTGAGGATTGTGTTGTCCCTCCAAAAGATTGGCTCACACTGTTGTGAATGTTTGCTCACGCTTTCAGACAGGTTTCATCCATCTGGCTGCTGTCTGTGGTGCTGATTTTGTTCCATCTCTCCTTCCCTTCCTTAAAGGGCTACCAGATTCCGAAGGGTTGGAGTGTGATGTACAGTATTCGAGATACACACGAGACTGCCAGCATCTACCAGAGTCCCCCCGATACTTTTGATCCAGAGAGGTTTTGGGTATCGCCGGAAGACCAGGAGGAGCACAAAACTTCAGCCTCCCTCCGGTTTCACTACATTCCCTTTGGTGGTGGAGTCCGCAATTGCATAGGCAAAGAACTGGCCAAGGCGATTCTCAAGATGCTTGCCATTGAATTGGTCAGCACAGCCAGCTGGGAATTGGCCACGGCTCATTTCCCCAAAATGCAGACCGTGCCTATTGTACACCCTGTAGACGATCTTCAACTCTATTTCCATTCTCTGAAGGCTGGCCATGAAAGCAGTGGTGGAACAGGCAAAGTCAACGCCTGAATGCATAGACATCTCCATTGCATCTCTAGCTTAGGGGTAGACTAGGACAGGCCTCTGGGGCAAAACACCACTTTCCTTTCAGCGCAAGCCCCTTCAACCTGCCTCTTTGTTATGGAGCAAGATAAAAGGATGGACTCACTGCACTCTCCCTTAAAGGCTTGTGAATTTGTTCTTTGGACAGATATGATCAGTTGGTCTTCTGTCATCTTTAGTTGCATGTTTTGTTTTGTAACCAAGCGCATAACCACTTTGTATTGTGGTTAAGAGAAGACATACGCCAAAGATAAATGTCTTGGGAAAAAGTGGTGGTGTTAGTTCTACATGAAGATTAAGGATATGTAGCTCAAGCAAACAAAAAATTGGATGCAGTGAAAATGTTGGGAATCCATGATCTAGTCTGCCATATGGAGTTTCTTCAGGACCCCTCACAACTGTTGAACAAGACATTCTGCTTCTATGGCACACATACAATTGAACTGTGAGCAGCCTTGATCATGACACAAAAGCCTCACCCTATTTTAATTAAGCAAGCTACTCGTGTGTTAGGGTATCACGTTGTCAAGCAAACTATGGATGGAATGCCTTAGGTCTGGTTCATAATCATATGTGCTTTTTTATTCTTTCTCCTTTGGGTCCTGCAAAATGAAAAGCATTATAGTTGAAGGGAGGTGGTTCATTTCTGAGATTTGACCTGGAATGGCTTGCTGACGTATCCAGTTTCCAAAGGGGTAGCTATATTAGCTCTTGTAGTAAGAATAAGTGAGAGTCTTTTAAAAGACTGACATGATTTCTTATAGCACGTGCAGTTATGGATTAGTTGTGGATGTATTGCCACCTGTGCATATGTGTAATTGATAAATCAAGGTTAATTCCATGCATCTGATGATGTCTCTAGTCTGTATATTAAGCCAGGGTGGGGAACTAAGATTCCTCAAATATTGTTCAGCTATCTATGAGCCCAAACCATTAAGGCCTATGGCGAGGGATCCTGGGAATCCTAGTTCAGCAAAACCTGGTTCCCCACTCCTGCTTACATTGTAGTGAAATGTTTAGCCTTTCAATTTGCTGCCTTGTAAGATATGTTGAAGTTTTAATCACTAGCATTTTTAGCCAGCGTGACGAGCAACTAGAATTTTTGTGGAATTGTGTATTCGAGGAATACCAATTTTGGGGAAAATAAAATTACCATTAATACCTATATCAATCTGCTCTAACAGTTTAAGAAAGCACTTTGTAATTCCTGCAGAATGACACATACTTCTCTTGAGCTAGGCTAAGAATTGGCTTTAAAAAGCTATGGGGAGCATTATTACAGAAGAAGTGCACTGTGTGTGGATAATTCCTCTCTCTGATCCAGATTGTGGGGACTTGCCAAGAAATGGGCTTTCAATCACAAGTTGCCAAGGAAAGCAACCTGTTCATACTGGTAGATCCCAAAATCTAAATCAGTATCTGCAAAGGAACAGAGAAGATGGACACAAGTGAAATGATAAGGATCGAAAGGTTATTGCTTTTCTAAAAACAACAACAGGTGGAAGATAGAGACTTAGAGCATTGAGCAAAGGATGGCCAAAGCTTCTAGCAAATATGATTGACAGTAGGCTAAGATAATGCAAATGGTAACATTGGATTGGAGAGCTGTATCCACTTGACTTGCAACCAGATCATCTGGAGATTGGGTAGGCATTGAGTAGGCCCAAGTAAAGACAAATCAGAAACTCAGTTGTAATTCAAGCCCCCAGTGCTAGGAATCCTTTGAGACCTAAATGTAAGAATTTGATATAGCAAGGAGAAAGTTAGGCTCAAGTTATTGTTGTTTCACCTCTCCATATGCAACATTTTCCCTGTGTGTGTGTGTGTGTGTGTGTTTTATATAGATGGCTTTTCACTGTGTGAGCTCCCCCTACCTGCGAGAATGTAATGGTGCAGCCCAAACACAGCTTTTTAGACTAACTTCAGCTTGGTATGCTTTCTACATGGTGGGTTGGATTCGAACTCACATGATGCCATTGTGCTGGTAATGGATGAGAATTATAGCCAGCTGTGCCTGTCTTAAAGTGGATGCATATCATCAAAAGGAATATCCTTGAGTAACATGTTTAATGCCCCAGACCATTGTTTGACCTTCTCTTTACCCTTCCATCTTACCAAAATCAAGTTGTTGACCTCTTGAAAATCAGCAATAGGTTTTTCTGCCTTTTATTTATTTTTTTAAATAAACCCAGTTGCGTGATATTGCTATATCTACTTGGTGTCATCTGCGACACCATTATCCAGCACAGCGCCTGATCAGTAAAAGTTGCTTGTTCTGTCACACAAGTGTAGGGGATGCATCAGATGGATTTTGATCATTATGTATTTCAGCTACCCTTTCTTGATTACCAGACTGCCAAAATTTTAATTATCACTATCTGGAATAACTCTGCTGTAGGCAGCTTGTCACTAAATAAAATTCCTATAAAAGATGTGGGAGGAAAGGCCTTTCAGTAATAAATCCTGCCAAAACTTCTTTTTGCTCTGCATTTATTTAAGATATTTATTGCCTGGTGCTAAGCCTGACAGGGGAAATGGTTCTCTGCTAAACTGTTGGCCAGAGAAATATTAAATCTGGGGAGAGTCAGGATCCAAAGGAGTGGAGCTTCGGGATTGTGCTTTTTCCTCTGACCCCTCAAATAGAGCTGAAGGCTTATCTAAACCAAGAGCTGGACATGTCTGGTGGGACATTCAGCCAAATACTTAAACACCTCACCTTGTGAACTGTAATGCCAAGAAATTGAGAGCTGGATATCCCATTAACGTAGTCCATTAATGTTGCAAAGAAACAGCAATTTACTCAGCAATTAAGGAGCCTTGGTGGTGCAGGCTGTTAAATGCCTAGCACTTAAGTTCCAGCTGCCTGCAATTAGTGCAGGCTCGAATCCCACCAGGCTCAAGGTTGACTCAGCCTTCCATCCTCTCGGGGTAGGTAAATTGAGGACCCAAGATTGTTGGGGGCAACAAGCTGACTTTGTAAAATTGGTGGTAAGCAGGCATATACAATGGAATGAAGGCTATTGCTGAGCACATTTGGTTGTGCTCCAAAGATTGTAAGCTGCCCTGAGTCTCTCGGCATATAAATGTAATTAAAAAAAAAAACCTTAGTGAACATTGGAAAAGCTGCTCTTTAATTTATGTCGTCATTTAAACAAAAAGAAGTAAGGCAGATATATTTGCCCTGCTGCATGGATGTGGAACTCAAAGATAACCTCAAGCAGTTAAAATAACAAAATTAAATACCTGGAATGTGTAGCATCCACAAAAGGTATTGGGTATGTTTTAAGGGGGTGGAGGAAAGGCTGGAAATTTGTAGAGCACCACCTAGAACAGGGGTGGGCAACTGTTTGACTCGAGGGCCACAATGGGTTCTTAAACTGGACCAGAGGGCCAGAACAAAAGCATGGATGGAGTGTTTGTGTGAACTAATATAAATTCGAAGTTAGATTACTTCACGTAGCCTTCTGGGAGAGCCTTCCATTCCGTGAGCCGGATAGAACAGCCGAACGGGCCGGATCCGGCCCCCGGGCCGTAGTTTGCCCACGGCTGACCTAGAGTGTTGGAGGGGAAGGACACTCAAATAGTTTCTTTGCATTATCTAAATTGGATTTTCCACCACCTGTCTTTCCACTGTTTTAAACAGCATCTTTCATCACCCCTAAGGTAGCCCTATAGAACATGTTCTTTTAACTTAACTACAGTATTTAAATAGTTTAGACAGTGCCAATGGTGAAACCTTTCTCACTTTTCTGTTATTTCTTATTTTAGAAAGTCAGGTTGATGTAGTGGTTAAAGCATCAGGCTATAAATTATGAGTTCTAGTCTTATCTCAAGAGACAGAGCTAGCTGTGTGATCTTGGGCCATTCACTCTCCCCAAGCCTTAGGAAGGGGGGGGCGCTACTGAAAAAACATGCCAAGGAAACTGCATGGACCCATCCAGTCTCTGATAATCAGATACGATTGAATTAGGGTGGGGTGGGGGAAGAGATTCTTTTGCTAATTGAAATCTTCCTTTAATTCAAAATTAAATTTGGAAAATTGGAAGCTCTGGCCATGAGCATTCTGCTTGTGGAACTAAGCTATTCCCAAATGAGCATTCAAATCAGCCATTTAAAGATCTCTCAATAGGTATCATCACCTGAGTGGACAGAACTGTACCCAAACTATGTGTCTGAACTGGCATTTCTTCAGCAATTAATGTTTAATTTGTTACTTTGCCCACTCAAGATATCAGCTATGTGCAAAATGGTGCTGTCTGCCCCTGTTCCTCTCAGTCCTCCAAGTAGAGAGATGTACTGGCTTTTCTTCAAAACAGGAAATATGAAGTTATCCTCTATTGTCCCTGAACTGGATGGACTTGGTTGTGTGATGTGCCTATGAATCTGTCCAAAAATTTTGCATGTAAAAGAGTGGTGGAGTTGCAGTTGCATGGTCATGTCCACCATCTTGGATTTTTTTACACGCCTGTCCACAAGAGGGCGCCTCATGTCAGGGGAAGCCTTATTTATGTAGCAGCTGTTGTCATTTTTAATTGGTCTTAGCGCAATTTTACTTTATTTTTTTTAAAAGTCAACTACCCAAATAGATGTGAAATGCATTGGGTACACAGTTAAGCCATGTTCTTTTGGGGGCTTCCTAAAACACGAGCCATCTTTGGAGAACAATTGCCCTGATGCCAATATATTTGCAGGGAACCGGAACATGTAAGACTTCGAATTCTCTTCCAAATTATCAGTAATGAACATGGTTATATTTAGGAGGTTTGCAGGAAAAGTGGATGCTTAAAGGTTTTGTTTTCAAATTCATGACGTTCAAAGTGAAATATGCAAAGTAAAAGCAAAGGTCCTATTTAAAAGTCAAAACAGGCTGGTTTCAATGGACAATGAGCTTTATTTCAGCCGTGCTTCTAATCCTTTAGAGATGTTTGACTGGCAGTTCCTCTATGGTTGAGATCACCGTATCATCAGGTCACCAGGGTGATTCTCCTGTGCAATTTTTAAACATTTGTGTTTTACTTATAGATAATGGAACAATGTTTCTATCTAAAGTCAAATATCATGGCAAAGTATACAAGCTTCTCTGTTTTGCAGTTACCAAATCTAAGACATATTACCTGTCAATGGTTTCTTTAGTTTCAGCTTTCAAAAATTTAGTTTTTAAGGTTAAAAAAGAAATCTTTAAAATCTTATACAAATCTTTAAAACTCAAATGTTTCTGTTGTGCAGTTGTGGTACTTTAGTACATCACAAAGTTGTTTATCAGTATTTACAGATTCCCTGCCCTGCAATCAGCACATGTGGAAAAAAACTCTCATAAATTCCACATGTCCGAGCTGAGTCCATTAGAGACCATAACTGATTAAACTCTGCAAGCCAGAAGATGATGCTGACAGATTTTCCTTTAGCCTATAACTTCTTAAACAGAACACCTTATCTGTCTTGCTAGAACTGCCTTCCTTTCCTCATGAAAGTTTCATTCTTTCAACCCTGTTAAAAAGGCAGATTCAGAAAGTGATTGTATATTTCCTAAAGTTCTAATCCACATCACGTAATCCGTAGGATAGCTGCCTGTCTGAAAGTTTTAACATTAACCTGCCCTCCTGACTAAGGCCTCTCTTATCCAAATTCTCCCCTAGATTTCATTGATAAAGACACTTCATTCATTCCCTGGATTCATCACTCCCTGAAGTTCTCACATGTCCCTGGCTCTCTTTTTCCCAAAAGAGAAAGAAAGGAAGATTGTTTTTGTAAAATAAATCCTTCTAACCTTTAACAGAAAAGTTGGTTTTAAAGCAAAGGAAGAAGTCAGAGTGTTTGCAGTCTTTTTAAAAATTGTTATCTGTTATTTGATTCTGAAGTCATACATAGATGACTTCTCCTGTCTGAATGCAGGACAATTCCAATGATCAGGAAGGACTTCTGAATTAAGGGAGGTGCTGCTCCTATGTAAGGTAATTCTCCTTTTCTTTCCACTCCCCCATCAAAGCGGGTAAAGGTTGCACTATAATGCTGAGTTAAATACTGTTGGCAGATTGACCTTCAAGTGACCCAGAAGCTTCTGCCCTCCTGACCTTGTCTTTAAGGTAAATCTTTGTGGTCAACTGAAAGAAAGAAAACAGCCAAATGTCAATGACTAACTTTAATTAACATAACTTTCGGTAAGGTGCCATCTAAAGTGCTGTGATGCTACAGTTCTAAGGTTCCCCTTTTAACTTTGATTCAAACTCCCAAAGCTGATTTTAAATCTACTCTCTCTGTAGTTATATCTTTTAATTTCAAGCCACACCTCGATCTCATTCATTTAAATATAAACCCAAGTTAGGATGAAGAAATAGCTTTGTAAAAGGGCAAGGAAGTGACATTATGTCCCTTGTTTTGTATTTGTATGTATCAAGATAAAAAGGCCCCTTTTCTTCACTGCCCATTCATATTTTTGGGACATGTTGGACTACATTTCCCATCAGTGACACCACACACCTTGCTTTGTATTTTTCAGGGTAGAGAGATCCCAGCCTCCCCCTCCCCCCATCCATCTGTTTGGGATATGTTGGACTATATTTTCCATCAGTCACTGCAGGCAGCGTAGCTGGAGAATAATAACCACTACTAGACCCAACACACATGGGCAAAATCAAGATGAGGAAACTTCCCTTCGATTAGTCATATCCTGAAAATCCAAGAATTATTTTAAACTTGTGTTCCGAAAATGCAAAGACTGAAACGATGGATTTCTCTGTCTTCATAATTATAAATTCAGAATTATCCCTGTACTAGAGAAACGATTCCTGCCCAGTTGAGTGGATCTTGCTCTTGGTTTGGTTAAGACTGGGGTGTGATCTTGAGGAAGCCAGTCTCAAGAAAAATCAGCTGATCTATCCCTGGGGGGGGGGGAATTGAATGCATATGCAACCTAAACAACACAGAGGTTGGATTCAGCTGCTGTTTCTCTACAACACCCTGAGCTAAGAACTAGCCAACCAAATCTTAAGTAGCATTAAATGCCCAACTTCAACCCATGCACTTCAGTGTGTGCCTTGAAAACCCAATAAGTTCAGTTCATTTATGCATTCATAAGTTAATGTCAATGGAGATTCTCAGTCATTCAGGTCATGGTTGTCTCAAAAGCGCTTTTTCAAAAAAGCACCTATGGGACATTGATAAGTTAAAACAGCTCATGTAGGTGACTCACAGTCTCATAGATGTGGTGTAGGAGAGAGAGAGAAAACCCCCAACTTTTCACTCACTCTGAATGATTTCATCTTCATTACAATCGCATCATAAAAGGAACTGTCGAAACAGATGGTAGTTTTAGGCTCACATATGTTGTTGGAAACCTCAATTGAAGCCAGAAAGTCGTCCTAATGAATATCTAAAGGCAAAGTTAGAAAGTAGAGCAGATCCAATTTGAATCCCTATGTAAAATATGTTAATCTGCTTTAGAAATGGCTACGATTTAAGTGACCATTGCCTGAATGTCTGAAGTATTTCCTGTGAAAACAAGTCCCCGGCACTTCAATTACAAAAGCTTCAATCGCGGGATCCGCTAAAAAACACGGAACTGATTCATTCGCGCCTTTAAACCTTGTGAAAACGTTTCTTCGGCTTTTGCCCAGTGCGCCAAGTTTGATGCCCGGTTTCTGGACAAATGACGAACACGTCTAGCTAAACCAAGAGGCAAAATGCTTCGTTATAACCCGAAATACTTCCTCGATGTAATCTCTATTAAAAAGAAAACGGGGCAGTTTTTCTAACCAGGATCCCGAAATCACCGCACCTCCAGGAAACGCGCGGAAATGGGACTTATTCTGGTAAATAGACTTTTATTTCGCAATTAAAAGCATTTTTTGGAAGCGCAAGTGCAGCGTCATTCCACGGAAGGTTTTCCCCGGGGGGTGCGGGGGAAACGACGGTTAACTTGCCACCTTCGCCAAGCAGCCCGTCTTGGGCTGTTCATTTATTAACCTCCTTTCAAGATGCCTTTCATGATCCCTTTCCCACTGTGGCCATCGGAGCGCGGACAAGCCTTCCCCTCCCCCGGTTCTTTCCCCCCCCCGGCCACCCCGGGATTGACGCACATAAACTAGATGGGCGCGCGGAGATAATAAAGGCTTCCTGTGGCAATTAACGGTGCTCAGACCTCCGCATCTCGTTATTTGATAGACAGTGAACTTGGCGAAGAAGCAGGCAGGGTTCATCCAAATGTCACGGTCCGGGCTGTAGGTCGCCTGCAGGTCAGCGCCCGGGAAGGCGCAAGTGCGCTGGGGTCGTGCCCTTGTTTTCTGGTGGCTGCAAAACCGCAGACGCGCCCTGCCAAAGGGGCATCCGTCTCTCCCCCCCCTCTCCTCCTCCTCCCCGCCCCCGCCATTAGGCGAGCAGGCACGTAGTTTGGAGGTGGATCCCGTCGGCTTTCACCTCGCCGGGGCGCTGGGATTATCTAGGTCAGGCGGAGGGGCGGCGGAGAGCAAGAGCGGGCGCGGGGGGCTTTAAACTCCACCGAACAAAGATGCAACTTGGGGAAACGGATCGCGTGGTTCCCCGGTCCCCTCCTCTCGCTCAGAAAGTATTAGGTCCCCGTCCGGTCCAAGAGGCACCCGGCGCACACATGCACCCACTTAGAAGTATGATGTGGGGAGAGGCAGTGTAACTACCCCCGTTGTGGGGGGGGTCCCTTGTCCCAGGGTATCCTATTCAAGCCAGCATTTGCCCCAAAGGATGAAGATGCGAACTTAGGGGGAAAAAAGAGACTGTGCTTACAACAGTTTGTTTAATGACTGGTCGAAGTTATAACAGCAGGGGAAAAAGTGATCGATGGCCATTTTTCACACTTAATGACGGTTGCAGCATCCCATGATCAAAATTCAGATGCTTGGCAACTGGTTCACACTTATGACGGGTGCAGTGTCCCCGGCTCATGTGATCCACCTTTTGCGACCTTCTGGCAAGCAAAGTCCATGGGGGAAGCCAGATTTACTTAACAACCGGGTTTCTAATTTTAACTACTTCAGCAATTCGCTTAACAAAAGTGGCAAGGAAAGTTGTAAAATGCAGCAAATTTGACAGTTAGCAACATAATTGTTGGGCTCAATTGTAGTTGTAAGTTGAAGACTACCCATAAAAGAAAGGTAAGGTGACATCTAAGTTAGAAATAAGTGCAGAATTGTGTGTTGTTAAAGATAGAAAAGGTACAGAGCAAGATTGACCATTAAGAGCTAGTGGGAGGGAACTCGGTGTGAACGTGCATAGTGGCCTTGGACCTTTACAAGTTTCCTGGCCAGATTCGTTTGCCTGTTTAAGCCTCACTTCGCAAACGCTTATTTCTAAGGTTATATTCGATATCAAAATATGGAAAACGTGTCGGAAATTTCTACACCAGACAGATCGGCCCCTTAGTTTTTCTGAAGGACCGCAATACAAAGGATCTCTATAAATTTGGGAAGGAGGGATGGAGTTGAGGCATCCACAGTAAATAAAACATCATCTCCCTTCCCTTCCCCCAGAGTCTCGGCTGTTTCCTTCTTTTTCCTCCATTTCTATGCGTCGTTCAGGATGTGAAGAGTTAATCCGCCACCAGGAGTCCTCTCTTCCCATTGAAGAGGCCAAGCTCACAGAGAGAAGTGCAGTTTCACTTGCAATTCAATTCGGTGTAAAACGTGTCAAAAGGCCAGGCTGTGCGGTGCGCCTCTGGGTGTCCAATTCCCAGAGAGTGGAATGGCTGAGCAATTAATGCGAAGGGGGTTGGACTAAATAAACTTTTTGAGTTGGCGCATTCTTGTTCTTACACGGGAGCATCTTGGTATGATCATTCAACACAGATTTTAATGGTGCATGAATTATGAAGAGACCTGGACCATACGCTTTCTTTGACATATTTCTGGCCAGCAGCCTTTCCCCCCTTTCTTTTTAGTGTTTATCTCCCGAAGGACCCCGGAGAAGCAGATTGATAAGAGAGGTTATACGTCTGGGCGAAAATTCCCCTTCGGATCTGGAGGTGGAGGGCTTTAAACGCGTTTCGTTTCCTCACGCTACACTGACTATTCATTGTCCCAAAACGTTTGACTTAGACGGCGGGGATTTGGGGGTATTGCCCGACCACCTCTCCAACTGAGCTAGAAGCTGGAAGGGAAAGTTGTCCATTTTCGATTTTCTTTATCCGTTTTTTTAAAGATGCCTAATGTTAGATTTGCTTTCTTCCCCAGTTCTGTTTGTGTAAGAAGAGTACGCTAGTCTTCCCTGAGTCCCGCCCTCCCTCTTTCTGGCTCTGAACGGCAGCCTTAATTGGTCCTTTTCGCTTTTTTCCCGGGAAGCAAATCCTCCCCGGAACTGGGGGAATCGGTGTAAAGAGCAACAACGAGAACCAGTAAGAGCAGGATGGTCGAACCCGCTCGGTTTCAAGTATCGCCGCGGAAACACGAGAAGGACGAACTCCCGTTTCTCACTCGGCGCTACCTAGGAAAGGGCCGCTCCTTCCGGGATCGCCTCCCTTGGGGCTGCCTGCCTTCTTTCCACTTGGACCGCAATATCCAGCCATCCCTTCTCGGGGCCGAGGCCGCCGGAACGCGAGTGAAGGGCAAAGGCGAACCCGCTCCGCAGGAAACCCCCCCTCTTCTCCAGCCGCCGCTTTGGATTAACAGGGTGGCCGCCTGCCTTTGGCCGAGGTCCCCCCCACTTCCCACCGTCCTTAAAGAAGGAAAGTGTTGTGTTCTGTTAGAAGGAAAGTTTTTCCTCTGGTCCGCCGATTAGGCGGGAAAATACTAAGAGCTGTCTGTCAGGCAGCTCCTACAAAACTGTCAGACGGGATTTCTGCTGGTTGTTGCTGTTAATAGAAATAAAGAAGTTGTTTCCTTATCCTGGATCCGAGTCTTCTTTAACCCACAATACAACAGAAAGTCTCTCCAATCGTGGATTTCTTGGCTTCTGCTCTCTGGAAGGGAAAAAGCGGCGGCGATCTCGGAAAGGGAGGGTCACCTGAAAAAGGCGCCCTTCGAAGCGTTGAATTCCTCCTGCGCGGCGAAACGCCCACAGCCCGCGCTGATTCTGAGGAAAAGCGGGCGATCTGGCCGCCTTCAAAGCCGAAGAGGCCCCACCACACAACGGAAGTCAAGCCGGCTGCAGGGTGGGGCGGGGAGGGGTGGGGCTGTGAGCGAAGAACGCGGCACCTTCCGCAACGCATCGGGGACGTGGGGGTGGGGGGTGGGGGAAGAAATCAACCCGCGATGGATCCCATTGGATCCAGGCCGCGGTTCTTCCGCCCCCCGCAGTCGGCTCCCGGAGCGAAGAAGTCGAGGCCGGGCGAGGCAGTAGAAGCCGCTCATGAGAGCGCAGTTCTTCCTGTCGGTGGCGTTCCTCCTTAGCGGTGCCTTCGGGCTGGATCGCCCAGGCACAAGTCTTAAAGGGATCGGGAGATCTTCCAAGGGCGGCGCCGGGAGGGAGCCCCCCCCCGCCGCTTCCAATTCGCCTCTCGAAGTCGGTAAAGTTCCTCCCTACCCCCGTCCCCAAGCCCCAGCTCGAACGAGGGAAGTCTTGCGGCGTTGCCGGCAGGGATGTGGCTCATCGACAGGTGGAAAGGGCGCGCGGGGAAAAGAGGCCCCGCCCGTGGAATCGGTTCCCTCAGGAAAGAGACTTCTGGGGAAGAGCACGGGCGAGACAAGCGGGCCTCTGGCTGCACAGCCCCGCCCCCCTCTCACTCCCCCGCTGCCTCGGTTGTTGGGCGAGAAGGAGGCCTCGTGTCACGCCTCTTCATCGGCGAAGCCCGAGGCTGAGGTGTCCGGAAAGGCGCCCAAAAGCTCCCCGAACTGAGCCCTCGTTGGCTTCCGGAATCCAGCGCCTCGCTGCCAGGCCCGGCCCGGCTCCAGCTCGTTTGCGCATTTCTATGCATAGAATTCCCTCGGCCTACCGGAGTTGAGTGGGAAGGAAGCGGCCGGCGGCCCCTCGCGCGCTCTTCCCGGTCCTTGTTCCCACAGAAATGAGGCTGCTGAGTGCTGCTCCGCCCGTCCGGAGCAGCGGGGGCTGCCCTCGGCCTGCGAGCGGGGCTGAGGCGAAGGGGGAACCACCTTTTTCCCGCCCGCGCCAGCCAGGGGCGACGAGAAGCCGCGGCGCTGGCGCGTGTTTACCTTTGGCCACCCTAACCTTTCTTCCGCCCCCCGCCCCGCTCGCTGACCTGCGGTTGAACCTGCGATTAACAGCGCTTCGCCGGTTCGAGAATCTGCTGCGCCTCTTCTTGCTGCTGAGGCGGATTCTTCCTCGCAGGGCCCCGGACGTAAAGATAAACTCCTGTTTGGCGAGGTGAACCGAAGGCCAAGGATGGCGTTTTCTGAGGGAGGAGAGGCCGAAGGCCGCTTCTTGCCCCCTCCTCCGCTGCTCACCGCGCCGAGAGGCTTAGGCAGGGCGGCGGTGAGGGGGCGCCCACCAGCATGATAGGCGGATCTCCTGTACTGGGGATTTGACCACCCCCCAAATATAAATGCTGAGCCCAGCAAAAGGCGGACTTTGGCCAAGATGAAAAAGTGGTGTGTGTGGGGGGGAAGGAGAGCCAAGCGAGCCGACCCAAAACTCAGTCGTCCTGGTGTCTATACTTCCAGATTTTAGCCGTTTAGTTTACTTCATTTGTTTCTGCCTCCGAATCAGTGTCAATTCCTGGTGACTGGACAAGTCTCTGCATTTCATCCCCTGGCAAGATTTTCAGGAGTGGTTTCGTGTAGCCTCTTTCCTAGGGCCGATGGGTCCAAGGTCACCAGGCTGGCTTTAGCCTCGGGCAGAACTAGACCTGCCTCCCGCTTTAACCACTACACCAGCCTTGCTCTCTAGTTTAGGTGGTTAAAAAAAAGAAAAGGTTAAATCGTATTTCTCTGGAGGGTGAGGGTGTGTGTGTGACAAGATCTTGTCCATCAGATGAAGATCTGTCGAGACATCCGTATCTGATGCCTTTCCCATTTCTGGACACCCGTACCCTCCCTTTTTCCAAGGCTCTCCTTTGCGAGAATGGGGATCAGGAGACGATGGGCATGAATGCAACTACCAGAAAACTTGGCCAATATGTCACAAATATGTGGTTCGAGACCAGATCAAAGCTGAAACCCCACGTCTCCAGGTGGAGCGGATCCCTACAGAGATATCTCCCTCCCAACAGAGCCATGAGGGGAAGGGGATTAACAACACCAATCTAATTAACAGCATGAAGCTTATTATTAATTGCTTAATTATTTACATAGCCGCATCAGAGGGCTCCATAGATCGGGTAAAGAACAAACCTCCAGAGACAGACAAGCTCAAATTAGTTTCCGGAGAAACGACGAAGCCTTTTACATACTTAAAGGTAGCTATGGACATGAACAACGGTAGAGAAGTCTAGCATTGATCAGCTGCAGATCATTTAAGTTACATGATCAGCCTCGAGTCTGCAGGACTTCATCAGTTGAGGTGTTAGGAAAACAGCGAGACCAAATGGACCTTGTGGCACCAAAACGAAATTAGATTAACTCGTGAATGCCACACTTCTTTAGATAACAGCAGGACCGAGTTCAACAGGTCCTGCTCTCCTCGTTTCATTGCCATGCCCGAAAAAGTGTTGAGATAAATTGCATTTCTGCATATCATGCAAAGCGCAAACGGGGGAGGAGGGAGGGTGAAAAACCCGAGGGCAGGCGGTGAAGGTGACTTTAAGTCCAAATAGTTTGACTCGGGGAAATTGCCAACGATTTAGCTGCCAGCAATGCTCAGGATTTTCACAGGTAATTATTATTCACGAAGGAATTTCGCAACCTCTTGGAGTGGGGGAAATACTGAAGAGGGATAAAACTTTTTAAGAATGTGGACCAGCCAGGGATGGACTCTGATCGAGGAGATCCGGACGGATCCTACAACCATGAAACTTAACCGGGTGACCTTGGGGTAGTCCCGCTGCTTTTCCGAAACATACGGAAAAACTAGGGCGGAATGGGGTTAGGAAACCGGACTGGTCAAGTCTGCAATTCACGATTGGCGTCCAGTCGATATTTTGTCCAGAAATGCCAGGATAAGGTTCCTTCTTCCTTTCTTACATAACACAAATCTTGCTTTTTTGCTGGGCTGCACCACAGGGGCTGATGATAAAACAAACGGAAGCAATCCACTTTCCAGGAATTGGTTATTTTTAAGTATATAATTTGAAAATCCACGGTCTTACGTTACTATGTGAGAAAAGGCATTTATTAGTAGACGGGCGGGTTCGGTTGCTCAGCCAACTCGGTTAAAATCCTTACAGCATTATTTCCAGAACACGCTAAGCCCGTTCAATCAAATCTTTATCGTGGTCCTAAACCAGCATAAACCTGTTGATTGGTTGATTGATCGCGGCTTATCTCTTTCGCGAATAAACCTGGTTTATAGTGCACTGTATTTTGGACACCCAGAAGAACACTGATTTGCGTGGAAAGAGTAAACTCGTTCAAGCCTTTGAACACCCGGATGATATTAGAAAAAAGATTGGGGGAAAAAATCTATTGGAGCTTTTAAGTTGCTGAAGGAAGTCTGCCTAACCAGCTGAGATTGGGTTAAGCCTAGCTTGTGCCTCCACCGCCTTTGAGAAAAGCTGGTTCTGCAGGGAGGAATCGAAGCAAATTTCATAGGCCTTGAAACGAGACTAAAGAAAGTCTAAAACCAGCATTGTAGCTCAAATTAGCTGGGGATTATGGGGGTACCGGTATCTGAAGGGCCGAAAGCTTAACGTTATAAATCTTGAATTCAGCAGGCTGTCGCTTAAAACATAAAACCTGGGTGCCTTCGTTATGCTCAGAAGCGGACAATTGTCGGAAAGGTCTTGAAGATCCTCCTTGGAACCCAGGAATTTACTTCTGAGTAAACAAGGAGTAGGAAGGGGTTACCGCGCTGCCCTTGAATGAAAGGCCAAAATCAGTTGCCATTTATGCATGGCCGCCGTGCAGGGATTTCTTCCGAATAAATATGCTCAGGATTTTGCTGAGCAGTCCAGCAACCAGATTCTTCCCCGCGTTATTATATTTCGGGACTCCGCTTTTGAGGCGGTGTAACCTGCATACGCCTTAACTCAGTTCACGCGTCTCCCTTAGCTCTAAATCTACCTTAGCGGGCTGCGTTTTACTCCCACGCTAAGCCCAGCCAAAAGCCGTGCCAGAGAACGTGTGAACCCAACCAGGGAATATTTCGAATCGACGCTGCTAGCTTTTACCCTGTTCTACCTGGATTGCCTGCCGCTCGCTTAGACGCCGTTCCTTGGGCTTAGTTTCTAGTTTCAAAAGACCCCATCAGAAGTCAGACAGGGCGGACTCCGGAGTCGAAATACTGAGGGTGGTACCGGCGCAGGGGGAGCCGAACTGTGGCGGGTCCTGCCAGCAAAACGGGCGAACGAACCGCCGCACCTGCTTCCCGCGCAGCCCCGCAGGCTCGAGAGGAGAGAGAAGCCCGATCTCCCCAGGTGTGAAGAAGAGGATAGATTCCAGAGCAGCCTCCTTGGGATCGGCGCTGCAAATCCCCAATCCAGATCCCAGGGCCAGGAGCTGATCGCCAGGAGCTGTTGGCCGGCTCGAAGGAGAGGAGACCTCGCCGGCTTCGGGGAAGGGGCGGGAACGGGAAGGGGCAACACCCGCCCCCCGTCTCGAAAGGCTTGAAGCCCAGGGCAGGGCGGGGTCGAGGAAACGATGGGGCGGAGCTTGCTGGCCACCAGCAGCAATTAAAGCTGAACTTTGGATGAACTAATTGATCGTCCGGACCAAGGTAAAGTGGGCAGCGACCTGGGGGCGAGGATGGGTATAAAAGGGGTCCCCGTAGCGGGGCTCAGCCCTTGCGCTCCGTCGCTCGCCGAGAAGGAAGGCAACTTGTGCCCGCTCCAGCCGTGGAAGCCAGGCGGCCCGACCAAGCATGGGCTTCTCCTTTCTGCTGGCCAGCGCCCTGGGCACCCTGGTCCTGGTGCCACTCTTGCTCTGCCTGGCCTCCCTGAAGCTCTGGCACTTCTATTGCCTGCGGGGCCGCGATCCCGCTTGCCCCCTGCCGCTGCCGCCGGGCACCATGGGGCTGCCTTTCCTGGGGGAAACTCTCCAGCTAGTGCTGCAGGTAAGGCGACGAGGGCGGCGGGCACCGCGCCTTATCTCGGTTGGGGAGCCCCGGGGGGAGGGGGGACCCGATCCAAGCGCCCGGGCTCCGCTCCACTCCAACGCTTGCCCTTTTTTATTTCCTTCCAAGCGTCGGAAATTCCTGTCGATGAAGCGTCGCCAATACGGCCACATCTACAAGACGCACCTCTTCGGGAGGCCGACGGTGCGGGTGATGGGCGTGGAGAACGTGCGGCACATCCTCTTGGGTGAGCACCGGCTGGTGGCGGTGCACTGGCCGGCTTCGGTGCGCATCATCCTGGGCTCCGGCTGCCTCTCCAACCTGCACGACGTGAAGCACAAGCATCGCAAGAAGGTCAGCGGGTTGGGGAAAGGGCTCCTTCCCTTCCGTGGCTAAAGCAGCCCCCTGATCCGGCCGGGGGTTTTGGGCCGTGAGAAAAGAAGGTCGACCTCTGCCTGCCTTAAAGGCGGAGGAAGGTTTGTCGCAGGATCTGGACTCCTAAGAATAGAATGGAATGGAATAGAATGGAATTCTTTTATTGGCCAAGTGTGATTGGAGACAAGGAATTTGTCTCCAGTGCATATGCTCTCAGTGTACATAAAAGAAATTATCAGAGGAGGTGTATTTTTGTGGGTGTATGCATGCAAGCATGCATGTATGTGTGCATATATGCATGCACGAACGTTATGTATGTGTGGTGGGGCAACCAAAGGACCCGAGTCTTAACTGAAAACTTTTACCCTGAAGTCCGGATGAAGTTTTAAGGAGAGCGGCTAAGCCCCAGTTCTTATGTGTGCGATGCATCTTTTAGCTTGTAACTTTTTTAGCCAAAAGAAGGTGGGGGAAGCCCTCGTATCCAGCGGACCGACCTACTTTGGAGCAAACGGGGCCCTTGTAAAAGGGAGAAGGGAAGAAGGGAAAGCCGCAGAGGAGGAGGATCTTAAAACGCATCTGGGGAAGGTCCTTCCCCATAAAACAGGCTCCCATAAAATGAATGGCGCCTTTGAGAACTCTTTTTCCAGAAGCAACGGGGGGCAATCTAGAGGCCATAAAGAGGGGTTGGCGCCCTGACCCTCCACACCTTAAGACTTAGGATGAAACTCCTCCCTCCCCTTTTCCAAAGTATTTCCTTTGCTTTCAAGTGGTTGGACTGTGTGCCAAAAAAAAGGGGTGTACAGTCCAGGGATATTAAAAATTGCAATCGCTTTCTGGTGATTAGTTGTAGAAGATTTGAAAAGAGGGAGGTTTTGTCCCGATTTGTATTTTAACACAATCTTGGCCATTCTGACCCTTCTCTGCCCCGGTTGAGGAAAATTGCTGAAGTTCCCCTAGGTGTGTCAATTTTAAAATAATAGTTTCTTGGCTCTTGTTCCTTTTTAATCCACTTCTGGCTACGCAATTTCATGTTTTTGAGACTTTGTCTGATGGCAGATAAATTCTCCCCGGCTGGTTCTGAGAACTTTTTAAATTAATCAACAGTTGAGTTGCATGAAGATTACACAGATACATCATGCAGAAGATGTTGTGATGATGGATCTTGCTGGCTGGCAAAACCATTTTGGGAGGAGGCCAGAAAGGAACAAAAGCCTACCCCCGCTTGCAACCAGCATCACATTAGAGTTTCAAGATATTTTGTCTGCTATCTTAAGGGTGAGGTCAGCTGATCTTTGTGGGTGTGTTCAGAAGTGTTGGCAGTGATGATGAAGTAGAAGTTGGAGTAAGGACTGGCAGTGGGGGGATGGTTTTTATGATGGTTTGATCATGTCTTCGGGATGAATGGATAAATTGTCCTTTTTTGCACACACATCTCCTGGCAACTTGGTTTCCATAATGACCTTGTTACATTCCCTTCAACTCATCCCCAACTCAACTCATATCTAAAGTCACTTCTTGATGTTTCAGTTTTAAAGTAGCATTCTCCATCTTATCCCAAATGTAATTTTGGGGATGGGTTCTATCTGGCATGCTTTGCTGTTCCGTTTGGTTGAGGGTACTGTCAGAGTTTGGGTCCTATCAACTCTTATTGTCTGTTTTAGGTTGGTGTGGGTCAGCTTCTTCTCTCAGCTTACTGGACACTGTTCTTCATGTCCATTTTGGTTTAAAAGTGCCCATCTCTCAAAACAACCAACTTAAATGAACCCCATTCATTTAACGGAGAGAGAGTAATTGATAGATTCTTTCCCCCATTGGTAGAGGAAACAAAGAAATCCACCAATCCCTCTTCTTAATTTGATCTGCATTGGGTATATAAGGAGGTAGGTAAGGGTAAGCACCATTTGCAAGCCTAACATCTCTGGCAGAACAGAAATTGGGAATTTTGTATGTGTGTTTGCGTGTATGTAGGAGGAACAATTCAATTTATGTTGGATTTTTTTTTGTGCTGGCTCAAGGAGTAGAAGATAACATTTTAGCCCAGTTTTGAGGATGAGTACTCAGTCATGGAACAGATCCTGGAAACAAAGATAGACAAATATAGGGTCTATTCTATCTCCCACCTCCCAGAACCTACCGTAAGATCACCAAAGCAGTTCTGAGATAAGCAAATATGTTCAGAATTTGGATTCTGAGCTCAGAAATGATTGAACTGAAGTGAGTTCCCTATGAAAAGCCAGATCCATATTTTTGCTGCTGTTGAGCTATTGGGATCATTTAGAAAAGTCAAATTATTTGACTCAAAACAAATCATTGCTGTTTGGGACACAAATGATTCCCTTAAAAAAGGACAACACCTCATAGCTTTTAGTTCCCGAAGTCTTCCTTAGACCCTAGTTTTATCCTCCGTGCATTAATTTTTGGAAAAAAGCCTACTTGAATTCAGCTGGATTTTTATTTCAGTATATGAGCTCAGGGGCTGTAATCTCATTGTTCAAGCCATTTGGATTCTGAAGGGGTGTTCAAATAGTTTTTCTCTAATCATACTGCAACTTTTATTGCCTCCCCATGAAACAGTTATCGTGCTCAGAATAATCTATGGAACACTCTGGATTAAAATGGTGCAGCTTTAGAAAATGAAAAAGAGCCAAACACTATTCATGCAATGGAGACTTTGGGCAGGTTTAATAATTCAGCCGTAGCCTCCAAACTTTCACCAAACTGAGGTGATTAATAATAATATGATCTCCTATTCCATTTTCAGGTGATCATGAAAGCTTTCTCCCGTGAAGCCTTGGAACATTACACCCCAGTCATCCAGGAGGAGGTGTGTGCTTGCTTGAAGCAATGGCTCTTGGCTAGTTCTGCTAGTGGCACTTGCCTATTGGTATACCCGGAAGTTAAGCACCTCATGTTCCGGATTGCAATGCGCATTCTACTGGGATTCCAGCCCAATGAGGCAGGCTCCAAGAGTGAGCAGCAGCTGGTGGACACCTTTGAAGAGATGATCCGCAACCTTTTCTCCCTGCCAATTTATGCGCCTTTCAGTGGCTTATATAAGGTAAAGCTGTGAAGTCTGGCTCTGTTTACGAACTTAGGTGATGGGATAGAAATACTGTAGGGCAGGATGTCTATGGGGATTCTCAGAGCTGAAGAACCTTCTTGGATGAGAAGCAAAAGAGCCTTGGTGGCTCAGGCTGTTAATTGCCTGCACTTAAGTTCCAGCTGCCTACAACTGCTGTAGGCTCGAATCCCACCAGGCTCAAGGTTGACTCAGCCTTCCATCCTCTCGGGGTAGGTAAATTGAGGACCCAAGGTTGTTGAGGGCAATTAGCTGACCTTGTAAAAATGCCGCTTAGTAATAAGCAGGCATATACAATGGAATGAAGGCTATTGCTGAGCACACTGGGTTGCATCCAAAATTGTAAGCCGCCCTGAGTCTCTGGAGAAGGGCGGCATATAAATGTAATTAAAAAAAATGTCTTCAAAGAAAAAAAACACAGAAAGTCCAGTTGCTTCTTGAAAAAGCACCTTTGGGACTGTAGGGCAGGCATGCCTAACCTTGGCCACTTGAAGACTCGTGGACTTCAACTCCCAGAATTCCCCAGCCACCTAGGAAGTGAAGTCCACAAGTCTTAAAAGTTACCAAAGTTGGACACCCCTGCTTTAGGGGAAAAGCTGTGTTTCTCAGATCATGAACACAGTCCCATCTTAAAAGACTCAAAACCTCTGTTCCCAGGGTTTGAAAGCACGGAATGTCATCCATGCCAAAATTGAGGAGATCATTCGAGTGAAATTGGCTGAGAAGGAGCCCTCCAATGGTTATAAAGATGTGTTGCAGCTGTTGATAGAGCACACCCAAAGCAGAGGGGAGCAGCTCAACATGCAGGTGAGTCTTTCAGCACCTGCCTGGAAATCTCCAAAGTCCAGTTCTTTGAAGGGAATGACGACTGTTCTGCCTAGTTTTTCCTTTTGGCCAAACGGGAAAAGCTGGCTGGCTGGCAGTGAGCTGGGAGAAAATAATGTTCTTTGTGAGTGTTCCTGATGTAGGGTCCTCCTCCCAATTTTGTATGCAAGTCTTTAAGGTATCTGCTAATTTTAAATTAAATTGAAGGAGAATATGGCTGCACAACAGACCCAAAAGTAATGGAGAATAGCTTCCTCCAGATAGATACTCCAGAAATTCAGTAGTAGGCTTGAGATCCAGAAAAGCTATATTTTATTGTGGGAGGGAAAATTAATTAGAAGGATACTGAGAAGAGCCTCCATGTCGCAGTGGTTAGAGTGCAGAACTGCAAGCTACTTCTGCTGCAGCCAGCTGCCTGCAATTTGGCAGTTCAAATCTCACCAGGCTCAAGGTTGACTCAGCCTTCCATCCTTCCAAGATGGGTAAAATGAGGACCCAGATTGTTGGGGGCAAGAGGCTGACTCTGTAAACTGCTTAGAGAGGGCTGTAAAGCACTATAAAGTGGTATAGCCTAAGTGCTATTGCTATAAACTATTTCTTTTTCAGAGCATCATGTGATATTTTCCTCTCTATTCCTGTACTTGCGAAAGTCATACCTGCTGATCTGCTCCCCTAGGTGGCATCTGGCAGGGCTAGTTTCCCATCAACTGAGTGGCCAAGTTTGGGGACCCCTAGTCTTAAACTTCTCTATGGGAATTGATATCTCACCACCAACCTTTAAACAATCTTCTCTTTAAGGGAGCCCAAGGGTTCCCTTAAGTACATCTATTTCTTCATTTTTTGAACTAGCAATTGCAAATGTTGGAGATGTATAAGAAAATGCAGGAAATGGGTTGCAGGGGAAAATGTCCTTATCTGTAGTTCCTTCCTGTAAACAAGGGTATACAGGTAATCCTCAACTTACAACAGTTTGTTTAGTGACTGTCCAAAGTTACAACACTGAAAATAGTTCCTTATGACCAGTTTTTCAAATGACCATTGGAGCATCCCCATGGTCACATGATCAAAATTCGGGTGCTTAGCAATTAGTTCATATTTATGACAGTTGCTGTGTCCTGGGGTCATGTGAGCACTGTTTGTAACCTTCTGACAAGCAACGTCAACAGGGAAAACAGATTCACTTACCAACTAACTTGTTATTAGGTAACTTAACCACTGCAGTGATTCACTTAACAACTGGCAAGAAAAGTTGTAAAATAATAGAATAGAATAGAACAGAATTCTTTTATTGGCCAAGTGTGGTTGGATACACAAGGAATTTGTCTTGGTGCAAATGCTCTCTGTATACATAAAAGAAAAGATACATTCGTCAAGAGTCAAGAATATCAGGTACTACACTTAATAATCATAGGGTACCACAAGCGATCAAATCATACTAGGAAACAGTCAATATAAATTGTAAGGATACAAGCAACAAAGTTATAGTCATACAGTCACGAGTGGGAGGGGATGGGTGAAAGGAAGCATGGGAAGATTAATAGTAATATTAATGCAGACTTAGTAAATAGTTTGACAGTGTTGAGGGAATTATTTGTTTAGCAGAGTGATGGCATTCAGGAAAAAACTGTTCTTGTGTCTGGTTGCTCTGGTGTGCAGTGCTCTATAGCAGGGGTTGCCAACCTTTTGGACCTCAGGGACCACCAAACTCATAATTTTAAATCCCGCGGACCACTAATATGAATTTTGACTGACGGTGGCTGCAGGAAAAAAGTCTGCAGGAAAATTTCCCACCCCATTTTCCTACCAATCGATCATTCTTTATTTGGGATCGCAGGATACTGTTTCCAGCTCTGTTCTCAGGGGGAGAGAGAGAGAGAGAGACTTTTGGCTTCATGCAAGGAAAGCAGCAGAAGCAGCAGAAGTCTTTCTTTCTCTCCCCCAAACTCTGCCTGAAATGAGTCTTTGCTGGTGCAGCTTCTTGGAACAAGGGTCCCAAAGATTCATTTCTGGCAGAGTTTGAGGGAGAGAAAGAAAGACTTTTGCTGCTCTCCTTGTGTGCAGCCAAAAGCAGAAGAAAGAAGCAGAAAGAAGCAGCCCAGTGGCCAGGTGAGGCATGTGGGGTGCATGGGGCAAGTTCCCCCATCTGCCCTTTCCCCCCTCCTCTCACTACCTCGTGGACACAAGCCTTGTGTTCCTGCAGGCCATGTGGGTGGCGCAGCCTTGTGTTCGAGCCTGGATTAATTGCTTTGGGAGGTGCTTTGGGGGTGACATTTCTCTGCGGACCAATATTTTCTCACGGACTACCAGTAGTCCCCCGCCCACTGGTTGGTGGCCACTGTTCTATAGTGTCATTCTGAGGGTAGGGGTTGAAACAGTTTATGTCCAGGATGTGAAGGGTCTGTAAATATTTTCCCCTATTTTAATAAATGTCTTAAAATTCACTTAGCTTAGCAATATTAATTTTGAACTCAATTGCAGTCATAAGACAAGGACTACTTGTATCCTGGAGAGAAATTTGGCTGAAAAATTCCGAGGCTGATTGATGGACCACATGTAGCTGGATGAGAGTAGGAGGAAGGTACATCAGCCATGAAAGGCTTTGGGAGAAAGGGGGTGGGGAGCCATGGGAAGGAAGTTTATGTGGAACTTCCTGGATGGAAAGGAGGAATGGGCGATACAGTTCTAAGGAAAAGGACCATCAGCATTATGACTCTTCCAACCAAACAGCACTTTTGCATGCAGACTTTTGGGATATGGCTCTCAGTATCTGCATGCAGAAGAACTTGACTTGAAAATATCTTGTCATGCCAAATACAACCTGATCACTTTCTTTGTTTCCTTCCTCTAAAGGAGCTAAAGGAATCAGCAACCGAACTTCTCTTTGGCGGGCATGAGACCACAGCTAGTGCAGCCACGTCCTTGCTTACCTACCTCAGCCTTCACCCTAAAGTGCTACAAAAAGTGAGAAAGGAATTGCAAGAGAAGGTGAGTCTTGCTTTCAAGGTCTAGGCAAGAAGCTTTCACAAGGCATGAAGCAGAACGACCTGGCCCAAAAAGCACAGATCCAGGTAGTGGTTAGCTGTAGCCTTTTTAATTGATTTAATCATGGATTGAATTGGTCCAGATATTGTTATTTATCAAAGATGGCTACTTTTTACTGGCTGAGGGTCACAGCTAAATCTTTAGAGGGTTGCAAATTGATTATGATCATATGGCATGCAGAGTTGAGATTTCTCTGTGGTTTTAAAAATATAACCTGGCCATATTTAGGTCTTACAATTACAGTTCTCATGTGTTTCCAGCTTCAAAATTGGTAAGAAAATACAAAGTTTTTTTATCAAAATAATCAGTGAGGGCCCTGTAGCTGACAGAAAGTCCTCAGTGATGCATGGACTGTGAAACTCTGTGTGTATACCTACACATATATTCAAGTACTTTTGATTAAATCTTCTATTGGATGGCTTAATCCAATGATGTAACTATAAACAATGCAGTAACCCATGCAATTTATATGGAGTATTTTGCTCTGTTTTCAAATTAGGCAAAATTTAGCCTCTTGGATGTACAGTATTCCAGGAAACCCAACCACATGAGCAAAAAAATTTTGAACTCCTGGGGGAAAAAATGCAATGTTGGCAGGAAGGCTGAAAAAAAGAAAATAAAGAGTAAATTAAACTAGATTTGTGCTCAGAAAATTCTGGTAATGCTTTGATTTAGTCTACAGGGGTTTCTTTCTCCATTAGTAACCTGTTTGAGAGATATTGCATATTTTTGGAATTTCTATTAATCAAATATGTCTCTGCTTTACATCTCTTCTAATATTTATCATGGTATATCCTCTGCTTCCAGGGATTACTGGGCAATTGCAGTCAAGAGAAGCTTTTGGGAATGGAAGTCCTGGAGCAGCTGAAATACACTGGCTGTGTTGTCAAAGAGACTATCCGACTGAGCCCACCAGTTCCAGGAGGGTTCAGAGTAGCCCTCAAAACTTTTGAGCTCAATGTAAGTAAGAGATCATGAAGTTTGTGGCTTCCTAAGTGCATCTCCTGTGTAAGGCTGATGATTTAGAAGATTTTTAATTTTCAAAACGTATTTTAATACTTCTCAGTCTGAAACATTTTATGTGTGGAATAGCTTGTTTTAGCTAATCCATGGCCTGAACCAAAAGATGATGGTTGAGATGTTTCCGTTCATGCATGGAATGGAATGATCCATGAATGGCTTTGCTCTGTGAAGAAGCGGTTGGGTGAAGAGAAGTGGGAATAAACATTGGGCCATTAATAACAACGGCTTAGGTGAGGAAAGACACTGTGAAAATTTAGGGCTGCAACCTGGTAAAAGGGGAGAAAGAAATGTACAGTATTCTGGCTATATATAGTACTTGGCTTTCAGATTTTGTTTTGCCTCAACAATCTGAATTAGATTTATGTTTCAGTTGTGCTGAATTATGGCTGATCTGAAATGGCTCACTCACATTTCCAGCACACAACATTAAACACGTTCGTCTGTTTTGTGCACACCTGTAATGCTTAGGCTCATATCTAAGATTGTTATTAACTAAGCTGACTGTATCATTATCAAAGGACAAGAGGAGGTATTCAATCCATTGAGCAATAAATGCCCTTTGCCACTATAATAAAAATAAATGTTCAGAGATGTCATTCTTCCTACAGTCCATTATGCAATGGAGTAGGGCATCTGTTGAAAACTAATTTTCCTATTCTGGTGGCAAGTGTCATTTTTGGCAGAGAGATGGTGGTTTGGGTATTATCATGACTTGTGATTCTTGTGGAATTAAATGAAGGGACAATTTAATACCGTAGAGTACACTGTACTAAATATTTCTTGGGGATTTCAAAAGTTTACTTCATAAATGTAAAGCAATAGAAATATTCAGGAAAATCATATTTATTGTGTGCAATGAACACCCCCACACATTAAGTATGCAATGGAATACTTTTTTTTATTCTTTAAACTTGCTTCTTCAATGGTGTAATAACTCATGGCGTTCCATAATTTGTTTGGTTGTGTTAGAATAAATTTCTGCATTGGCAATCCATTCACTGATGAAGAAGAGAGAAATAGATGGGTTAATGAGGTGTTAACATTATGTATATATTATGTATACACATACACACACACATATATGCATGTTGGATGGGGTAATCACCTCCTTCTGAGCCAGGAATTTACCTCTGAGCAATAGGTTACTTTTACTTGTACTTGATAGGTCCCAAATGCTTTTTGTATGTGCTTAGGAACTAATACTTGAAATTATGTCTATCTCTCACGGTAATCAATTCTGAAGAATAACCACACAAAGAAGCTTGGTTCTATGTATGCATCATTCTTGGTGGATTAGAGTAAAGCCTGAAGACTTAGATCTTTATGACAAGACATGGTTGATATCTCTAATATCTCATTAAGATGGAATGTCTTAATCATCTTTACCATCCCGTGGTAAAGTTCATTGTTCAAAATGGCCACCTTTCTATGTGATTCTAGTAATTGCAACCATCTCAAACCTGGTGCCCTCTTACTATGTTGAAATTGCAGTTTTTGGAATTCCCTCAGTCAACATGGCCTTCAGCCAAGCTGCAGAAGGCTATTGTACACCATCCTTGCTCATAGTAATCACTGAATGTCAGTCTTTGCCCTAGTGACCTTCCCTCCATAAGTGCAGGGGTCAGTAACTTGGGTAAACTTCGAGCTTTGCAAAAGTATAAGGCGTTGGGTAAATAAAATGTTCAGAATTACCTGAGCTACAATATTTAGATAATTAGTTAGATGGAATTGCCCTCTCCTTCAAATCTTTATAATGGTTCTTTTAATTACTTGTTCAATTATGTATATACTCTTAGGAAGCAGTGATGGACAGGGCATTTAGTAAAAAGTGGTTGGTTCTATGAAGCAAATGCCTACAACCCTGGTTTGTGTCATTATTTGTCTGTTTCTTATAGGGATACCAGATTCCAAAAGGCTGGAATGTCATATATAGCATCAGTGACACTCACAGCGTTGCAGAACTTTTCACCAACAAGGAAGAATTCAACCCTGACCGTTTCATGGCTCCTTTCCCAGAAGATGCGTCACGATTTAGTTTCATTCCTTTCGGAGGAGGCTTGAGAAGCTGTGTGGGCAAAGAGTTTGCCAAACTTCTTCTCAAAATCTTCACTGTCGAGTTGGCCCGGAACTGTGATTGGCAACTTTTAAATGGACCTCCAGTAATGAAGACCGGCCCAACTGTTTATCCAGCAGACAATCTGCCTACAAAATTTACCACTTTCAAAGGTTGAGATGAAGGAATTCCATTTAAAGCTTGCACGGTGGCTTTCTATAATGTCTTACGTTCAATGTTGTACAATTAACTTTACATAAAGTTGTAATAGTTATTTATAAAGCATTCTTTTAAAAATGTTTCTTATATTAAACTTAGGGTTTTTTAAAAAAGCGTTAAAATTGCAGATCCTTGGGGTTCATAACTGGATAATTTTATTTCTGTAAAAATAAAGTTTTATTTAAGAAACCTATTCAAACCTTTTTTTTAAAAAAAAGTAATTATAGGGGAATATTAGAGAATCTGTGCATATTTAAGCACAGTTTTGAAGACTAATATTTATCACCTTTAGAGAGCATTGCAATTATGAAGCACTCTCAGCATGTCAAAAGACAAAGAAACCACACACAAACATTTAAAGGACACAGTTAAAATTAAACTTGAATCTGTTACCCAGTATCATAGCCCAGACATCCTCCAGAAGATTCCACTTTGAACTGCTTATGGGAAGTGGTCCAAAAGTGACTCCACTGGTTGAATGCTGGGAGATTGTTCCCAAGCTCTAATGTTACCTCTGAGAAGTGGTGGTGAGTCTTGGATCCCCTCACATCCACAAAGTGAAGAACCTGCTAGCAATGTCTATGGGTATTCTCAGTCATCCAGGTCATGGTTATCCCAAAGTGCTTTTTCAAGAGGCAACTGGACTTTCTGGTTTTTCTTTGAAGACATTTCACTTATCCAAGAATGTTCTTTAGTTCTGAAGAAGCTTCTTGGATGAGAAGTTGAAATGTCTTCAAAGAAAAACCAGAAAGTCCAGTTGCCTCTTGAAAAAGCACCTTTGGGGAAACTGCTAGCAACTTCTCCCGAGGATAGACTGGACTGGTTGGGCTGATTTCAACGAGAAATACGGCTCTGCAGGTAACTGCAAAATATGACATACTTTACTTAATCCTCCAATGAAGTATTGAAGGCAAACGAGGTCCAGGCAGAAGAAGAACATCATGGCTTCAAAATCTAAGAGACTGGTTTGGACAAAACTCAACAGCCCTTTTTCATATAGCTGTTGATAAAAATAGGATCACCAACATGATTGCCAACATCCGATGACGGATATGGCACAAGAAGAAAGTAACTGCATAAGCCATCTACAGTGGTGGGATTCAAATAATGTAACAACTGGTTTTCTGCCTTAATGATTTCTTCCAACAACCAGTTCACCAAACTGCTCAGAAAGTTAACAACTGGTTCTCCTGAAGTGGTTCAAACTGGCTGAATCCTACCACTGGCCATGTAGGGCTCTATAGGTTAGCATCAGCAAATTGTACCCCAAAGCCTACTAGGAACCAACGAAAGGCCAACAGCAGTGGTATCTGCTCCCACTGTCAAATGCAGGCTAGTGCATGGCCCAGGGCATTTCAAACCCATTGCAATTCCCAAAGGTCTGAAGACAAGTCCATATGGAGCAGGTTTCAGTTCTCTGACAAAGACACAAGTTACTGTGCCAAGGTCCTCCTTCCCCAGGTTGTAAAATTAAGGAAAGTCCTCCTGGCTATGACCTCTTACATGTAGTCCTCGACTTGCAACCACTTATTTAGTGATGGTTCAATGGCACTGAAAGTAGTGACTTATGAAAGGTCTTCACACTTAGGCCGTCAAAGCGTCTTCCTGGACACGTGATCAAAACGAGTATTTGGCGAGCAGCATGCATTTACGATGTCTGCAGGGTCACTGGGGTGGGGGGGCTGTGATAGCCATATGTGACCGTCCCAGCTGGGTTTTGACAAGCAAAATCAATGGAGGGAAGTTGGATTCACTTAACTGCATGATTTGCTTAACAACCATGGCACAAAAAAGGTCATAAAATTGGCCATGACTCATTGCTTAGCAATGAAAATTCTGCTCTCAGTTGTGGTTATAAGTCAAGATGCTGCACACTTAGAAGGAAGCTCAAATTACAGACCTCTTTCCATCAGGGATAATGCCACTCTACCTAACTCCAACTTGCTTGGATTCAATTTAAGAGTGGTTTGTCCCACCCAGACCCTTGTATCTTTCAAGTATTGAAACAGGACTTCAAGGTTGTGATGTATCATCTGCATATTATATGAAACCTGAAAATGACTCCTACCATGCCTACAATCCCCAACCTTTGCAGATGGCCCAGAAGGGTGCCATATTGCACATCACTGAGAGGTCTAACAGGACCAGGAAAGGTTTCCTTCCCCATCCTGACATGGTCATGACCAATGCTGTCTCCATTACATGCATAGGCCTGCGCCTTGACTAAAAAAGATCCAAATAAACAATTTTCTCTAGGGCAGATCCTGTCAAACTCCCGGCCTGTGGGTCAGATGTGTCACGCGTCAGCCACGCACATACCCAGTTTAGCGAAGGGGGAGTCCCAATAAGTCATGTGACTAATGTATTGTAGTATATTGTATACTAATGTTCTTTCTAAAAATATCTTCAAGAGAGAGGATGTCCTCAATATTTCTATAACTGATATAAGAACGATAAAAGAAATACCCTGATACTTATTATAGCTTTCCAAAAAGTGAAAATGAGTAATATTTGTACCATTAAATTTGTTAGACTTCTATGGATAGGTTTATAAATCACAGTAAGTCATAATGAAACATTTTGGATTTAGTGGGATATATGAACCAACCCATTTAGTATAAGCTTTGGTTCATGGCTTAATGCAATATATGCATTCAGCCAATTGTAATGTTTTCAAGCAAGCCATGGATTAGTATGGTATTTAGAATTGCACTTGAGTAATTCTTGACAGCAAATCATCTATGGCAGGGGTCCCCAAACTTAGCAACTTTAAGACTTGTGTACTTGTGTACGCTGGCTGGAGAATTCTGGGAGTTGAAGTCCACAAGTCTTAAAGTTGCCAAGTTTGGAGACCTGCCTTAAGCATGTACAGAGTGGGACACACACACACACACATATTGCCCTTTCCTCAATGGCTCTGGAGTTCTGCTTAATCAGAATAAACTCTATACCAGGCCATGAATCTGCCCGCTAACGAAGTCGGCGGTATTGCCCTGTTGTATCCTTGATAAAAATACACTAGAAGACAGATTCATTATGGGCTACCTCTGATATGAATTCCTCATAGACAACCCCAATAAAACCTAAACCTTGGACTAGTTTGCTTTCTGTATTTGAAGCATTCATGCATGGAATGGAAATCTTTTGCATAAATTATAGCATATGGTCCAAAACCATGGATCAAAAGAATTAGATTTGTTTAGCCACTGTTAAGGTCTTGGAGAAAATATTCAAATGTTGTGATGTGACTATATGTACAAAGATCAGAACTATGCAAGCCGTGGTCTTCCCTGTGACACTCTATGGAAGCAGACATTGGACTCTATGAAAGCAGACAGAGGGCTGTGAAAATATTTACAGACCCCTTACATCCTGGACATAAACTGTTTCAATTCCTTCCCTCAAAATGACACTATAGAGCACTGCACACCAGAACAACTAGACACAAGGACAGTTTTTCCCAGAAAGCTATCACTCTGCTAAACAAATAATTCCCTCAACATTGTTCAACTATTACAAAGTCTGCACTACTATTACTGTTAATC
This sequence comes from Naja naja, assembly GCA_009733165.1. Taxonomy (NCBI): domain Eukaryota; kingdom Metazoa; phylum Chordata; class Lepidosauria; order Squamata; family Elapidae; genus Naja; species Naja naja. Next base: position 112,795,263 of record CM019151.1, on the reverse strand, counting down.
ATCTCATCACTCCTTATCACTCATCCTCTACCACTTGTGACTGTATGACTGTAACTTTGTCGCTTGTATCCTTACGATTTATATTGACTGTTTCCTAGTATGATTTGATTGCTTATTGTACCCTATGACTATCATTAAGTGTGGTAACTTATGATTCTCAACTCTTGACAAATGTATCTTTTCTTTTATGTATACTGAGAGTATTTACACCAAGACAAATTCCTTGTGTGTCCAATCACACTTGGCCAATAAAGAATTCTATTCTATTCTATTCTATTCTATTCTATTCTATTCTATTCTATTCTATTCCTATTCTATTCTATTCTATTCTATTCTTTAAAGAAGCATAATAGGCAGTGTATTCATGTCTTTGAACTTCAATGTTGGAAAAGACTCCTGAGAATATAATGAAAATGCAAGAAAAAAACCCCAATGGATCATCAAACAAATCAACCCAGAGTTCTCACTCGAGGCACTAATGACCAGATTTAAATTATCCTACTTTGGACACCGTATGCAAAGATCTAATTCTCTGGAAAAGGTTTCAATGCTGGGAAAGAGAAGGAGAGGATGACCAGCAGCAAAATGGATGGACTCTGTTACTGTGGTGCTGAATGCAGCATTAGTAAAACCTGATAGGACAGGCTGGAAAATAGATCATCATGGAGAAAACTTAAGTGGGGGCTCTGAGTCAAAAATAACTTGATTGCACATAATCAATCAATAAGGGTGGCCCTCAGATGTGGTTGAGCTTTTCACAGGTCATGCTAGTAGCCATTACTGAGATTTGTACTATACTGACATCTTCCCAACCTTAAAAAAAATCTTTCCTATTGCACCTGGGGAAAGGCACAGAACAATATGTATCAAAAAGAACTTTACTTTATTCATGCTTTTTACATATTTATCCACATTTCATATTGTTTTTATTGAATCCCATTGTTGCACTGGATTGCAAATTTCTGCTATGCTGATTACATTTCTGCTACAAAACTCTTGTATGCTTGTTCTGCTCTTGAACCGTCTGTCCAAATTCTACCCGCATATGCTGGAGAACAAGGTAATAAACCATAAAAGTCATCACTTACAGCCTGGTCATTTGCTTCTCTCCCCACTGCCTTATCTGGCTTTTAAAAGAGAGATAAATTCCATGGAGAAAAGTTCTATGAATGGCTAGTTTTCATCCATGGCAGCTATAGGAAGCTACCTGATCAATGCAGGTAATACACAACTGCGTAGCAGCTGGTTTCTCTGCAAAAACAGTAGTATGCTGTTCCTTAATATCCTCTTGATAATATTCTGAATGCAGCTGATATGGAGTTATGTGGACTTCTGGTTTAATCCACTATTTGCTTACCAAAATTTTGAACATTTCATGCTTCTGGTGGTGTTTGCTCAGGTTGATAAGGGCTATTTTCTCGCTTTGTAAAAAAAAACAAACCATGAACAGCTAGTCTCTTTTGGGTCAGCCTTTATCAGAAAGTTGAACTACTAGGTTGTAGGTCAGCGGATTTTCATCCTATTGGCTCTAATATGTCCTTCACCTACCCTGGAATCTCTTGTTTCCTTCCTAGCTTATGGCTGTAAATAAAAAACATGGTCATATGGTACATGTGTGCCTGAGATGGATAAAATGGCCTGGGAATGACCTTCTTTGGCTAACCTTAAAGACATACATTCGGTCAACATTTCTACCTCAACTGCAGTTGTGGCCTTCGCTAAGCACTTCAACGTTAGCGCAGAGGCAATTTAGCTGGGTCAATAGTTAAAAAAACAACATGTTTTTTTGCCATACATCATTCCATCCATGCAAATAAAACACAATCTGTTGAACTATTGAGTGTTTCAAGTGTGCTGGGCAGATATGATTTTCCTTCTTCCACAGGAAGAGAAGCTTTCAGCATACTCAAAGTAACTGTTGAGGCCACCTACTAACTACGTTTCTGCAATTGTTTTTAGTTTTAGGAACATTTGGGATTTTTTACACAGGGTGAAACGTTTTGAAAAAAAAATCCAGCCTTCTCTTTCTTGGATCAACACTATAATCCACAGGAAAGTTTGCTCCTGCCTTTTAAGTGTAGCTACATCATCACACTAAAAAAAGGATGTTATAGAACTGAAAAAAGTATAGAAAAGAGCAGCCAGTATTTTCAAGGAACTGGAATAAAATTCCTACAATAGTCAAGATTAGCTAACTTAGTAGAAAGAGGAGGAAGTAAAGCCATGATATCAAGAAAGTTTTTCTGTTTTTGTCTGAGTTTTGGGATTTAATGATATTAAATGATATTATCATGATTATTTCATTTTATCACACAGATAAAAACACCATTTAACACAGGTAAACTCTGTCAATGCAAGATGTAGTAAGACCCATCAACTTGAACAGCATTAAAAGAATTTAAATATGTTCATGAAAAGGGCAGTTCTCTGCATCTTCTAGTGAAGTCAGGAACATATTCCAGGATAAGAGCATATAAGCATCTTCACACCAACTGTTGTGGACTCAGAAGTGGGAGGATACTGTTACATACATGTCCATGTTATGGGCTTCCCATAGGTAATTGGCTACCATGGATATCTACAAAGGTGGTAAAAGGAGGCTAGTGACATCACACACCATGACATAATCATGACTTCTACAGAATGCTCTCTACGGTTGACTTCTGAGAGCAGAAAACTGAATTCACCAGCCATTGATCTGATCTTTCATACTTAAAATATTAAATAGTAACTTTAAAAAATGAATTCCCTTCCTGGTATTATTTTAAAATGTAGCCTGTGCTTTCTACACTTGGGACACCAAAATCTTGGCCATCGGCTTCCTCCAACCAAGCCTTTGGTATGACTTATTGGAGTCATAAATCACCAAGTGGTGATTTTTAATGCCAGAAAGAAGAAATTAATAAATATATGGAAGACACTGATAACTATTCAATTGGAAAAAAATCAAATTCTGTTTTTGCTTTGGGTCTGACCATCTTTTCATCCTGGCCCTACCTACTATGAGGAGCATGGTGATGAGATTGAGATGACCGGAACCAGCCTGGCTTGGTTCTGCAATGAGATATGCAGAAATATACTGTGAAACCTTTTGCGTATTGCAGACTTTTACTAATAGGTCATGGGGCTACTGGACAGGCAAGAATTCTCTCTGAGTTACAGTGAATCAGGGAAAGCCTAATTCTCAAGCATCCTGAATTGTTCTAGAAGCACTCGTTCTAAGCAGAACAAAATGCTGATGGGTGGCATGCACTTAATTTTAAAGTTTGGAGAGTTTTTGATCTCACAAACTATTTTTATAATATATGGTCAAGAGTTATATAACTTGTGGGTCATCACTTGAGTACTTCCCACCACAGTTATACAGGTAGATACATAAACAGAAGCAAAAATACTGTATGCAGCTACATTCATGAAGACATAAGTGGTATGTAAAGACTTCTATCTCTAGAATGTTTTCTATTAGTAGAATGCTTTCTTATTGCCCATATAATTCCCTGCTTGTAATTGCAGGATCTGTTTCTCTTTAATCTTGGAGTTGCCAGTTTAGAAAAATATTATATAGATGGATTTCCTGGTCTAATTATTATAGTCCTAGGGTAAATAGCAATAGGCAGGGGTGTTCACAGAGCTGATCAACAAAAGTCATGATGGTATCCATGATGATGTGATCAAAACTCTGCCTGTTTTATACATGTTTTGGAAGTTAGATTGCTTAGACAGTTGGATTGTTAATCTTGATTTTTTTTTATCATTCCCTGCAGATGCTCCTACTAGTAGTAATAGTAGAAGCAGCACTAGCAGCAGAGGTGGTATTCAGCAGATTCTGACCAGTTCTGGAGAACCGGTAGCAGAAATTTTGAGTAATTAGGAGAACCGCCAAATACCACCTCTGATTGGCCCCGCCTCCATCTATTCTCTGCCACCCGAGTCCCAGCTGATCGGCTGGGTCTTCTTTTGTTGCCCTGCACAGGAGAACAGAGCTGGAAAGCAGATTAGTGAGGTGGGGAGGGAATGGGATTTTGCAGTCACCTTCCCCTGCCACGCCCACCAAGCCACGCCAACCAAGCCACGCCCACAGAACCAGTAGTAAAATTTTTTGAATCCCACCACTGACTAGCAGCAGTCTGCCCCATAAAAGGAAGATGGAGCAATGCTTCAATTATTTCTTTTTACAGTACGTCTTCTTTTCTGTGATGGCTTACTGATGGTTTTTGGAACCAGTTTAATCTTTTTGGAAAACATTTCCCTCTAGGTCAGGGGTTCCTCAATGTTGTGCCATCACACTTCTCTTTTACACTAAATGCATGCACTTCCCCTAAAAATCCAAACACCACAATGAACATAGAAGAACAGTTGCCCTGTTTGCAATGACTGCAAGGAAGATACAAATCAAATGGCAGTGTTAATATTAGAGGGGATTATTGAATCGATATGATTGCTGTAATTTTATATGTATTTTGCTAAAACCCATGGTTGCAAGTAACCATTTAAATACAAACATAAAAGAACTGTGAAAACCGTTACAGCGAAATTTTGGGAAAGGTGGATTTCTTGTGAAAATATGACTCAAAAGTTTCTTCACATCATTCCTGGACTCTGCCTGGACTCTAAGGAGCTACACTTCATAGTTGGGGAAGCCTCAGAGATGCAAAAGTTGGAACTGGATTAGCTGCCTAAAGTGCTTTTGTGAAAGCCTGCGGATTTTTTTTTACATTTGTTGTCTTGTGTGAAGCTCTTGCTTTTAATGCCAGCTATGGTTCTGGTTCTGCCAAAATGTATTAATGGTGGACCCAGGTAATTGCCAGGTCTATTAAACTATTTCAAAAGCACCTTAATGTTTGACACCTTAATGACACCTTAATAGAATAGAATAGAATTCTTTATTGGCTAAGTGTGATTGGACACACAAGGAATTTGTCTCCAGTGCATAAGCTCTCAGTTTACATGCAAGCAACAAGTGATAAATCATGATCACAGTCATAAAAAATACATTTGTCATGATCATAAGATACAAAACTTAGTGATAGTAACAGGATGCTAAATAAGCAATCAACATAAAACATACTAGGATATTAAATAAAACAATATAAATCATAAGATACAAACAACAAAGTTATAGTCATAAGACAAGTAGATAGGTAATAGGAAAGATGAGAAGAAGAATAGTAATACAGTCTTAATAAATAGTTTGACAGTGTTGTGGGAATTAGTTGTTTAACAGGGTGATGGCATGTGGGCAAAAAAACTGTCCTTGTGTCTAGTTATTCTGGTGTGCAATGACCTATAGGGTCATCTTGAGGGTAGAAGTTGAAACAGTTTATATCCAGGATGTGAGGGGTCTGTAAAAAACATAAGCATTAATATCTCTACCATCCCATACTTCCTGAATTTAGCTAACTTGGGAAGGTGTATTGAAGTAAGTGCACATTTGAAGGTATATCAACATTTTTCAACTGAATGGATCAGTTTCATGCATCTGATGATGATGGGCGCCAGGCCAGAATTTCATTTATCTTTAAGATGATGCAGATCTCTTCGTAGTTTTTTTTTTACTATGATGGTCTAATGCAGCTATCTCTCTAAAATGTATCTGCTAATTACATTATGTACGAATTGCAATTATCCCATGCTAGCCCACTCACATATCTTTGCATATAGGTATACTTTTAACAATTGCTGCCTCAATACAGCAGTAACAATAACAGTTCAATAGGTGTAATTCCTGGCTGAAAAACTCTTAAGATCAAAGTGCTTTACAAGGATGGGTTATATTTTCTGCAAAACTTCAAAGCTAGGTGGGGGAAGCATCTAGCAAATGGGGGATGGATGGGCAATTTTGGCAGTCAGCCTACTTCAAGTTATCTTCCCCTTCCTATTTATATATGTGAGCATTATATAGATCACCCATAAAAGTATCTTTCTGTCTACCTGTAGAAGTTATTAACATTACAGATGGAAAAACAGGAAGACAAATGGCAGCAAACTCAGAAAAAGCCATTTTCAGGACAGGGGTGCCCAAAGCGTTTAATAAATCAACATGAAAAATGATAACATGAAAAGTTGCATGAATTATGCAGTCTTCATCATGGTAGGGAAATGAATGCAACTTCATGGATGGGTTTCAGATGAAATATTTAACTGTTTCCATATGGAAACAGATGGATATAATGATCAGTGTTTTAATTACTTTGAACCTATTTTATTTCCAAAAGTAGCTGGCAGCAAAATAAAATTTAAAAAGTCTGCATTGGACACTTCAAGGCTCCATTCAAAAGCTATCTGTCACTACAGAGGAGATTAATATTGGTAAGAAAGAACACAGACTTGTAATTCCCAATGCACTCAGTACAACCTTGTTTATCTGAATGGCCTAGAAACTTCTGAAAGTTTCCGGAAAATCCAACCTTGCTCAAGGGCATTGGAGTTTTACAATGAGTTTTAAACATGAAAGGGGCGATAACCGAGACTGTAGAAGATAAGAAGTATCTTGATTGAACAGACCAGATGTCTAATCATTCATATGTTCCTGGGAAGGTGAATAACCTTGATATTCTTTTTGGCGTTATGGAATAGAAGTTCTTCGAAAGTGCTCAGATTAATAGCGCTTAATGTTTCTGCTAATCAAAATTTTAACTTGTCCATGGGATTTGGCTCATGAAGACTAGCAGTTTTCCCATGTTTGTCTACTTAGTTGTTTTCATAAGACTGCATGTGTACAGACAACCCGAGAACCCATAGTTAAAACTTAGTCTAAATCAAAGGATTTTCATAAGACATCGGCAAATAAACTATTTATTCTCAGAGTGAGCCAAGCTACAAATTCACCAACCACATTTTTAGCGGTGTGTGCAAGGTTATCTTTTTAGAATGAACATAGGAAAATACTTTTTTAATGATAGGTTTTATTCAAAGTTAGATGAAAAGAATAAAAATTAACAGAAAGTAATAATTAAGATGAGAAAAAGAAAAAAGTTAAGAAAGAGACGACAAAGCCAAGTGTAAAGAAAAAACAAATATAAATGATTTCTGATTTTACAAGTATACAAATAGTTATAAATATAAATTTAAATTGACTTCTTAGTGTAAGGTTACAACACAACTTTCATTTTTTTAAATTATTTTTTCTAATTATCAAACTCATGCATAATGGTTTCAGTTTTTTTGGTTTTGTGTAAGAAGTTCAACAGAGGTTTCCAATCAGCATTCAACAAAGGAAAAGTCTGATAACACAACTTTTAAGGTCTGAAGATAATAGCATTGTTTCCATTTAGAAATTCATCTCAGTACAAATTGGCTTACTCCTAACATTATTACCACAAAGAATGAGAAGATGGATTTTACAGTTTGTTACAATCTTCTTTCAATCTGGCATCTACCAAAGCTTTGGATTTTAACTCTCACAATTCTCAAACACCATAAATGAATGGAATTTGGATGGTGCTAAGTAAGGAAGCTTTTTTAAAAATATCCTTTCAAGTATATTAAAAACTGGAGTCATGCCAACTTTATTCACACATAACACAAAGCTATATAGTTCTAATTTATTTATTTAAAGAACTTGCATGGTTGCCTACCTCATATAATGATCCTAGGCAGCTGAAACCAACTGTAAAAATAAGAATAATAACAAAACCACCCTCCTACTTGGTGCCAAACCAACCACGCTATTAGCTTCCTGACTCAACCCCCATCCTAGCCCAGCACTTGGGGGAAAAGCCAGATCTTCATGGCCTTCTGGAAGGTTAAAAGATAGAGGCTTTCGAATCTCATGTGGGAGGTGACTCCAAAGGGCTGAGGTGGCTACAGATAAGGCATGCCTCCAAGGTCCCATCTGAAGACAGCACTTAAGGGAGGGGACCTGGAATGTTCCCAATTTATCTGACCCTAGTGTGGCTGCATAGATACTCTTGGAAAGAGACATTATGATATTGCTTGTTTAGTTTTAATGGATTTGGTACATGACGTCCTCCTGATATTTATGAATTCTACTATATGACTTGGTGTCTATCAGATTGCTAAATTCTATCCAACAAACTGTAGTTTATGGATAATAGGTGGTGTGAACTTTGTCTTTCAAAGGCTTGTTTGTCTCTTGTCTGAAATGTTTAAAAATACTTGTTTTCTTTTTTAAAGCTCTGAATCTGTATCTTTCTCAACCAATTTGGAGGCAACTGATTTGATTAAATGATTCCAACCACTTCAAAAATCACCTCTGAGTTTTGTTTTCTTCTGCCTGATTCTTGGAGACAGCCGGGAGAAGTCACTGCAATTTTCTTGGCAAGGTTTTTCAGCAGTGGTTTGCATGGCCTCTTTCCTAGGGCTGAGCGTGAGTGAGTGGCAGAGGTGGGTATTCAGCAGGTTCCGACCAGTTCTGGAGAACCGGTAGCAAAAATTTTGAGTAGTTTGGAGAACTGGCAAGTACCACCTCTGACTGGCGATTTTACAGTATCCTTCCCCTGCCACGCCCACCAAGCCACATCCACAGAACCAGTAGTAAAAATATTTGAATCCCACCACTGGTGACTGGCCCAAGGTCACCCAGCTGGTTTTGTGCTCCAGGGCAGAACTAGAACTCACAGTTTCCCAGTTTCCAGCCTGATGGCTTAATCTACACACCAAACTGGTTCTAACTTAGAATTAAATACTTTAAAAGGAGAATTTCAGCCAATTCAATATGTTGTTTGATGATATGCATGCATGCTGGTTTTATCTCATTCACATATTACCTCTGTAAAATGTACACTTTAAAATATGTTGTCCAATGCTTACTTATTTTCAGGTAAGTGTACAGAAGATTTCAGAGTGAGTGATGTAACTTCTTTTTTTTAAAGGGTTCATAAAATCAAATGATAATATCTATACATTTTCTGAGACCACCATTAGGATTCTCTTATTCTGTGCTTTAATTTCTTTTTTAAAGAGTGATTTTCTCTTCCATGCATTTAACCAAAAAAAGGAAGCAAAAAAAATTGGCTAAAGACTCCAAGAAAACAAATGCAAACTCCTACACATGTCCCTGGAAACTTTGGTGGTCTGTAGGTCATTCATCTTTTCACCTTTTCTGAACCTGAAAATAATCCTTGACATGAAAGCTAATAAGAAATGCTCTGCACAAAACCCAGCATTACCCAGGTCACAAGGAAAGAGTCTGGGGTTAAGGAAGGAATACATCCTAAACGTCAAGAAAGAAGTAGAATTCCGAAGGCATTTTTTTTCTTCCGTTGCCTGGCCATTTCTCTCCAGTCGGGCTCACATGGTTGTGATTTACAGTATGGGCTCAACTGCTGACACCTTTATGTCCCTCCCCTCTATCCCAGCAGGCCCCACCGACACAGCCATGATCGATGCTGGTGAACTTTTCCTCTGATTACCTTCTGGAGAACTTTCCCATCATCTATTGTTTTCCACCAGAGTGGAGTACAAAACCAGTTCTTCGCCTTCCACCCTGTACTTTCGCTCAACTAGCTGTTTTGCTCCATCTTTAAAGCTATGTGCAGAATTTATTACAGCCAAGTGAAAGAGGTTTTAAGCTCTTCAAGGCTTTACCCCACTGCCTGAACTTAAAATGGTCCAAAGTAAATCAACATAATGGCTGCCCGCCTAACATTGTCCCGGGGAGGGCTTTTATACACGCTGTTGTCTAGTCATTCAGAACATTTAATGGAAAACATAAAAAGAGCAGGAGCTGGTTGACTTTGTCTTCCTTCAGTATACTGTATTAAAGTAAACAAAGAATGAACACCCTAGGCTTCATTAGGCAAAATGAATGGGAGGAGGCCATGGAAGCATTCCACTTATTTTGGGTAGATGATGAGAATATATTGCTGGTATATATGGTGCCACCATCTGAGACTTAGCTCAGAAATACCTTCGTTAACTGCATGTCTCATCAGTATGCAGCCTTGCTCTTGCTGTAGGACAAGGCAGGGAGGTTGTAGGAGAAACTGGGGGTGTGGGATCGGGAAGAAAGAAAGTTGCCAATATTTGTTGCTGCTTCTAATGCTGTGCCTTAAGCACAACTCTAGTTTAGAAATAGCAGATACTGAGCAGGCAAAAGAAGAAAAAAAGGCAGAAAAGGCATCATGTGTTAACAGAATGCTAATATTCAGTAGGTCCTCCCATGAGGTTGAGTGAAGGAGCTGTTTCAGATATGATCTTGGCCATCAATGAAGCATTCCTTGGTGGCCAATGTCACATCTGAAACAGTTCCTTCACTTATTCAATTTGGGATTCTTGTTTTCATCTTTTAATTGTTAGGGATTGGAGATCAGCGGTGGATTTCTGCTTCACATCTCACGCAGGTGGTGGGTGCAGATGGATAGATGGCCATTTGTTGTACTACTTCAGGCCACAAAATGTCTTCAGGCCACAATCCTGATCTTTGTATAGATGAAAAGAGTGGGCAACTTTGGGGGATGCTGCAGAGCCATCCAGGTTTTAAACTTCGCTAACCATTTTTAATTTCCAAACATTAGGAGCGCTCAAAAGTTGCAACACGCCTTGGGAATTATAAAGATTTTGGGTTACTTTAATATAATTTAGATGTGCTTGGTAAGTAACTACATAAGTATAACTTCTTCATATTTTGTTTGTTTCATTTGAGTAATAATGATTCTACAGCTTGTTGGCAAATTTGCTTGCCTGACTGACTTTATAACTTTGTCACTTTACAGGTGGCTTGGGAAACCAAAAGATGAAGGTTAGCTAAGGGTGACTCTTGTAGAGAGATTCAACCTGGAAATAAGGAGAAACTTTCTGACAGTGAGAACAATTAACCAATGGAACAGTTTGCCTTTGGAAGTTGTAGGAGTGTCATCACTTGAGACTTTCAAGAAGAAAAGCTTGGTGGCTTTTCATTTTCCCTTATAGGTGCCATGAAACTAATTAACACAACTTGAAGTCAAGATTTAGATACGCATATGCATATACAATTTTTTTTAATTTCCCTTTTTTGTGTGGATTGGATTAGGATTGTGGAGGCGATTGTAGGAATGGGGGGAGAGGAACAAAACCACATTCTCTGCTCCTCCTTTTCAGCATTTTGAAGCTGGTGAAAGTCAAGATCATTATGACTGTAGGAACAACAGTAGCAGCCAATCTCATCGTTCTGGGTTAAACTAGTTAACTCTGTATCATTCTCTATGCAATCTCTATGGTACCCAAATCATATGGAAGAGCTAATTCACCCTCTTAGAAATCCATGTGGACTGGTGTTGAAGATGGGAAGTGGAACCAATTGGTGGAACCAACGATGGCTGACACTTTGCTAAAGACCAGTCATTCTGTATCTGGTTCTTGCCAAAGGAGTTCAGCTTCTAATTCAGCAAGTAGGGTTCTCTGTATTTCTTCATTTACTTTGCATTGTACCCACATCTGGAAGGCACCAGATCAAGGAAGGATGTGTTGTGGCCCGCCAGTGCCCAGCAGAGCTGGTGGCAGATTCGGACAGTGAGGAGGAACAGTGAGGAGGACAGTGGGGAGGAACATGGGCCAGTCCTGGAGCCTGTGGAAGTCTCTGATGAGTGCTCAGCGTCAGAGGCAAAGATGGGGCCAGGGCCACCTGACAGTTATCAGCTGCCTTCAGAATCGGAGATCAGTGGAGCAGAACAGCTGGAGCCTGTTACCGATGTGAGTGTGCAGAGAGCTGCCAGGAGAAGTGAACAGTTAAGGAACAAGGGTCAACTCAGGAGTAAAGGCACAGGTGGATGGCGAATGGCCCCTCCCATAGGGAATAAATAGGAGCGAATGGAGAGTGGTGTTTGCAGGAGACAATTAGTTCATTTAATTCATGTGAAGATTTGTTTGTGACTCACAGAGACTCCTTGCCAAGTATTTTCTTGTATATAATGAAAAGAAACACTAGGGAAAAAAAACTTGTGGGAACAAGGGCCCTTTGAGCTGTCTTTCTTTTGGAAGGGTTCCCCACACCCTTTCTTAGCTGAAACCAAAAGGCCAGATGTGAAATTGGTCTGTTTTGTAAAACTATTTTCGATTCAACTTTTTGGACCAATTATTCTCTGAGGTCACTTTAAAATGAAGTGTTGGTACCAATAAGAAAGTAGCATCACAAATATAGAATTGCAGAATTAAAAGGGATCCTTTTGAAGTGGGATAGGTATCAATGCACAGGGGTTAATAACTCAAATGAGTTTAATGTCTGAGACAAGAGAAGCAACGTTTTAATCTGGCGCCTAGTGTTGGCGCCTGATGGACTGTTTTGCGGATTGCTTAAGACCCATTAAGTTAAGGACTGCTTTGTACTGAAGCATCTTTGCATGAGCCATTTGTACACCGTAGATAATTTTTTTTATACATTCAGATCTTTCCCCATCTTCTCTGCTCTAGAGATAACTATGTCAGTCCTTGATTTCATCTGGTTTTTCCTTGAAATCCATACCTCTCGTGATTCATGCTCTTTCAACTTCTCTTTTTTGTCAGATTTAATTAGTTTAATTGTGTTTCTTTTGAAGGGCAACATTGAGTAGGACAAGGAAGTGAAAGGTGCCCTAATATCTGCAAATTGAACTACATGTTCCTCACACAATGAGGTTATGTACAAGTGTGTTGATTTTACTGGAGAACGACCAGATCCAGATTTGGCCTGGTGCTGAGGGGACATTTAACCCTTCCCTCTCATGTTTATCCCCTTCCCATTTGCTCTCCATGTAACATCTAGCACTATTTTGAATTCAACAGTTGGCACCCAACAATTGACATCAAGACAAATTCCTTGTGTGTCCAATCACAACTGGCCAATAAAGAATTCTATTCTGTTCTGTTCTGTTCTGCTCCATTCCGTTCCATTCTATTCCATTCTATTCTATTGGTTAAGTATAAAGCAAGGCTATTCCTAGGGATAACTGTAGCATAGAGAATTTGGGCACAAGCTTTACAACTAGAATTGTAAATTGTAAACTTCTCTTTCAATAGCTCTTCTAATCAGGACTGCTTTAAAAAAATAAGCAGTGTATTTTCAAAAAAACAACAACACAAAACTATGTGGTAAATACCATGTAGTTTGAACCACTAATATTTAGTCTCTGACACATCCGTAGAGCTAAAGTATTTGAAGAACCATACATAATGCATTTAATGCTAAGATTTGTACAGTGAAAGTTAATCTACATAGTAAGACAGCAAGGTATCTATTGTTCTGATAGTCCTTAATGACAGCTGATCAGCCTCTGCTAAATAACTTCTAATGATGGAAAGTTTACTATTTTCCAGGGTGAATGTAAGGAACCTCCATTAAGGTTCCACTGAACTCAACTTCTTGGTATTTGAATCCATTGCTCTGGATCATAACTTCTAGAGCAGTGGATCCTAACTGGGTTCTCCAAATGGATTTTATATCCTGTAATTCCTTGCTAATTGCCTGGGAAATGTAGAATCCAATACATTTGCAGGCATAAAATTGGAAATGTTACTTCTGAGTATCAAAGAACAATTTCAGAGGTGGTATTCAGCAGGTTGTGACCAGTTCTGGAGAACCGGTAGTGGAAATTTTGAGTAGTTTGGAGAACCGGCAAATACCACCTCTGACTGGAGATTTTACAGTATCCTTCCCCTGCCATGCCACCAAGCCACGCCCACAGAACTGGTAGTAAAAAAATTTGAACCCCACCATAATTTTAATCATCTCGGGCCTTTAATTGCTTGTTCCTTAGATATTTCCATGGTCAAAGCATACATCCCCTCTCATGGTATATTATTAATTTCTTCTACAGAAATGGACGAAGATGGAGTTAACTTGAACAAATGTATGATCTTCAAATTGGTTTATGATTTTATGTATTGCACACGTGTTTACTTTCCTTCTGTTGGAAATGCATTGCACTTGAAACATTTCAGTCTTTTAAAACCTTCATTGATTTTGCACACTTCCTTTCATTAGCCAAACAGCATAAATAAATAGAATACAATGAATTTATCCATAGAAACTTGGGGGCAGAAGCAGTATTTTATATAGGGGAAAGGCACACCTGAGCACATCTGAGGAAAGCAAATAAATAAATAATATAATATGCAGATAAGCTTGAAAACAACAAAGGATCCTGTTTGACTGCAAAGGCTGAAAATAAATTATTCACTACTATGTTTTACTCTTGCTATTTAAAAAAACATAAGATTTCAAGACAGTTTCTAATCCACCAGCAGTAATATTATGATTATGATTAGAAATAATAACTATTTCTTATCATTTCCCTTCTTCTTGCAGGATCTCTCTCCCTCTCTCTCTTTCTTTCCATACTTAAAAAGTACAAATAATGCTACAAATACAACCGTTATTCTTAAGACATGATTGGTTTCTTGTAGGAAGTATAAAGCATAAATGAGTAAGAAATCACTTTATGACACACAAGAAAGCATTTCACTAATCCAGAATTCTGACCTGTTTGATTTGTCTGACTGAAGGTTCTTGCCCATGGTTGACTTGAAGCATTTTTTCACCCATCCTGCCTTAGTCACTTCCATTCCAGTAACTGTGGTCACGAGTTCTTCTTTCAAAGTTATGGGTGACAAAACAGATGTTACAGAACTTAAGATATTTTAAAACAAGGAAGAAAAATTATTTTAATGCAGGTACTGCTATGGAAAACTTAAGCATATCTCACTCATAAACTGAGAATGAGTTAAAGACAACATCATGGTGACTTACTTGAAGCAGGAGGTTAGTTGAAGCAGGAGGTGAGGACATGTTTTAGATGAGCCTCAACACTTATTGTGGGTTGCTTTTCTTGTTTCTGTGTTTCTTTTCTTTTTTCTTGTTTCCTGTTTGACTGTCCTTTTTTATATAGTTTGATTTGCCATTTTGACTTCTTATGTCATAATTCATCTGTTTGCCACCCAGAGTCATTCTAAGTGGCAGCGAATGAATGAATGAATGAAAAGGAATCAATAATGTTTGCACCATGACTAGATACAAATGGATAAAAGGCTGATGACAGACAGAGAGACTACAATAGGAGTCCCCAAACCTGGCAACTTTAAGACTTGTAGACTTCAACTCCCAGAATTCTCCAGCCAGCCTTCCAGAATTCTGGAAGTTGAAGTCCACAAGTCTTAAGTTGCCAAGTTTGGAGACCTCTGCTCTACAATAACCACAATCTCTTTTTCCTTTTTTGTGAATGCTTTCACATAAAAGGCAATTGTAGATATGAAACGGAGAGAGAGGAACTGGAATTTATCTCCTTCATTACTCACATTTTTTGGAGAAAAAACACTTTACTATGGGTAGAAAATAGACAGCTGATACAGTTATCACTCCCAGACTGTATAAATGGCCTTTCTGCAACCTTTTGAAAGAAACAAAAATTAAAAATCTTGCATACTGTTTTTACTTTGGAGAGTCAGAGAACTATAATGTTTTCTTTGGTCTAAACACATGTGCTCTCTTCAGTTACCATACTTTCAAATGTTTCTGGCTTTTTGTACATTTTTCCAAGGTACAAAAATCTCTGCATCAAAATGATTTATTAACAAATGCAAATACACCATGCTTTATAGGGAACCTTTTATAGAACATGTGAACTCCATTAGTCAAGTTATGGATCATAATTCATTCGTGGACCTCAGTGGGATATCAGAATATTTAATCTGGCTGGTTGATTCATTAGTTTAACATTAATCTTGACAATATAATTATATAATTTACATAATCTTCCTATGGCTGCCTTGAAACTCAATAGGTGCCCAAACATCATACTGCAGCTATAAAATATCTGATATTTTCTTCATTTCTGAGAGGAGTTCTAAGTCAAATGCTCTAGTTCATGGGTGTCAAGGTCACGATATCACATTGTTGTTATGTAACGTATCATGACTTTTTCCCCCTTTGTTAAACCAGGGATGGGCATGGCCAGCGCATGACGCAAATTTGACACCCCTGCTCTAGTCTATCATCAAGCTGAATCTGAATGGGTAGGGAAAAGAAAATGGCTTTTGGGGGGGGGGAGTTTAATCCATTAATGTTCAGTGATAAGACCTTAAACTCTTCCTGCATTTCTCTATCTATAGCTAGGTCTTATACTCTTTGTTGTTCTAACCCAGTGGTGGCTAACCTTTTTGGGCTCCTGTGCCAAAAATTGTGCACGTGCTTGCACGCTCATGCTCACACTTTCATGCTCATGCTTGCACGCTCAGCACCCAGAAGGCAATGTGCACCCCCCCATGTCCCCTATGCACACGTGCACAACCCCCCCACCCTCTGCTGCCCCTTACCTGCACTGTGCCTCACAGCTGATTTTCAGCCAGTCTGAGGCCTTTTTCAGCCTACCAAAAGCTTGAGGAAGGCTTCTGCAGGCCAAAAACTAGTCCCATTTCATCACTTCTGCTATTTTTGGAAAAACAGGAAGTGATGAAACAGGTCTAGTTTTTGGCCTGCAGAAGCCTGCAGAAGCCTTCCTCGAGCCTTTGGGGGGCTGAAAAAGGCCTCAAACCCGCTGAAAATCAGCTGTGAGGTGTACACATACACAGCGAGGTAAGTTTGCCTGCAGCTCATGTGCCGGCACAAATGGCTCTGTGTGCCACCTGTGGCATGCATGCCATAGGTTCACCATCACGGTTCTAACCTCTCTCAGTTCCTTAAGTCTTCTCTCGTAGTTCTCTGTTTTTTCTCCTTTTCCATTCTCCCTCTTCTTGGATTGTATTCCTTTTTCTTCCATAGTAGATGATCTTGAGTCTCTTTCTTCTATTACTTCCCTCTCTTCTAATTCCTCTTCATTGATTATAAAATTCCTCTGCTTTATCCAAAGTGTCCACATCTTTTATCTTGCCAGGAGACCATTATACCTTCCGGTGTCAGCCATCTAAAATTAATATTGTACTTAGTCAACTTTGATATCAAAAATGCTCTAGTCCATGGGTGTCAAACTTGCGATGTCATGTTGTCGTCATGTGATGTATCATGACTTCCCCCCTTTGTTAAACTGGGGGTGGGCGTGGCTAGCACATGACGCAAATTTGACACCCCTGCTCTAGTCTATCATCAAACTGAATGTGAATGGGTAGGGAAAAGAAAATGGCTTCCCCATTGACTTTGCTTGTGAGAAGGTTACAAAAAGTGATCACATGGTCATTGGGACAGTGCAACCACCATCAATATAGGCCAGTTACCAAGTGTCTGAATTTTGCTGTCCCATGACCATAGAGACAATGGTCGTAAGTGTGAAAAATAATCATAAGTCATTTCTTTCAGTGCTATTGTAACTTCAAACAGTCACTAAATTAAAGGTTGTAAATTGAGGACAACCTGAATTTTCCCAGTAATCTTTTAATGGTAAGGTTGATTGAACTCTATGAATTCCATCAAAATTTCCCGTTGGTTGACTCCCCCATTCTAAGATCTCAGTAGCTGCTCTGCTTCTTGACTTTCTAACTAAGATTTTGTCCTTCAAAGAACCTTTCCCTCTTCATTTTTAAACACCCCCCATCCCCAGTTTCCTTTTGCATTTGGTTAATGAGGTTGTTTATTGTTGTTAAAGTCTTCAAAACCCATTAATTTTTACCAGGAGCTCATTAAAAATCCATGAATGTAGAACACTCATGTGTTGATAGTGTAATGCAAAATGCATCCTCATTTAAAATTTAATGGCACAGCAGCCTCGATCATTAAAAATGCCATTTGTAAAAGAAAAGGGGTAGTGCATTGTTATCTACCCCTTCGTTCATTTGTTTCCAGGCAATGACTTTTGGCTGCCTTGTGGCGACCATTTGGGAGATGGATGAGGCTTGCATCCATCAAGGTGAAAGCTAATGGCTGCTGATGTCAGGCATCACCTGTTTGTTGCGTTCTTCAACTCAAACTCTCGTCTAGATGTTCCCAACATTTCCAAAGTATATCAAACATTAACACAATTGAGCAGGTTCAGAGGTATTTCTTGAGAAAAGTACTCCACTCCTCCACTCACAATAGAATTCCCTATTCCTCCAGACTTGAAATTTTGGGCCTGGACAATCTGGAACTGCACCGCCTGTGGTCTAATCTAAGCATAATTCACAAAATCATCTGCTATAACATCTTGCCTATCAACAACTTCTTCAGCTTCAACCACAATAACACACGGGCAAACAACCGATACAAACTCAAGGTAAACTGCTCCAAATTCAATTGCAGAAAATATGACTTCAGCCACAGAGTGGTCAACGCCTGGAACGCCCTACCCATCTCCATTGTTGCAGCCTCAACCCCTCACAGCTTCAACCTCAAACTGTTTACCATGGACCTCACCCCATCCTTAAGAGGTCCTTAAAGGGGGCATGCATAAGTGCACCAGCGTGCCTACCGTCCCTGTCTTACTGTCCCTATTCATCTGTATTTACTTCCTTTGTTCATGTTTATATTCATACCCATACTTGTTATTTTATACATGTTTGACAAATAAACAAACAAATAAACAAATAAATAAGGGCAACTACTGTATATCGATGAAGGATTCTTGCACTGTGTTGCTTCTAACCATTTGTGGGTAGGCCTTTCCCTCAAAACTATTGTCATGTCAAAAGAAAACTTCAACACTCAAGGGAAAGTACTTTGGGCCTCTGGAGGCCTCAAAATGCTGGAGAGGCTGTGCTACCAAGAGGAAAAGAAACCCAACCTGTTTTGCAATGGGTTTCTTTTCTTAATAGACTTGTTGGTTTACAGTAATTAGGTTCTTAGCCTGTTCTGCTAGGTCAGGAAATTTACACCACAGGACTAAGATTTTTAGCACAGAATGGCACATAGAATAGAATAAGAGTTGGAAGGGACCTTGGAGGTCTTCTAGTCCAACCCCTGCTTAGGCAGGAAACCCTACATCATTTCAGACAAACGGTTATCCAATCTCTTCTTAAAAACTTCCAGTGTTGGAGCATTTACAACTTCTGGAGGCAAGTCGTTACGCTGATTAATGGTTCTAACTGTCAGGAAATTTCTTCTTAGTTCTAAGTTGCTTCTCTCCTTGATTAATTTCCACCCATTGCTTCTTGTCCTGCCCTCAGGTACATATTCTTTCGTGCCCCAGAAAATAAAGCAGTTTTGCAACAGGAATATGCCTACAGAAAAATGAGTCCCATTGAGCTCAAGGGAAGTTTATTTTTTGATAAACTTAAAATAATAAATGCATCTATCCCAAGTCATAATGTGATTTGCTTGGTTTTGGCTGTTCAACAACCATTGATACCGAGCCATTGCTTTGAGACATACTGAAGATTGCTGTTTTGAGCCAAATGGTTAGCAAAAAAAAAAAGCCCAAAGAGCTGCTGATCTAGTTCTACAGAGGAATTATTGAGTCTACCATCTGCACCCCAACAGTATATGCAACCCAACAGGACAGACACAGACTTCAGAGAGTAATTAGGACTGCAGAAAAAACAATTACTACCCACCTGCCTTCCATCGAGGACCTGTATACTTCACGAGTCAAAAAGAGGGCTGTGACCCCTCACATCCCGGACATAAACTGTTTCAACTCCTTCCCTCAAAATGATGCTATAGAGCACTGCACACCAGAACAACTAGACACAAGAACAGATTTTTCCCGAAAGCCATCACTCTGCTAAACAAATAATTCCCTCAACACTGTCCAGCTATTACAAAGTCTGCACTACTATTACTGTTAATCTTCTCATCACTCCTTATCACCCATCCCCTTCCATTTGTGACTGTATGACTGTAACTTTGTCGCTTGTATCCTTACGATTTATATTGACTGTTTCCTAGTATGATTTGATTGCTGATTGTACCCTATGACTATCATTAAGTGTGGTAACTTATGATTCTCGACTCTTTTTTTTTAATAAAAAAGTTTTTTATTTTTGATACAAACATACAAACAGGACATACAAAACATAAAAACCACCTTCCATATATACATACAGTGTGTCAGTTGGTTACAAATCCTTTGTGTCATCCTTTCATATTCATCACTCACAATTTATCAAAAAGAAAATTTCTCATATTATCAATAAAACATTATGTATTTATCAATTATTACTTGTGTACAATTAAACTATTTATTTCATCATATATACAAGATATATTTTTAATCTAAAATTTATGTTATACTTTCATCCAATGGTTATATATATCAACATTATATTTTATATCAGCCTATTATATTTCTATTACAAAATTATATAGTCTATTGCATTACCAAGTCTTTTTATCTAACCATTGATAAAACAAATCCCATATCTTGTAAAATTGTTTATCTTCTTGTTCTCTAATTTCAAATGTCAATTTACTCATTTCAGCACAGTCCATAATTTTCCTAATCACTTCCTCCTGCATAGGTATTTTATCATTCTTCCAATTTTTGGCAAATACAATTCTAGCTGCTGTTAAAACATTTACAATCAAATATTTCAACTCTTTATTGTAGATATTTGGTATAATTCCCAATAAAAATATTTCTGGTTTCAAGTCTATGTGTTGTTGTATCATTTTTTCCAACCATATGTGGATTTTAGTCCAATATCTTTTTGCATCCGAACAAGTCCACCACATATGGTAATATGATCCAGGTATCTGATGACATTTCCAACATTTATCCGATTTATTCTTAAACATTCTTGCAATTCTCGGGGTAAGTGCCACCTGTAGAACATCTTATACAAATTTTCTTTATAAGCAGTTGACATTGTCATTTTATAATTCTGGGACCATACTTTTTCCCATTTCTCTAGATCAATCCCATATCCAAAATTTCCCCCCAAGCAATCATTGTTTCTTTAACTTGTTCCTCTTCCATTTTAATTTCTAAAAAATATCCATAAAGTTTTTTAATCACCTTTTCATCAGTACCCATCAATATTTTGTCTAGCCCAATCTGCTTGTTATAAATACCTTCTACTTTAATATCCTTATCAAATCTGGATTGTACTTGCAAATATGAAAACCAATTCATTTTTATACCTTGTTCTTCCAATGCTTGCATAGATTTAAGTTCACCCCTTTCATTCAATATCTCACCATATCTAACTGTTTGTTCCTTTTTATATATTACTGGATATGAAAAGGCTTCAATAGTAGATATCCATATTGGAATTTTCAAGTAATGTCGTTTTTTAATCTTCCCCCAGTTTAAAAACAAAACTTCTCGAATATAATGTCTTCTAAAATACTCTTGTGTTTTAATTCCCTTATACCAAAGGAATGCATGCCACCCCAATAACAAGTCATGTCCTTCTAGAGTCAATAATCTAGTATTCCTTAGTGTTATCCAATCTTTTACCCACATCAAATTTGCCGCCTGATAGTATAGTTCCCAACTGGGCAAAGCAAATCCTCCTCTTAATCTTGCATCCTGCAATAACTTAAGTTTTATTCTTGCTTTTTTGCCTTGCCATATATATTTCAACATCATTCGATTTAGGTCTTTGAAAAACTCTTTCCCTAATCTGATTGGAATTGTCTGGCATAAGTATAGAATTCTAGGCAATACATTCATCTTGATTGTTGATATTCTCCCAATCAACGATAGTTGTAAGTTTTTCCATTTTTCCAAGTCTGTCGCTATCTGCTGTTTAAGTTTAATGTAATTATCCTCCTTCAGTGTACTACATCTTGCTGTAATATATATCCCTAGATACTTAGCCTTACTTGTGACCCATATTTCTAAAGCTTCTTCCAATTCTTTCTTTCGTCTCGCTAACATATTCTTTGTTAATATCTTTGTTTTGTCTTCATTAATTTTCAATCCTGCTACTTCTCCATACTCTTCTATTCTTTCAATTAGCTTAAGCGCCGATTCCAGTGGGTCCTCTAATATAAATACCAGGTCATCTGCAAAGGCTTGTAACTTATATTCTTCTCTTTTAATTTTCATTCCTTTTATTTGTTTATCTTCTCTAATACACCTGTTTAACACTTCTAAGGTTAACACAAACAGCAGGGCGACAGTGGGCAGCCTTGTCTAGTCCCTTTTCTTATATTTATAGGCTCTGTCAATTCTCCATTTATCAAAACCCTTGCGGTTTGTTCAGAATATATAGTCTCAATAGCACGTATAAATTTTTTGCCAAAGCCCATTTGTGTCAATTGTAGTAACATGAAGCGCCAACTCATGTTATCAAAGGCTTTTTGAGCATCCAGAAACATCAAGGCCATTTGCTTTTCAGGATGTGCCTCATAGTACTCCAGAGTGTCCAGGTATTCTCATATTATGTTTTGGCAGAAACCCATTTTGGTCAACATGTATAAAGTTGTTTAAGTATCTTTTCAGTCTTTCTGCCAAAATTGAAGCAAAAATTTTATAGTCTGAATTTAATAGGGAAATAGGCCTATAATTTTTAACTTGTTGTAAGTCTGTGTCTTCCTTCGGTTTAAGTGTGATATAAGCTTCTGACCAAGTCTTTGGTATTCTCTTCTCTTGCATGACTTCATTCATAACTTCTAATAATTGGAGGTTTAACACCTCCTGAAAAGTCTTATAAAATTCCACTGGTAAACCATCCGGGCCTGGTGCTTTCCCTGTATTTGTTTCTTTAAGGCTTCTGTTAACTCCATCATTGTTATATTCTCTTCTAACATTATTTCGTTATCTTTAGGTATCTGTGGTAACTTTGCCTTTTGTATATATTGTTTAATTTTTTCTTCTTGAATACTCTCTTGATAGTACATTTCCAAATAGTCTTGTATAATTCTTTTTTCCCCCTTCATTTCCGTAACAAGGATGTCCTTCTTCATCTATTAAATGGCTAATTTTCCTTGATTCTCTTTCCTTTCTTAATTTATAGGCTAACCATCTTCCTGGCTTGTTTGCGTCCTCAAAATAATTCTGTTTAGCATTTTTAATCTTTTGGGCTAGCTCTTCTTTTTCCATTAATTCCATTTTATGTTTGGTTATATCCATTTTGATTTTAACATCTTTTTTTTGTGGAAATTTCTGTAGTTCTTTTTCCAGTTTTTTATATTCTTCTTCTAATGTTTTAAAAGTCTTTGTTTGATATTTCTTTTCCTTGTATAAGCAATTATCAAGCCTCTTGTATAGGCTTTCATCGTGTCCCAGAGATTCTGTAACGATGTACCCTCTTTCTTATTTTCTTTAAAAAAGAATACCAGTTCTCTCTCCATTTTCTGTTTAAAATCTTCTTCCTTTAATATCTTATTGTTTAATGTCCATCTAGATCTCATCTTTTGTCCTTTCCAAATAATAATCATTGGATTATGATCGGCCCAAATACTTGCTTCTATTTCAATTTTTTGTATATTAAAAAATAGATCAGCTGATGTCCATATCATATCTATTCTTGACCATGATTCATGCCTGTTTGAGTAAAATGTATATTGTTTATTTCCTATATTTCTCTCTCTCCATGCATCTTTTAAATTTATTTCTTCTATCATTTGAAAAAAGGGTTTTGGTAGTTTCTTTCTGGCTTTCTTTGTGGCTTTTTGTGATTTATAATCCAGCTGCTCATTAATTATTCCATTAAAATCTCCCATCATGTATAAATTAATGTAGTCCAGTTCAATTATTTTTTTTATGGAGTTTATTATAAAATTCTTCTTGGTGGTCATTTGGAGCATATATTGCTATTAAAAGTATTTTAGTATTATTGTCCATTATTTCTACCATTAAGATTCTTCCATCATCATCTGTATAAATTAATTCAGCCGAAATTGTTTCTTTAATATATAGAACCACGCCTCTTTTTTACATTGTGCCAATGAAGTAAACAATTTTCCTAATTTTTTTTGTTTCAGTACGTGTTCATGTTGTTTTTTAATATGTACCTCTTGTAGGCAAATTATATCAAATTTTAATTTCTCCAATTTGTGAAATACTTTCCTTCTTTTAATGATTGAATTGAGTCCATTTATAGTCATCGTAACCAGTTTTCTTTCCTCCATTTTAGATTTTGTAAGAGGGATTTATTGCTCTGGTGGATCTTATTTCTCTTTGTTCTCTGGGCGCCCCGCCTACTGCACCTTCTTCTTTTTCCTTTTCTTTTTCAATTACTGCTATCAAGTCCTTTTGAGGTTCAATTAGGGGCTCTTCTTTTCTTGTATCTTCCTCCTTTCCTCTAATATATTCATAATAAAATGATTCCGCCTTTTCAACCATATCAATTCTATGTCTTTGTTCCCGCCATGTAAACAGAAGGCCTTCTGGTATCAGCCATCTATAATTTATTCCTTTTCTAAGCAGTTCTTTGGTTAGAAAAAGGTACTCTCTCCTCGTCTCCCTTACTCTTCTTGGTACCTGTTTCAGCACCACAATTTCTTTGTCTTTATACCTTAATGTCTTTTCTCTTGTCATTTGCAAAATTTGTGTTTAATAATTTTCTTAGTAAATCTAATATGGACTTCTCTTGGTAGCTTATTCCTCATTGCATATCTTGTATGTACACGAAACACTTCATCCATTCCATCCATCATTTTCTCTTTCGTTATTTTTAGTGCTTCCGCCAATATTTCTATCATTTTTCCAACGAGGTTTTCGCCCTTTTCTTCCTCCACATTTTGAAATCTCAAGTAAAATTCTGATCTATCCATCTCTCCTCTCAATGATTCAATCCTGTCTTTTTCAACTTCACTCAATCTGATATTGATATTTCCAATTTCCTTATCTCTTTGTTCGTCCTGCTCTTCAATTTTCTTAATCTTTTCATCATATTTGGTCATCATCTCTTGGATATTTTCCACTTTCTCATCTGTCTTTCCAATTTTCTGTTGAATATTTTCAACTTTTTCATCCATCTTATCTATTTTCTGCTGAATCTTCTCCAATTTTTGATTTGTCTGTTCAATTTTTTGGGAGATATTCTCATTACTCTTTTCAACATTTTCTACTTTTGTCTGTAGAATTTGAATTCCTTGCAAAATCTTCTGTAATGTATCCTCCTTCTCTTTTTCCTTTTCCTGTTGCAACATTGCCTGTATTGATTGCTGACCTCCAGATGGTGAAGAAGCAAGAGTTGTTGATTGAGAGCTTGCAGCTATTGCTTTTCTACTCATTTTATAGTTATTTCCTAGTAGGGCCCCAAAAAAGCAAAGGGCCCTCCAAAAATAATAAAAATAAGTAGACAAAAAGGGAAAAAAGTAAAAAATTAAAAATATTAAGGAATATAAAAAAGATTAAAGAAACAAAAAAAAATTATTCAGGTTCTTGTACACCTTAATCCAGTTGGTTCCACTTGTATACAAAAATAGAAAAAAAGTAAAGAAGAAAAGGAAGGTCTCAAAAAGCAACAACAGGTGGTTACCAGTTCAAAAAATAAAAAAGAAAAAAAGGGGAAGAGACTTCAGGTATTTATATACCCTAATCTAATGGTGAATCAACAAGATGAAAAAAAGAAAAAAAAGCAAAAAGGGGAGCAAGTCATAGGCAGAGAAAAGGGAAAAAGAAAAATTCCTGGCTAAAAATTGAAAAAGGGATAATCCAAACAATAAAAATTCAATCAATGGGGGGGGTGTGTGGAAAAGATAGAGCAGCCACAAATCCAGCCAAAGAGAAAAAAGAAAACTACTGCCACCAGATGTCCAAGGCTTTTTTAGACTATCAAGTCAAATTTCCAGTGGAATATATTTTCAAGGTCACTTTAGTCTTCTTTCTTTCAGTTCCAACTCTGGGTTCCACTATCAATAGTTCACAGATGGGCACCTGTGTATACAATCCATCGTGCTCACCCCACTATCTCTTTCAAGAAGGAACTCTATGTCCTTGAATGCAACTCACATAGATAAACAAACGAAGAAGAAAGGAATACAGTATATCCAAGCCTCTAAATGGCAGTGCTTTCACTTTCACTCCTCCCCCTCAAGAGCAAGAAAAAAGGGGAAAAAAAGAGAAAAGGCACATTGGTATTGCTCTCTTTTCTAAAAAGTTCTTAAAATCATAAACAGCATTTAATCCAAAAAAATATTGGTGGAAAAAAAAGGAAAAAGACCATCAGAACAAAAGATTATTTTACATAGAGGAAAAGCTTTTAAAATCAAATAGTTCCAGAAAAGATAAAAAGGAAGAAAAAAGCCGTCAATCTTAAGAAAAGCTTAATCTCGCCGCTTATAAACTGTTCTCTTTACTTTTTAAGTCCACTTTCCAGTTATTGGGGTGTTCTCTTCAGAAATAAGTAAATAAAAAAGAACCTCTCACCAAACCGACACACCTTCATCCGATCTTGCCTTTCTTTCGGAGCTGTCCCAGCTTCAGCAGCTTGATGGTTGCCTCTTTTCCGCCGGCAAAAAGAGCTTCTCCTGGATCAACCAGGGACTTTGCAATGTCCCTGGGATCAACAGGACGTGCTCTTTCCCTTCACTGTCTCTTTGGGACGGTTTAGGTCCAAATGGACCGTCCAGCTGAGAAGATATCTACGGCAATCCAGGAGCTTCCCGATCGCACGTAGTATCACTGGGACACAAGCCCCGCCCTCTCCTGATTCTTGATTCTTAACAAATGTACCTTTTCTTTTATGTATACTGAGAGTATTTACACCAAGACAAATTCCTTGTGTGTCCAATCACACTTGGCCAATAAAGTATTCTATTCTATTCTATTCTATTCTATTCTATTCTAAAAAAAAAGAATTGAAACAAAAAAAAGCAGATGATTGAAGGGGAGAAATTTAATTTATTTCCCATCCAGCAAGGAAAACATGTCTTCCCCTAAACTAGCATTTTCAGGATCCATCCTGAGAGCATTACAATTGCTGCAGAACTGTATCCGTGGCAACTCTGTATACAGGTAGTCCTTGACTTATTGAGCCCAAACTTTCTGTTGCTGAGCAAGACACTTACCAAGTGAGGTTTGCCCCATTTTACAATCTTTCTTAAGTGAATCACTGCCATTATTAAATGAGTAACACAATTGTTAAGTGAATCTGGCTTCAGAAGGTCCCAAAAGGCCACTGTGACTGTCTTAAATATGAGCCAGTGGCCAAGGGTCCAAATTTTGATCACGTGGCCATGGGGATGCTGCAACAGTCATAAGTGTGAAAAAGGGTTTTAAGTCCATTTTTTTCCAGTGCTGTCGCAACTTCAGTCGCTAAACAAATTACTGTAAGTTGAGGACTACCTGATAGCTTTCTTCAGATGCCTCTTCCTGTTTTTCAACTGGGCAAAGTTGGACATGGCAGGAGGAGAAAGAGAAAGCTTTTGGAAAGAAAAGTTTTTTTGGGTCTGCATAGCAAGCTGCAGATGGGTTTATATGTCACACTTTATCCAATTAGCCACGCTTTGTACCATCACACAACATAGGCAGCCACAGATATACCACAGGGCTAAATTCATAGAATATTGGTTAATCTGGAGGCAAACAGAAAATTTCAGAAAATCTGAAAAGTGACCAAACTCTTTAACACTTCCAAGATTGAACGTTTTAATAAATATTCAATTGAGGTGCTGACTATATCCACATATCAGTCATGTTTTTTTATCAACTTTTTTAAAAAGTCATTGTGGGCCAGAATGGGATGGCATAAATTATGTGTTCTTCCAACACACTAAATCACAACCAAACAATCCAGATTATGTCTTTAGACAACAGGTGAACTTCACCAGTAAAATAATTCCTTTTCTTAAAATGGCAAATTATGCCTGTTTGTTAAGTTGTGATAAGTAAATCCTTTAGGTCAGTCTTAACTATTTAGGATCTTTTGCACCACAGATAGAACAAAATAAAATCCATTTTTACTGGACTTTGATTTTACACAGAAGGGAATCCTACATATGAAAGTTACAAGAGTATCTGTACTGTCTTGAATATATCTCAAGAGACCAAGTGGGCGTAACATTGGACATCTGAAGGAACTAGATAGCTTGGGAAGAATTCAGACAATGTATATGAATTCCAATTATGATCAATACTGTCTGTCAGCATTCCAGAAAAATCAAACTCCAAAACTCCGAGGCAGGTATTTTTCTCAAAGTTCCATTTTATTAGAGTAGTCAAACTGGCACATCTGGGAAAACCCGAATCTGAGAGTTCCAGGTTTTCCCTCACAGTAATTCAAAACACAAATCCATCCCCTGTACCAATCAGTCCATCACATGGTTCAATCACCATCCCTCCCAACTGGAGACATCCCCTAACCACTCCTCATTCAGGTGCAGGAAAGACATGACCTTGACTGCAAGGGAGGATGCTATTATGTCTATCTACATACACTCTATGAAATCCCCCCTCCCAATTTTCCAGGCACAGGAATGTGGCAGCGTGGAAGCTTCTGGTGCTAATATGGCTTCCAAAGCTGACACTGTCAAAGAGATATACAGGTAGTCCTGTATTTATAACTACAATTAAGCTCAAAATTTTAAATAAGACATTGGTTAAGTGAGTTTTGCCCCATTTTATGACTTTTCTTACCACAGTTGTTAAGTGAATCACTGCAGTTGTTATGCTAGTAATAAGGTTGTTAAGTGGATCTGGCTTCCCCTTTGACTTTGCTTGTCAGACAGTCACAAAAGGTAATCACATGACCTTGGGACACTGCAACCATCATAAATATGGATCGGTTGCCAAGTGTTTGAATTTGGCTCATGTGACCATGATGCAATGGTCATAAGTGTGAAAAAGTGTCATAAGTCAGTTTTTTCAGTGTTATAACTTTGAATGGTCAGTAAATGACCATTCAGTAAGTCAAGGACTATCTCCAGTCAGTGCTTTCTCTACAGGAATCTCTTTGTTTGATTCCTGACTTCTCCTGATCTATTCATCATAAACTGTAATGGTTAGGTTCCCATACTATTAGTTAATCAGAGCCAAATATTCTAGCACTATTATTGTCCACAATGTTGAGTAGATGGATTGAGCTCTGATGCAGTGGCTGTGCTTTCACAACTCAAGGCCACACTCTCATTGAATGAGCACAGGTACTCCTCCATCTTAAATCTGTGCAAATTAAATGCTCCAACTGTTAAGTTTGCATGAAGAGTCAGACGCGAGGAGTTCCAGCAAAGACTTTATTAGTGACTACAGCTCGAATGGACCCGTCCTGGCTTGGCTACAGCTGCTTCTTATAGCCTGCAGCCGTAGCTGCCAGCCAATGGGAGTGCAGGGTTTCTTCCCGCACTATTTAAACCAATACCATTTGACATTTTACAAGAACAGTTCAAATAAACCAATAACATTCAAACCTACATACATAACACCCCTCCCCACTAGGTTCAGTCCATACCAAACCCCAACCTATCTAATGTATTCCTTTAAATAGGTGGGGCTCTTATGTACGTTGAGACCTTCGTGGTTCAGAAGTTTTAACGTTCTCACCCAGTGAGAGGGGAAATGTGTCTACTGACATTTCCCTGTTAGGACTTCCTGTGAAAGAAGATCCTGTTAGACTGTTAGAATCTGGTCTCTCCTCCCAACCCATCTCCATTCCAATGTCAGCACCCAAGTCAGGTAGTGATGTGCAATCTTCCACTTCAGGTGGTGGATCTTGGCATTGTGACAGGGTTCGGGATGGTTCCTGTCGCAATGGCTCGTTACACATGGGGTTGATTCCTGTTTGCTGATTTTCCTCCTGTTCCCCCTTCCCCTAGAAGAAACATCAGGTGAGGGACCTAGAGGGAGACAGGGCGATGTTCTTGAGGGAACCTGGATCTAAGTTGGTCAATGTGCCTGCTCCAGAGGAGGCCATCCTCTGTTTGTACCCTGTAAGAACGAGGGCCGTGATGTGAGTTATTTCAGCAGGAATCCACAAAGGGTCACCTATAAGGTTCCTAGCATAGACAGAATCTCCCACACTAAAAGAACGAACTTTGGAAGTGGAATCCAGTGGTGCGTTGGGTGCGTAAGTGGGATGAAGGCGGTCAAGGGAAGACCTAAGTTTCCTGCCCATCAACAACTCTGCTGGGGACAAGTTAGTTGATGGGCTAGGAGTGATGTGTTGAACACTAAGAAGCTTTTCAAGCTTCTCAGTGATGTCCCCAGGACCCAGCTGCTGAAGCTTCTCTTTGGTAAAGCGTACCATGCGTTCAGCCCGGCCGTTGGCGAAGGGTGCCCAGGGGCAGTGAGGGCATGTCTGATGCCCTGTTGAGCTAGAAAGGATTCAAAAATGTTAGATGTGAATTGAGGGCCATTGTCAGAGACAAGGACATCTGGTAACCCATGGGTTACAAACAATTTTCTGAGCTGCTTGATAACAGCCTCAGTTGTAGTGGATGTCATTGGAATTACCTCTAGCCATTTGGAGTATGCATCTACTATCACTAGAAAAGTGTGCCCTCTTGTAGGGCCTGCAAAATCAATGTGGATTCTAGACCATGGGCCCCTAGGACATTCCCATTCCTGTGTGGGGGCGTGAGGTGGGGCAGGTCTGACTACCTGGCAATTGGGACAAGAGGCTACCCAGTTTTCAACCATTTTGTCAATACCTGGCCACCATACATAACTCCTGGCCAAACCTTTCATCCTTACAATCCCAGGATGACCCTCATGTAACATTTCCAAAACCTCCTTTGCAGTTTTGCAGGAATAACCACCCTGTTACCCCACAAAATACATCCTCTTAATACAGATAATTCAGTTTGCCTGGACTTAAAAGGTTGGGCAAGGTGAGGTAGATCTTGAAGAGGCCAACCTTTCTTAATCCAGCCCATAACAGGTGCCAACACAGCATCTTTGGCAGTTTCTTTGGCAATCTCAGCAGCATGGACTGGAAGCTTAGCAACGGTCTCCAGGAAAAAGGTGTGAGTTTCAAGTTCAAAGTCCTCCTTGTGGCAAGGTAGTGGGCAACGACTCAGTGCATCAGCATGTCCAATGTCCTTGCCAGGCCTGTGAATCAGTTTGTAGGAATAGGCTGCAAGAAATTCAGTCCACCTCAGCATTCTTGGTGACAGGATATTAGGTGTAGGTTTGTCTCCTGCCACAATGCCTAGTAAAGGTTTGTGATCTGTAACAATGGTGAATGACCTGCCATACAGATATTCATGAAATTTCTTAACAGCTGCAACAACTGCTAAAGCCTCCTTGTCCAATTGGCTATAATTCCTCTCTGCTTTGGACAGCGTGCGAGAGTAAAATGCAATTGGGGCTTCCGTCCATTGGGAAGCCTGTGACTCAAACCCCCCACTCCAAAAGGGGATGCATCACAAGTCAGAACAACAGGTAAATTCTCAGAGAATTGTATCAACACAGCATCAGACGTGATTAGTCTCTTAATACTGTTAAATGCTGACTGTTCCTTCCGCCCCCAGATCCAAACAGCATTCT
This sequence comes from Naja naja, assembly GCA_009733165.1. Lineage (NCBI taxonomy): Eukaryota > Metazoa > Chordata > Lepidosauria > Squamata > Elapidae > Naja > Naja naja. The sequence goes on along the minus strand of CM019151.1, from coordinate 112,764,127 downwards.
TATCAAGTAGGCGATGTAAGGGCTCAGCAATAGATGCTTTGTGAGGTAGAAACATGTGGTAAAAGTTAATAAGTCCAAGGAAGGCTTGCAAATCTGCCTTGCATCGAGGTTTAGGGGCTTCATTGATTGCTTTAACCTTGGCATCAGTAGGATGGATGCCATGCTTGTCAATCATATACCCCAGGAACTCAACTCTGTCTGTTTTGAGTGTACATTTGTCTTCCTTGACTTTTAAACCCGCTTTTCTGAATCTGGTAAGGACTTCTCTGAGTCTTTCTTGAAGCTGAGTGTCATTTTCAGCAGAGATTAATACATCATCAAAATAAGGTACTACCCCTGGCAGTCCTTGCAACATTCTTTCCATAAGGCTCTGAAAAATGCCAGGTGCCACGCTTACTCCAAATTGTAGTCTTTTACATTTGAAGGCACCTCTATGGGTCACAATTGTTTGTGCCTCTGCAGTGGCATCATCAACTGTTAATTGTTGATATGCCTGAGCCAAATCCAGTTTAGCAAATACTGTACCCCTGCCAAGGGAATGGAGCAGATGATGCACAACTGGTACAGGATATGCGCTCTGTTGCAGCGCATGGTTAAGTGTCCCCTTGTAGTCACCACAGATTCTCACTGACCCATCAGCCTTGACTGGTGTTTCCCATCTGGAGTGGTCAGTAGGCTCTAAAACCCCTTGAGCAATGAGTTTATCTAATTGTGCATCAATTTTTTCCTTTAAAGCAAATGGGACCCTCCTGGGCTTTAAATGAATTGGGGGCACCTTGGGGTCTAGGCTGAAAGCAATAGGGGTCCCCATATACTTGCCCAGTCCTTTGCTGAAGACCTCTGGAAACTCAGACTTCAAGGACTCTTCCCAGTCAGAACTGCTCACGTGATGGATGCCAGTCACCTCGATGCCAAGTGGCTTGAACCACTCAAGTCCCAGCAAACTTGGGCGATCCTTGTCCACGATGGTCAGGGGCAAACGTTTGGTGTGGCCTTTAAACTGCACATTGAAATCTCTCGCTCCAACTACTGGAATCTTGTTCCCTTGGTAGTCTTTGAGAGTCAGTGCTTGCTTCTGGAAATGCTTTTTCTGAATTTTGGGAAAAAGTCTGTGGATAGTGTCCCATGACACCATAGATAAATAAGAGCCTGAGTCCACTTCCATTTGGCAAGGCCTTCCTTCAATAAACACCTTCACATGTACTTTTCTGCTTTTAAGGGTGAAGAATGACCAATAGTGATTGTTTGGTGCGTTTCATTCTTGCCATTTGCTTCTAAATTTCACCCCATTTTTCAAGGAAATTGTTGGGCTTAAAGTCTCTATCAGGGAATTTCTTCCTAGCTGGTGGAGTTCTGGATGATTTGCAGACTCTGGCTATGTGACCCGTTTCTCACAACGTAGGCAAATGGAGTCAAAGAACTTGCAATCAGTGCGGGGTGGCCCCCCACAGCCTCTGCAATAGAACCCTTGCCTGTTCTTCCCAGAGTCTTTTCTTTTCTTCTCCATTCTGAGTTTAAAAATCCCCTCCTCTGCCTCACTGCCATCAGAATCAGAGTCTATTTGTTCGCAATGAGTAGATGTGGATTTATCCCCATCAGAATGGCTTGAGGCCTGGCTTGAGGCCTTGTTAATCTTTTCATGGCTGCTGCTGAGGACTTGGTGGCTTCCGCTGAAACAGCTTCTTCAATGGCCTCTTTAAACGTGATCTTAGGTTTCATTAATAGTTTGCTTTGTAAGACCTTATCTTTAAGGCCTAAAACAAACCGATCACGCATGGCCTCTTCTAAGTTGGTAAAGTCACAAGCACCCCAATGTCCCTTAAACTTGCCACGAAGTCATTAACATTCTCGCTATCCCCTTGATCCCGACGGTAAAATTCGTGTCTCTTAATGAGGCACGATACTTGTGGGGCGTAATGGGCTCTCAAAAGTTTCTCTAAATCGGGCCATTCCATTACCTTCAGCTCTGCTGCTCCCGCCAACGCCTTCGCCATTTTGAAGACTGCCGGACCGCAGTGCGTAAGAAAGACCGCCCTCTTCCGTCTCTCGGGGATGCCGGCGAGATCGTTCCCCTCCAGGAACATGTGGAAACGATCCGCATACGATTCCCAGTCTTCCGTCGCCGGATCGAACGGTGCTGGGGGGGTGTTCAGCGCAGCCATCTCGCTCAGTTGCTTGTTCGTCGCGTCGTCTTCTCTTCAGGGAAATCCCATCTTTGTCACCAGTGTTAAGTTTGCATGAAGAGTCAGACGCGAGGAGTTCCAGCAAAGACTTTATTAGTGACTACAGCTCGAATGGACCCGTCCTGGCTTGGCTACGGCTGCTTCTTATAGCCTGCAGCCGTAGCTGCCAGCCAATGGGAGTGCAGGGTTTCTTCCCGCACTATTTAAACCAATACCATTTGACATTTTACAAGAACAGTTCAAATAAACCAATAACATTCAAACCTACATACATAACACCAACCTTCAAAGTAAAATAGCAATTGCTCCAGAGTCAGCAAGTCTCAAATCTTGATTAAAATACAGTATGCAAAGGAAAGAAATTGAGCCACGATGGCACAGTGGTTAGAGCGCAGTACTGCAGGCTACTTCTGCTGATTGCTGACTGCCTGCAATTTGGCAGTTCGAATCTCACCAGGCTCAAAGCTGACTCAGCCTTCCATCTTTCCAAGGTTGGTAAAATGAGGACCAAGATTGTTGCAGGCAATATACTGACTCTGTAAACTGCTTAGAGAGGGCTATAAAGCACTGTAAAGCGGTATATAAGTCTAAGTGCTATTGCTATTGCTATATGTGTGGCCATCAATCCACTCCTTGGGTTTACTACATCATATGAAGTCAGTCAGCAAGTGTAAGAGAATTATCTTTGTTCCAGCATTGGGACTGTGGTTTTTGCCTTCATCAGTTTAAATCTGTGCAAATCTCAGGTATGATGGGCATCACTTATGGGGGAGGAATTGCCAAGATAGTGGCCACAATCCCGTGATCAAAACCTTGCCCTTTTGACAAGTGACAGCAATAGCACTTAGACTTGTATACTACTTCACAGTGCTTTACAGCTCTCTCTAAGCAGTTTACAGAGTTAGCATATTGCCTCCAACAATCTGGGTCCTCATTTCACCCAGTTCGGAAGGATGGAAGGCTGAGTCAACCTTGAGCTGGTGAGACTCAAACTGTTATGTGAGACCAGGGCTTCAACTGTATAATCATGGAGACCATCTCACTTTTTTGACCCCCCCCTCTGCAAACATGAAGGGATCTGGAATCAATAGATCTATGAAAATTGTTCACTAGATATAGCTGAAGCAGACACCCATGATCCTGAACAAAACTATTTTGGTGTTGGTGGGAAAGGAAGTGCACCATTGTGCCTCCCGTCCTTATTGTCCCCATTTATTTGCACCTATTTCCTGTATTCTTACTCGTGTTTATACTCATACCTATTATCCTGTAAGCGATTGACAAATAAAATAAATAAATAAAATAAAATAAAATAAAATAAACACATAGGTGTCAAAATGCCCAAGGAGGAATTTGCAGAAGGTTTATTGGGGCAATCAAGGCAATGAAATGGCAGACAGCAGGCAAAGGGCACTGAAAGTTGAAGTTAAGCGATGCCAATAGCTAAACTATGCAGCAAGGTAGATCTGGCAAGGGGGTCCATTTGAACGGAGAAAGAGAATACTCTGAACTGAGAAGCAGGTGAACCTGTGAGTCTAAAGTGGGAATCTGAACCCCAAGTGAAGGCAGATTAAAGATGTAGCAAAGGGGCAATAAATATTGATACTACTCTTTGTAATATCACCCCATGGGAAAGAATCTTTGCCGGATGTTCAGGCCTGAGAACTACAGGAGCTGGGAGAGCTGTTTTGACAGCAAACAATACACAAGAGGCCGAAAGAATTATACGTTCTTCAAGCAAACCGGAATGCAGAAGCAGCAATAGCAGGCTCCCAGCCTGGGAACAACAGCCTCTCGGAGGCTTTAAAGAACCTGAAACATAACCCTTTTATACAGGCTCAGCTAAAAAGACGCAGCTGGTTCAGCAGTTCATGTCTTGGAATACAGGGTAATACCTTTTCAGAAGAGAATTAAGGGGGAAGATTTAATAATAATAATATAAAAAGAATCTCATTCGCGTGACCGGCCTTTGTTTTTGTGGTGAACCCGGCAGCCTCCACCACCAATAAGGGTAGCCAATGATTTGGTTCCCAAGGTTCTTAAGAAGATTAGGAGGCAAGTGAAAAATTAGATGCATCCAAAGGCTGTGATCTTATAGGGCCAACCTTGCTGCATCTGGTGCCTTCCAGATGTGCTGGGCGCTCTTAATGTTCCAGCCTCCCACAGGTCTGGGAAAAACTCAGTGTGAACTTACCTCAGAATAAATCTCATTCGGTTCAGCTGCGGAGACATAGAGTTGAAGCTGCCTGGAATAAGCCTGAGGGCAAGATGAGAAAACCCATGAGAAAACAATGCTTGTGATGATTTTGAAATCTACCTTCTGACAAGCCAAATCAACGGGGAAGCCAGATTCACTTCACAACTGTGTTACTAATTTAAGAACCGCTGTGATTCCCTGAACAACCTTGGCAAGAAAGGTTGTAAAATGGGGCAAAGCTGCCTTCCCAAATGTTTCATTTAGCAACATTAATTTTGGGCTCAATGCATGGTTGTGCATTGAACAATACATGCACAGTTGTGCATTGAACAATACATGCACGGTTGTGCATTGAACAATACATGGGAGGCCTAGGTAAAGAAATAACAGATGCCCAAAAGATTTCCCAGTAGCCATTTCACAGGTACAGAATAACAGGATAACAGAGTTGGATGGAACCTTATAGGTCTTCCAGTTCAACCCCTGCTCAAGCAGAACACCCTACACCCAGGGGTGGGCTGCGGGGGGTTCACAGGGGTTCGGGAGAGCCCCTAGCTAAGATTCTCTGTGTTAAGTTTGCATGGAGAGACAGACGCGGAGTTCTAAGTCTGCATTTTTCTTTCTTGACTTTTAACCCCGCTTTTTTGAATCTGATCAAGACTTCTCTGAGTCTCTCTTGTAACTGAGTGTCATTTTCAGCAGAAATTAAAATGTCATCAAAATAGGGCACCACCCCTGGCAACCCTTGTAACATTCTTTCCATAAGGCTTTGGAAGATGCCAGGTGCTACACTTACTCCAAATTGCAACCTTTTGCATTTGAAAGCACCTCTATGGGTCACAATGGTTTGGGCTTCTGCAGTGGCATCATCACCTGTTAACTGTTGATATGCCTGTGCCAGGTCTAATTTGGCAAAAACTGTGCCCACTCCAAGAGAATGTAATAAATGATGCACTACTGGAACTGGATATGCGCTCTGTTGTAGCACATGGTTCAATGTCCCCTTGTAGTCTCCGCAGATTCTTACAGACCCATCAGCCTTGACTGGTGTGACTATGGGTGTCTCCCACCTGGAGTGATCAGTGGGTTCTAAAACCCCTTGGGCTATTAGTTTATCTAATTGTGCATCAATTTTTTCCTTTAATGCAAATGGAACCCTTCTGGGTTTTAAATGGATTGGTTGTACCTTGGGATCTGTGTTAAAGGATATGGGGGTCCCCAAGTACTTGCCTAATCCGTCGCTGAAGACCTCTGGAAACTCAGACTTCAAGGCTTCTTCCCATTCAGTGTTGCTCACGTGATTGATGCCAGTCACCTCGATGCCCAGCGGGTTGAACCATTCAAGGCCCAGCAGACTTGGGCGGTCCTTGTCCACAATGGTCAGTGGTAGGCGCTTGGTGTGGCCCTTGAATTTCACGTTGAATTCTCTTGTTCCAACTACTGGAATCTTGTTCCTTGGTAGTCTTTAAGAGTCAATGCTTGCTTCTTGAAGTGATTCTTTTGGATGTTAGGAAGTAGTCTGTGAATAGTGTCCCATGACACCATAGAAAGGTATGAGCCTGAGTCCACTTCCATTTGGCAAGGCCTTCCTTCAATAAGTACCTTGACATGCACTTTTCTGCTTTTTAAGGGGAAGAATGACCAATAGTTACTGTTTGATGAGTTTCATTCTTCCCATTTGCTTTTGTACTGCGCCCCATTTTCTCACTGAGGTTGTTAGGCTTGAATTCTTTGTCTTTGCTTGCAGCAAACTTCCTTCTGTTGGGTGGAGTTCTGGATGATTTGCATACTCTTGCTAGGTGTCCTCTTTTATCACAACGGAGGCAAATGGTGTCTAAAAACTTGCATTCAGTGCGGGGATGGCTTCCCCCACAACCTCTGCAGTAGAAATCTTGCCTCTTTCTTCCCAGGTCTTTCTTTTTCCGCTCCATTCTGAGTCTGTAAATTCCTTCCTCCACCTCACTACAGTCTGACTCAGAATCTATTTTGCTCACAATGAGTTGTTGTGGACTTTTCCACATCAGGTTGGCTTGTGGCCTTGTTAATCTTTTTCATGGCTGCTGCTGAGGACTTGGTAGCTTCTGCTGAAGAGGCTTCTTCTATTGCTTCTTTCAGCGTGATCTTAGATTTCATTAATAACTTGCTCCGCAGCACCTTGTCTTTAAGGCCTAAAACGAAACGATCGCGCATGGCCTCCTCTAAACTGTTGAATTCGCATGCACCCCCAATGTCTCTTAAACTTGCCACGAAGTCGTTTATGCTTTCGTTTTCCCCCTGATCGCGATGGTAAAACTCGTGTCTCTTAATGAGGCACGATACTTGTGGCATGTAATGGGCTCCTAACAGCCTTTCCAGATCAGGCCAAGCCATTACCTTCACATCTGCTGCTCCTGCGAGTGCCTTCGCCATCTTGAAAACTGCTGGACTGCAGTACGTAAGGAAGACCGCCCTCTTCCGCTGCTCGGAAATGGCAGCAAGATTGTTTCCCTCCAGATACATTTGGAAACGATCTGCATACAACTCCCAGTCTTCTGCCGTCAGATCGAATGGGGCTGGGGGGGTGTTCAGCGCAGCCATCTCACTCTTCTTCTGTTCCGTGTTGCCTTCTCTTCAGGGGGATCCCACCTTCGTCGCCAGTGTTAAGTTGGCATGGAGAGACAGATGCGGAGTGCTTCAAGCCCTTTAGTTTATTAGTGACTACAGCTCAGAATGGACCCAACTGGCTTTGCTGTGGCTGCTACTTATAGCCGGCAGCCACAGCTGACAGCCAATCAGAGTGCAGGGTTTTCCCGCACTTTTTAAACCAATCATTTCCAACACTTTACAAGAACAATTCAAACTAAACCAATGATTTCAAACCTGCATACATAATACTGTGCAGTTTGGAGAACCCTAAATCCCACTCCTGGCTGGCACCGCCCACCCCTCCCTTTCCGTCCCAGGAGTCCCCACACAACCCGTTTTGGATGCAGGTAAGTGCAGGGCATGTGCGGAGGCTCAGGGAGTGCGAAAAACAGGCCTCCCAGAAATTCCAGAAGGTTGGAAATGGGCCTGTTTCCGGCTTCCAGAGAGCCTCTGGAGCCTGGGGAGGCTGTTTTCGCCTTCCCGTGTGCTTGAGGAAAGCTTCCAAAGCCCAGGGATGGCAAAAACACCCCACCCACCATGGGGCAGAAGGGTGACTAGGCCACACCCACCATGGCCACACCCATCCAACAACCCGGCAGAGAATCTGTTGATAAAATTTTTGAAGCCGACCCCTGCCTACACTGTTTCAGTGTCCAATCTCAATAGAATTCTCACATGGAATCCTCAGATTCCATTTCACAGAAATTACCCACAAGAAATCACAGGATGGTTCTGTCAATCATGGTGCATACAGGAGAAGCACCCTGATGCTCTCAGTGGTTGGCTGGCTCTGTAAAAAGCAAAGGGATCCCTCAGTTATCCTAGTCCTGAGTTTCTAAAAGCCTTTAATGTTTGAAGAAAAACCTGTTACTATTTGGTAATTTATGCAGTTGTTTTCGTAGAGGTGTAAAATGTGCTTGGTCCGGTGCCTCACTCAGCAATTCGACCTCTGAATCCAATATATGCCACAGCTTCCAGACCAAAGTCTGTATTTAGAGCACATTTTAAGCATAAGGTTACCAGAACATAAAACAGTAATAGTTAGGCCATGCTTGTCCAAGGAAGAACTTATCTGGTGCACGTATTACTGAGGCCAGTCCAACTTCAGTGATAATCCTAGCCATCTCTCAACATCTACCACCTGCTAGATTAGTTAAAATGTTTAAAAATATGTCTAGCAAATGTTGAAAATGTAACAAAAAAATGGGCACATTTTATCATTTGTGGTAGACTTGGGTCAAAGCAAAAAAAGTTTGGGCAAAGATACACAGGTGGTTAGAAAAGAAGATAGGAAAACATGTAGATTTTAAACCTGAATTGTTTTTACTAGATATAACATCAGAAAAACCTGATAAGAAAAGTAGGTATTTAATATGACATGTCTTAACAGCAGCGAGGATTATTTTCACACAATATTGGAAAAATGAAGATATACCATGAGAAGAAGAAATAGTCAGAAAGATACTAGATTGTGCAGAAATGGATAGATTGACATTGAAAATTAAACAGAAAGAGGATGTAGAATATTATCAAACATGGAACTGATTTTACGAATGGTTGGAAAAAAGGGGTGGAGACTAAGAATGTAATTTGTATTGTTAAACAAATGAAATACCCAGACAACACAATGTTTATTAAGCACCAAGAAATGAATTTAATAGAAAATCGATAAAAAGATAATCCTAGCCACCTCTCCAAATGATGCCACTGTTATTTCTGAGGGATTGCAGCCCAATTTACTGTAGAAAGGCAGATTTCCTAATTTCTGTACATGAGAACTACCCACCCATAAGATCTCCATTATTTTTAGCATCTGTGATCTGTGAACCAAGGTTTATGGTTCAGTGTATTGTGTGAATCCAACTAGCGTGGTTATTTTTATTTTATTTTATTTTTTTTATACTTGAACTTGTATGCCGCCCCATCTCCGAAGACTCAGGGCGGCTCACAGCTAAAAACACATACAATAAATATTTAAAAAGTAATTAAACAAAGACAAGCCCAAATATAAGACATAAAAAACAATAAACATTAAAACCCTCCCTCCCCTAAGGAGGGGTCACAGCCCAGGTTGGTCAAATATCCAGGTCTTTAATTCACGGCGGAAGGTGCGGAGATCGGGGGCCAGGCAGAGCTCCAAAGGCAGTTGATTCCAGAGGTCAGGGGCTGCGACAGAAAAGGCTCGTCGTTGGGGAGTCACCAGCTGGCACTGACCCGCCGACGGGACCCCGAGGAGTCCTTGCCTATGGACTCGCACAGGGCGGCCGGTACTAGATATCGGAAGAAGACGCTCCCTCAAATATTGAGGACCCATGCCATGTAGCACTTTGAAGGACTTTGTAGGACTTTGAATGTCAAAACTAAAACCTTGAATCTCACCCGGAGCACAACCGGCAGCCAATGTAGGCCGCGCAGGAGGGGGGTAACATGGGAGAACTGGGTAACTCCCATCACCACCCGCGCAGCTGCATTCTGCACCAGCTGCAATCTCCGGATGGTATGCAAGGGCAGTCCTAAATAGAGAGCGTTGCAGTAGTTGAGTCTAGAAGTGACAAAGGCATGAGTAACTGTGCGCAGGGCATCCCGGTCCAGAAAAGGGCGGAGTTGTCGAACTAGACGGGGTTGGGCAAAGGCCCCCCTTTACATTCACTCAACCAATAAAGCATGGCTAAGTATGGATCCAGTTAGTGACTCACAAAAGATTCTAGTTTCCATTAATGTCTTTGCTTCTTTGATGCTTCATTAGTAATGGATAACAATATCCTAAAACAGGGGTCCCCAAACTTGGCAACTTTAAGACTTGTGGATTTCAACTCTCAGAATTCTCCAGCCAGCTATAAATTCTATGGCTGGAGAATTCTGGGAGTTGAAATCCAAAAGTCTTAAAGTTGCCAAGTTTGGGGACCCCTGTCCTAAAACTAAAATAGTAGCAAACTGGCCACCAACTGTTCATGACCAGATGAAAGCCCAGGAAGCAAAAGCAGAAGTAACAAGAAGGTCTATGCCATTGCCCCATCCATTGGTCACCTCAACTACAGGCTCCTGTCACCAACCAAAAAGGAAAGATGATATAAAGGAAGAGTAAGATGGCAAGCCTAAAATACTTCTTTTGCCACACCAACAAAATTTCAGCTGCTTTTTTGCTTGTGGGAAGAAAGAATTGTTAGGCAGAACCAAGGACTTTTACTTGGCTGGTTGGCATCTACTTATCCAGGGGAGAACATGTTCCCTTAAAAACAAAACAGTTGCCTTAAAGTTTCCCCCACCAGATAAGATGTGTCGGAAGTGGGCAGCAATTTCTTGAATTCTCCTAATTCATCCATTGGGGCACCTAGTTGGGGAAGGCTGCTTTAGATCCTAAGGAATCTCCCCATTTCCCAGAAGCCACAAATCATCTTGATATTACGCAGTAAATATAATATGACCCGAGCTTCAACTTTCTGCAATTGGATCCAATCTATTTTCTCCAGTGGATGAGGTACTTGGTTGTTTTAAAATACATCTTCTAACAATCATGCCAACAGTTGCTGGATGATGAGTCAAACTAAAAGCTTTTTCACTTGCCAGAGAGCAATTATTCATTTTCAAAAAATAAATCAAGATCTGATTAAACCTTTTCTTCCATTAAGGGCTGAACTCTGAAGCGTATTGCGATAGTGCTATAAGATTACCTACAAGGTTGTTTGGCTCGCAGGTTTTTTTTCAAGGCGCTTGTTGGCAATAGTTTCATATGGCTGATATATTGAGATTGTGTGAGTCATTCGGATTTTACGTGACTGATACTTTGAAAATATTGTCCATGCATGTTAGTTCAGGAACAGGTCACAAATTTGGGTTGTTGTAAAAGAGAATGTTATTTCTAATTGGAGGATTTTCCCTTTCCTCACAAATGCCACAGAGAGGTTGAAAATATGTGATAATTTAAATCAATGTAATTTAATTCATAATTCAACATGAATTGTCTCATTCCCCAAAGACGAGCCAACGGAGTCGTTTAGAATTCCAAGACTTAGAATAAATTTATTGCCACTTTGAATCTAGGGGTCTCCAACCTTGGCAACTTTAAGACTTGTGGACTTCAACTCCCAGAATTCTCTAGCCAAAGTTGGAGACCTCTGCACTAATTGGCATACATTAAAATGAAATTTTGTTGCACGAAGCTCTCAAAGGGTTATCGCCTCCAATATACACTACATAAACATGATGAATAAATAAGTTAATCAATAAAAAATTATGCATGTACCCATACACCCACATATGTTATATGACACAGAGAAACAACACAGTCTAGTTCGTACATGGCAAGAAAAACTAATCTTGCGAGTTTACCAGACGGATGGCATAGGGAACAAAGCTGTTACAGAATCTGGAAGTCCTGATAGAAATACTTTGAGAGGGGAGCAACAGAGACAGACCATGATGTGTATGTGTGGGGTCTCTAACAACGCTTTGAGCTCTCGGCACATAGTGCTCATAAGCAGCATCCTGAATAATGGGAAGCTATTAGTTTTCAATGAAAACTAAGCATGTTTTGTTTGGGACCAGTGGTTCATGAGACAATCAGCTCTCTGACTATCAGATGTATGGTAACACTGGCTGTATATTTGGTGGAGTCTGATTTTGGAAGTTTTTATTGACATATTGCTGTGCAGAGCCATACATTATCAGCTGTGTAGCCTAATGTGTTGTACAAATAAATAAACCAACACACCTGCAATCTTGTGGAGAGGAGAAGGGGGATCAGAAGATCCATGGGATCAATAACGGGGGTGGGTGGTGGCGGCTGAAAGTTAGAGTGGCCCTTTGGGTGGCATGGTGAGGAATATGGAGAGCCAAATTGCAGATATGGGCAAGTCAAGAACAAAAGTAGAGACTGGATTATTAAATTACAAGTCAATATGATTCCTCTTCCACCATATTAAAGATGACAGTTTTGGAGATCTGGAGGCCATATGCCAGAGGTGGTATTCAGCAGGTTCTGACCAGTTCTGGAGAACCAGTAGTGGAAATTTTGAGTAGTTCGGAGAACCAGCAAATCCCACCTCTGACTGGCCCCTCCCTCATCTATTCTCTGCCTCCCAAGTGCCAGCTGATCGGCTGGGTCTTCTTTTGTTGCCCTGCACAGGAGAACGGAGTTGGAAAGCAGGTTAGTGGGGTAGGGAGGGAATGGAGATTTTACAGTATCCTTCCCCTGCCATGCACACCAAGGCACACCCACAGAACCTGGAGTAAAAAAATTTGAATCCCACCACTGCCATATGCTATTCTGAGCTTGAGCCAGAGGTGGTATTCAGCAGGTTCTGACCAGTTCACGAGAACCAGTAGTGGAAATTTTGAGTAGTTCAGAGAACCGGGAAATACCACCTCTGACTGGAGATTTTACAGCATCCTTCCCCTGCCACGCCCACCAGAAACGGTGGCCCACCAAGCCACGCCCACAGAAATGGTAGAAAAAAAAATTGAATCCCACCACTGGCTTGAGCATCTCTGCTGTCGAGCAGCAACCTTCCAATCCACCAGCTTGCCATTTTGCTGGGGGAAGGTTGTGTGTGTGTGTGTGTGTGTATGTAAAAGTGTCTCAGTTTCGTCTTCCTGTATCTGGAATGGAAGAAAATAAATTAAACTAGTCCAGCTGATGAAATGTTGTAATACTTTCCAGGGCCTATAGAAGAAGTTCCTTCTGTGGCATCATTTCCATATCTGCCCCTGATGGAATAGGGCTTGATTTCCCAATTTTTTCCTTGATCTGGTATGTGGAGAGGCAAAGGGTGTTCTTTGTCTTAAATGGAGTTTATCAAAGGATTGATGTGACAACGTTTGATGGTTTGCCACCCAAAACGGTAGGAAATTATGCCATTGATTTTTATCAATTATGGCTCAACAGTGTCACAAAAAGCTGCCATCCTCAAATAAATATGTCTGCACACACAATTGCTATTTAGTTCTTTCTACAACTCCAGCAAGGACATTCCTCCAGATCTTGTGCACTCACACACACACATACACACAAAAGCCATTTGTCACCACCATAAAAATTCCTGAGTCATCTTAACTTCTGGCTTAGAGATAGGAAATAGCATACAGGCTCCCTTAAAAAAACAACAACCCCACAACCCTTTTCTATGCAGAGATTAGAAAAGAGAGGAAGAGACATTGTAGCATCCCTTGTTTTCCTTCCTTCCAGCTCAGTACGAGAAGATGAGTGCAGCGTTTGGTGTGCATTTTCCTTCTCTCCCCCCCTTTCTTTCTTTTAACCTATATTTGGATGTGAACTCCCAGCCTTGGACTATTTGAAATAAACAAGGAATCTTTGGTCTTGTCACAAATTGCTGCTCCAACTTGTCCCAAGGAAGCCTTTAATAACGGGGTCAGGTAGAGTTCAATGAACTACCAGCCCAGCAGTATTTCAGCTATGCTAGGTGCTCTCTTTCCCCTGATCTGGGCATCCCTTCCTTTCTGTTATTAAATGGGTCGTTTTTACAACATCAATAAAGAACTTTCCTATCCAATTGCCCTGGACAAAGGCTTGAAAAGCCAGGTTTTAAAACTATGAAAACTTTGTGTTAGGTTCATGTTAGATTGTTTTTGCTGTGTCAAATGCTCATCGGAGTTCAAAAGTTCAGATGAACCATGAACCTTGTCATTTCACAGCAGGTCATTCTACAAATATGGCCCAGATACCGTGGGTGAGAGTGGGTGGGTGGGAGAAGAAAGATGGGCCATGGGCTTCAATATTTAGGGCGCCTTTCATTTGGTCTCTCCCTGATACATATTTGTGTAACATTAACGATGTTTGCATCAGGTCGCAGAAAGGCAGCAAGAATGGACCTTTTGAAAATCAAATAATTTCTCAATGGTTGGAAAGAGATGAAGTATTCAGAATGACACACATTCATTGGATCCTTAATGCCCAGCTAAACCCAGCTAATCTGCTTAATAAATTGTGAAGTCTTCTATGCCTTACAGTCTCAGCAGTAGCTTCTCTCCCGTCTGGGGCATGATCAAATATCCAAACAAATAGGTCATGACTCTACAGATTGGTTTTTAAAGTTTGGATCCCTGCTGTCTTGCGATACGCTCGCTTCACCTGAATCCCTATGGAAGGACACATGGGGCTTCAAATCGGGAAGATCAAGGAGATTCCTTCTCCATATTTTGGAGACAAAAAACAAAACAAAACAGAAACTTATGGAGAAAGTCACCAGGACTGGGACAATATGAAACTTGTTTAAAACTATAAAACCAAATACGCTAAGATTTTTTAATACAAATCACGTGATCTCTTTTAAACAAAGACAAGGTCCACTGAGCCTATCAGGATTACAGTTTAAGAGAAATGTTTTCTATAGAATAATCAGCCCAAACAACTACCTTCCAGGATAATTAATAGTTATACAGAAGAGGTAATATCAGCAAATGTTAGCTTCCCTCCCTCCATCTTTCAAGCCACATCTGTCAAATTGTTGTCCTACCTAGACTATTTATATATTAATTCCAGTCTCTTTGGAATACCATCAAAGAACACAGATAGTTTTACGACCCCTCTGTTCATTTTCATGATGTCAATTTAAAGTGAAGAAAAAAGCAATAAAGTTTACATTTCCCCAACATGATTTCCCCTGAAAAAGGCAGTGTATCTTCTCCTAGAAGCTTTCCACAAGTTAAATGGAGAATGCTTCAACTTTCTATATTCGACAGCAGAAGGAAGTTGCAATATCCACAAGGATCACTCCTAATGTAAACATAATTATGATTTATCTCCCAAGCAGCTATTACATTTGAAGGAAGACCATACGACCACCGCTCACATATAAAAGAGCCCGAGATGCTTCTTGATTCAGTTTTCCAAAGGTTGATATGAGAAAAATGGTTTCAAGAGAAAATGTTGACTGGGATAACCTTACCAATACATATATTTAAAATATAAAAGCTTGATTTCATTAAGGAAGATCAATGGTACATTTAGGACAGTGGCATCAAAGCTTTAGTGTCCAATGAAAAGTGTGAAGAATGAATGCCAGGCAGGATCTGATTCAATATAAGGAAACTTGCACTAAAGGTGCCTTTCTTAAATAAGTGCTAAAATTAATTGCATTTTTATTTACTGGAAGAAGCCATGATGAAAACATTTTTTTCCAGTGGTGCTTTCAAAGTTCTGGAATGCCCTTAACACATAGTGCAGGCTGTTAAATGCCTAGCACTTAAGTTCCAGCTGCCTGCAATTACTGCAGGCTCGAATCCCACCAGGCTCAAGGTTGAC
This sequence comes from Naja naja, assembly GCA_009733165.1. NCBI lineage: Eukaryota > Metazoa > Chordata > Lepidosauria > Squamata > Elapidae > Naja > Naja naja. The sequence goes on along the minus strand of CM019151.1, from coordinate 112,748,862 downwards.
TCAGCCTTCCATCCTCTCGGGGTAGGTAAATTGAGGACCCAAGATTGTTGGGGGCAATTAGCTGACTTTGTAAAAATGCCGCTTAGTAATAAGCAGGCATATACAATGGAATGAAGGCTATTGCTGAGCACACTGGGTTGTATCCCAAAAATTGTAAGCCGCCCTGAGTCTTCGGAGAAGGGCGGCATATAAATGTAATATAAATAAATAAATAAATAAATAAATAAATAAATAAATAAATAAATAAATAAATGATCCTTTTGAGCATCTTGCCTAGCCGCTTTTTTAAAGAACTATTTTGCAAGCTGCATTATTGAGCAAGATTTCATTCTTGAATTGAAATGAAATCTGCACCTATGTTTTACTATCTGCTCGTTTTGTTGGGCTTTATTGAAAATTCTACTATTTGTCATTATATTTATGAACTTGTTTGGGAAATATATTTTTTTGATTTAAAGTTTGAATTAAATAAACTCTGTAGGCTAATGACATCTTATTACTTTCTCTTCTCTTCCCTTCTTCTTCTACAATTTTGGTTCCACTCAACACTATTTCATACACTTCTTTCTTTTACTCTACACACAAACAAGTTCAGAAGAAAGATATTCTAGTTACTCATTGGATTATACACATTCAGAATCCCTTTTCCTGCTGCCATGGACTTCTTGTTAACCATTACTCACTTCATTTGTGCTAGGCCCTTTCCAAGGATTTGGGAAATGGTTTGGGAATGTTTCTTTGATAGAAGTCTCTCAAGAAGTAGAATGCAAAATGCTTCTGGCCATGACTTCTTCCATTTCTACTAAATGATGAGAAATCTATTGTTTTAAAATATTGGAATAGTCTTGTTTGGCCCTTACATTCAACAATCCGTCACATCACATTTCCAGGTTTCTTAGGAAGAATTTGTAAGAGGACAATCATGTTGGCTTATGGTATTTAAAATCAGAAGGAATGATTAAACATATGCCTTTCAATAAAATTTGGTAGCCTGAAAAGGTGCTACCAAATTCTTCTAAATTTTGGGGAAGACTCCTGGTTGAACTAGACTGAAAGTGCCAGTTAGAGAAGACATGGATCCTTTTCTCATTTGCATTCAAAGATGCACTGACATGCTGTGGCCATCTTTTCTTCTGGCCGACATTTCTTGTTATGATGTCTTCATGACATTGCCTCCAATTACTTCCCAGGCTGTACCTGAGGCCCCCTGATGTCATTCTTAGCAGTTGAAATATACTTTCATAAGATTTAAGACATGCTATAAACAAATATCACCCTCCAGAATTGCTGGATTATAATTCCCTTAATAATCAATTCAAGTTGTACTGAGTTGTAGTTTATTGTGAATAGAGACTACAAGTTTAGGGAAAGTTGTTTATCAGTATTACTTTCACATGGGTTTATCCCCATTGGTCCTAATAGAGAAATTCTTACATCAGGGGTCCCCAAATCTCTGTATGTGTGTGTGAGAGGGGGAGGGAGGGAGGGAGGGGGAGAGGGAGAGAGAGAGAGGGAGGGAGGAAGAGGGAGGGAAGAAAAGAGAGAGGGAGAGAGAAAGATAGAGGGAGGGAAGGAGGGAGAAAGAGAGAGAGAGAAAGACAGAGAGACAGAAAGACACGCAGAGAGAGAAAGACAGCGTTGTGAATATTTTCCCATGTTTAAAAAATCTTATGATGTGATAGAAGTTATTTTTAATTATATTAATTTAGTATATTAAATAAGTTAGACTCTTCTCTGATAACACTGGAATACATTGCTACATGCAAGGGCTTTTTTATGAAACAACATTTCAAACCTAGCAGAACCTTTCAGGAACACAACCGCTGCTTGCAACAACCCAGTACCCACTTCTACCACCTTATTCTTTATCATCTATCAATCAGCTGAATCAGGCACTTTTTATTCCACTTATGAATGAGGGGAGGTCTTCTCTTGACTTAATGGCTTGGGAAAGTCCTAGGAGAAAGGCTAGCCCTCCTTGATTTAAAGGAAGGAAAAGGTGAAAGATGCTATAAAATAAAATTCACAATAGATAGCGTCTGCACCAGGGAAGGAATCAGCAGCTAAGAGGCAGATTGCTGACTGAATAAAATGTAGCTCTTGGATTCTGGGACTTGCTTTGTCCAAAAGGCAATGCTGCTGCTTGGTTTTAAATATTTATTTTAGTTCAAATGCCAGACCAAAACCCTTTGCCATTCCAAGTGGAATGCTATAAAGTCTTACACTCAGGATTTGCAGCTTAGACATTATTTCCTGTTTCTTAGTTCTTTGACATTCAATGGATCACTGACTTTTGCCAATAGAGAGAGTGAGCTTAATCCCATCTCCTGGAAATGAAATGGTGAGTTTTGGCTACTCCAGTTTTGAAATCAAAGACAGTTGAAGGGATTTACATCCCTCTTGCGTTTGGTTGAGATTAAAAAAAGAAGAAGCTTTTGCTTCAGAAAAAACTATAAATCAATTATAAACGAATGCCTAGAGCATTGTAAAATTCAGTTAATGCTGTTCTTTGTATCTTTATTCTTTTATTTTTGATACGAAGTGAGACATGATATTATAACATAGAGTTACGTTTTGGCTTTTAAAAGAAAACTGCAGGCATGAGTGAAATCCTCTTTTCTCTATGGCACTTCAATTTATATTATAGAGTCCTAACATGCAAGTTTTTATTAACCATTGAAGGACCCTCTATTAGCATCAGGGTCTAAGAGAATAGGAGTTTTGACAGGGGAAAAAGGACATGTCTCCATTAGACCCCTTGATCTTTAGAATAGATCCCTTGATCTCACACATGACACTGACTGTCACCATTATTAAATCACATACAGAGAGGCAGTTACTAATGACATATTTTATGACAACGTAACACATAACAGATTTGCAATCATGGCTGATAAAGGATAGCCACATATTAGAATAGAATAGAGTAGAATAGAATAGATTGTATATGCCTGCTTATTACTAAGCGGCATTTTTACAAAGTCAGCTTATTGCCCCCAACAATCTTGGGTCCTCAATTTACCTACCCCGAGAGGATGGAAGGCTGAGTCAACCTTGAGCCTGGTGGGATTTGAGCCTGCAGTAATCTCAGGCAGCTGGAATTAAGTGCTAGGCGTTTAACAGCCTGCACCACCAAGGCCCTTTTTTATAACTTTTTGACTAATCCTTGCATTGATGACCTTCATAGGTTTATGAAGCAAACAAAAACAAAACAAGATAAAAACAAAACCCTGAAGCTGGATTATAAGCAGAGTTAGTGGCTGAATTACTGGTCGCTAAACAACCAGTTCTTCTGAAGAACTGAAGAAATTTTTGGATGAGAAGAGAAACATCTTAAGGAAAAAGTTCATTAGCCTTTTGGAAAAGCACTTTTGAGACAACAATGACTTGGATGACTGAGAATTTCCATAGACATTTCTTCCCTCTTGCATAATTTTCTTCAGCTCATTTAAACACAGCCAAGGTTTCAATTGGTGATTAATATTAGCTGTAACAAAAGTTGTTTCTATCTAGAACTTGCTACTAGCAAACAGGAAAGGGAAAGAAAAATGTAAAGAAACACCCTATCAGAATTGTAAGATAACCATTTATTTTATTTATTTTTATTAATCAAATTTATTGGCCGCCCATCTTATCGCAGGGTAACTCTGGGAGACAACAGTATATCATATCATAGAACTATTCTTTATGAATTATTTCTACTAACTACTAACATACCATTTTAAGAGTTTGTTTATTTTGTAATTTTATTGTTTTAGCTGTTTTGTAATTTGGACTTGTTTTTATCCATTATTTTATTGTATATGCTTTTGTATATTCGCCGCCCTGAGTCCTTCGGGAGTAGGGCGGCATACAAGTCTAAATAAATAATAATAATAATAATAATTTTGTGCCAGTTGGATGTAGTGGTTAAGGTGTTAACCACTACACCAAACTGAACACTAGAAAAACTAGAAACCAGGTGAGTTCTAGTCCTCTCTTAGGCATGAAAGCTGTCTGGGTGACTTTGGACCAGTCAATTACTCTCAGCCCAACTCACTTCAAAGGATTGTTGTGGTGAAAATAGGAAGAGGAAGAAGAATTATGTATGTTCACTGCCGCGAATTACTTATAAAGTAATAAAGCAGGATGAAAATCAAATAAATAAATGGCAATTGCAGTTTTCCTTTCTCCCAAAGGCAGATCTCTGCCCTATAGCTGAAATGGAATTCCATCATGTAATCCTGTGGATTACAATCACGGTATGGATATACTTATTTGCTATCCAGTAAAAGATCTGATATCTCATAGTATCCAGTTTGCAATGAAGATTTAGAGAATGTTACATTTTTATAGCCCAATATATATATATCTTCATCCTTTCCTCCCATTCTTGATCTCTGCCGATGGGTATGCCTCGCTTACATCTAAAATAGAGTTCTGTAGAACTTAAAAGCTGGCTTCCAGAAGCTTCAGGAATCATTGAGCCTACGAAAGAGACCCCTTTTAATAAGTATAGAGTATTTCTTGTCCTCTCTTGGTTTTTCAGCTCAACTTGCTACCCAAGAAGAGCTTAAGCCTGACTCCCCCTCCCTTCCCGTTTCTTTGCGTAAACTGGCACAAATCCTCAAACAAGTAGCAAATTATTTAAGATAAGCATCTCCTCTTGTAGGCAGCTGCCAGAATAGAAGCAAAAATAAACTGGTGAAAGGAAGCTGCCCAGTTCATGAAGAGGGCAGCTGGGATATAATGCAGGGAGCCCATGACACTTTTGGATACACAGGCTTGAAAGCCTTCCTCTGGCTGGACCGCCACAAATCTCCCCGTAATTCATGAAGGAGAAACTGCTCCTTGCTACATTTCACTCCTGTTTTAACACCCTTCCTTTGTTTTTACCTTCCACGCTGGATGGGTTCACTCCTATGTCAAGAGGATTCAAGGGAACTCGGCTTTCATTCTTGATAGAGAAGGCCTCTGTTTGGCTCAGAAGTAGACGATTCAACAAATGCTTTTACTGTAAGCAGTTTAATGGTCTGTGGAATTCGCCAGGGCTTGGGGTCAAAACCGGGAGAGAAAGAGAGGGAGAGAGAGAAAGGAAGGGAGAGGTGAGTAAATACTGTGCAATAAAACTGTACAACTGCTCACCTACAAGAGAGAGAGAGAGAGAGAGAGAGAGAGAGAGAGAGAGAGAGAGAGAGAGAGAGAGAGAACAGCAAAGTTCTCTGTGAATGTAATTTAAAAGAAAGAGTAAAATAGAAAACATCAGAACATCTTTGAATCCTGATTGCAGCAATTATAAAGTGAGGGGGAATGCTTTTTTAGGCTGCTTTTCCAGAGTAATACAGCCATGAATCAGGAGGTAATTCTCTGCGCTCTAGACATAGAAGCTACTTTGAGAGATTCGCCAGGAGATTGATTGGTTCAAATCTCTAATCTGAGTTTTTGGTCCACCGGTGGCTGCTGCCTTCAATGGGGAACGAGAGGATGGAGTGAGACAAGAAAGGGCTGGTAAAGGAAAGAAGTGAATCCTCTGAGTCTACTTTTTGTCCTCTGAACCCACCTACTCTTGGCCAAAGCCCTACTTGGCAATGTAAAGCTGTGGAATAAAAATCAAATGCCTGTTATATGACTGGTGATTCTCAACATAAACTTAATTTGCTCTGCAGGATCCAATCTGGGTTGGTCACTGGGACTAGAGATTTTGTCTTCCGAGCTTTCAGACTTCTGTTAGAAACCATTTTTGAAAGTTCAAAAGCATGGGAGACAAAACCTCTGGCCCTGGTGAGTGACCCAGATTGGATTCTGCAACATTATCCTGGGACACATATATTTGCCTTCATTCACTAACCTGCCTCTGCAACATTTTGGTCTAATGAATGAATGAATATACTGTATATAAATCATATCTCCATTATGTGTATTTCCCTAACTATTTCAGCGACTACACAAAGCTCTAAATTGTCCCATTCATTTCCAGTATGGATTGAAATACTGGAAAATTCTGTTGGTATTCATGCTTCTAAATGCACACTGATTTTAAGATAATCATGTGATCTACTGTGCCCATTTAATTTTGGATTTGTTACTGTGGAATATACTAAGTTAGATAATACTTTCCCCCCCCTAGTATTGATTCCTGGAGATTGCCTGGACCAAAACCCTGCAGTTTTCTTGGCAAGGTTTTCATCAACAAGGTTTTGTCCTTGCTTCCTTTCCAGGCTTGAGAGAGAATGACTGACATAAAGTCACCTCCATGCCCAAGGCAGGACTAGAACTCCCAGTCTCCTCCTGTTTGTTAGTCTTGGACCTTAACCATTGCACCAAACTGGGTCTTTGTGTCAGAGTAGTTCAGATTTAAAATAAAGATTTCAATGAATGAAGCACATTAAATATTTTTAATCACATCGAAAAATGTTGCTAGCCATGCAATTTCTTGCTCTACATTCTCTCATATGTGAACTAGGTTAGAGTGGAGTCTTCTGAAAACAAATGGATGACTTGCGTCCATAGTCTCTCTATGGCTGCTGAAATAAACTAAGAGTGGAATCATGATAAGGCTAAGAACCAGTGGTGGGATTCAATTTTTTTTTACTACCGGTTCTGTGGGCGTGGCTTGGTGGGCGTGGTGTGGTTTGGTGGGCATGGCTTGGTGGGCATGGCAGGGGAAGGATACTGTAAAATCTTCATTCCCTCCCCACTCCTGGGGGAAGGTTACTGCAAAATCCTATTTCCCCTCACCCCACTAACCTGCTTTCCAGCTCCGTTCTCCTGTGCAGGGCAACAAAAGAAGACCCAGCTGGGACTTGGGAGGCAGAGAATAGATGGGGGTGGGGCCAGTCAGAGGTGGCATTTGCCGGTTCTCTGAACTACTCAAAATTTCCGCGAAAACCACCTCTGCTAAGAACCCAGTTTTGAGGATGAAAAAAAATCCCTGGACCAACTATATATTGAGAACTTGTGAGTTCTGGACTCTAATAAATCAAAAATATATGGCAAAGATGCCATCAAGAAAGTCTGCACACGTGGGCCTTATACATTTTCTTAGCAATTATATCCTACCCTTCCATCACTAATTTCTTCCTTTGCTATTTTTACCTGTGAAACTATACTGTAATTGTAAGTATCGCTTTTAGGAGCGATTTGCATACCTGCTCCCAACTGAACCTTGGTGGTTAATTTTCCCCCTTTTCTCACAATTTGATAGTCAGATGAATGTTGAAGAAGGTAAAATGATGCTATATGAGATATAGCAAGCCGCTTTTAAGAATTCTAAGATAAAACGTACTGTTGACAATTTTATGGAGAATGTTGAGGATATGTTTTCCCTATAAACATGCCAGGAGCTGTTCATTATCTTTGAAACTTCTCAGATGCTTTGTCTTCAAAAGACTTTCCATGTTTAAATCTCACATCAGATCAGTTGACATTGTAGGCATGCTCAATGATATACTGAGCACGTGATGTTGTCACCTAGATCTCACAACTGCTAGGACTTCATTGCCAGGAAAACTCTGTTTCAGGACAACAAAGGTTCTTTCACCAACAGTGAAGTGTTAGACGTGTTAGAAGTTGTCCTTGGTGAACCATTGGCTTCACTTCACTGTTGTTCACTTTCTCTTTGCTACTTTTTGTAAGGATTTTATGTGTTTTATGTTTTTTTTTTACTAGCAAAAGGATCAGAGTCACTCAGACGGTGAGTGGTGTCTAAATTTGATTAATAAACCATTTTTAAAAATGCAGAATGTAAGAGTAAGTCAATGGTAATTTGAACCTGGTGAATCCAGAAAGGCAAGGAAATGTTGGCAATTTTGCAAAGGGAGAAGGGAATTGGAAGTAAGACACAAACTGCAAGGAGCAGAAGAAGACACTCTTTTCAGGCTAGTAAAAGAATGCTGATTCGTTGACATCTTTCTCTGCTCAGTTATTGGTTAGAAAGGATTAATCCTGACAGGCTGGCAAACTTCAACAGCTTACAAGCACCGGCTCATAATGGCAGCACTGCACGTAACAGTGAAAATAGTAAAATTGGCTCCAGTTTTGAGTTTGTTTTAAACTGAATTTTGAAGGATTGGGAGATAGAAAAGTGCTCATGTGGTAGCTTTTCTACGAAGAGTCATAAACATAATTTAAAACTTCACTAATTGTTATTGTTCGCCTTTAAAAGGTTCTTGTTACAAAACAGATTACATTTTACACCCTACATAGTCCAAGGATAAACTATTAAGTAATCACTCAGTAATGGTATCCTCCTATTCCATGAAATCATAAAGCAGCTTACTGATTGTATCTTAGTGTGTTATGTGAACCCAGCCAATAGTGGTTTATTCAATTAACCAGGTTATAGAATTCATGTTGTAGTTTGATGTATGAACTAGGCTACTGCACTATTAGGGCCATTATCTCATTTTTGACTATCCCTTGGAAACATCAAACTTCAGAATATATCAGTAACAATCGAATGTGAAGAATATGTGCCTCTAACAATAATGTTAATACAGAAGATGTTTGCAAGGAGAAAATGAAGAATATGTGCCTCTAACAATAATAGCTAAAAGAACTATATGAACTCTTTACAATTCACAGACTGCAAAACACAATCTATATGATTTCCAGTTTTCATTTTTAAAAAATGGATGCTTTATCTGAAGTATTACTAACTCTAAAGAACATTAATTTTCAGGAAGGCAAAATCTTTCCTTTGGTGTCAAGAAAATAAGTAAGAGTTGGGTGTGAAGAATCAGGATCACAAGTTAACTTCTAGTTAGACTGATTTTTTTGGTCATGCCTATCTAGTCAACTAGCAGTGAGGACCAAATTGACACTAAATAAGAATGAACAAAATTCAAGAAGGGTTGTAATTTGATCGCTTGTGGTAACATAATCATTCTCTTGATTCCGCTCCCAGGTCCTGCTTGTCCTTCTCCTACATCAAGGGAATTATGTAAATCAGCTATGAGGTCAAAGCAGATCAGTTTTATTATCGTCCTCCTTTTCTTCTTCTTTTTCATTGTCTTTATGGATTTCCCTCATTTGCTTTCTCTCATAAGTATCTACTCAGACCTTAAATCTTCCAATGAGACCTTCTTCTTAAAACTGTAGAGATGATAGCAGTTTTTAGGAGAAGCCCTGCTACACTATCACCACTCACAATACTAGACCACACAGTAGCAACAGTGGAGACCTTCAAGTTTCTAGGTTCTATTATATCTCAAGACTTAATATGGACACCTAACATCAAATAGGTCATCAAAAAAGCACCACAAAGAATGTTCTTCCTGGGCCAACTCAGAAAGCTCAGGCTGCCCAAGGAGCTGCTGATTCAGTTCTACAGAGGAATTATTGAGTCTGCTATCTGCACCTCTATAACCAAGCTCTGCAACCAAACAAGACAGACGCAGACTTCAACGGACAATTAGAACTGCAGAAAAAACAGTTGCTACCAATCAGAGAGTGGGCTGTGGAAGTATCTACAGACCCGTCTCATCCTGGACATAAATCGTTTAATGATGCTATAGGGCACCGCACATCAGAACAACTAGATACAAGGACAGTTCCCCCCACACTTGCCATCACTCTGCTAAACAACTAATTCCCACAACACTGTCAAACTATCTAAACAGGCAGTATTACCATTGTTATGTATGTAGGTTTGAATGTTATTGGTTTATTTGAACTGTTCTTGTAAAATGTCAAATGGTATTGGTTTAAATAGTGCGGGAAGAATCCCTGCACTCCCATTGGCTGGCAGCCACGGCTGCAGGCTATAAGAAGCAGCCGTAGCCAAGCCAGGATGGGTCCATTCGAGCTGTAGTCACTAATAAAGTCTTTGCTGGAACTCCTCGCGTCTGACTCTTCATGCAAACTTAACACTGGCGACGAAGGTGGGATTTCCCTGAAGAGAAGACGACGCGACGAACAAGCAACTGAGCGAGATGGCTGCGCTGAACAGCCCCCCAGCACCATTCGATCCGGCGACGGAAGACTGGGAATCGTATGCGGATCGTTTCCACATGTTCCTGGAGAACGATCTCGCCGGCATCCCGAGAGACGGAAGAGGGCGGTCTTTCTCACGCACTGCGGTCCGGCAGTCTTCAAAATGGCGGCGTTGGCGGGAGCAGCAGAGCTGAAGGTAATGGAATGGCCCGATTTAGAAAAACTTTTGAGAGCCCATTACTCCCACAAGTATCGTGCCTCATTAAGAGACACGAATTTTACCGTCGGGATCAAGGGGATAGCGAGAATGTGAATGACTTCGTGGCAAGTTTAAGGGACATTGGGGGTGCTTGTGACTTTACCAACTTAGAAGAGGCCATGCGTGATCGGTTTGTTTTAGGCCTTAAAGATAAGGTTTTACAAAGCAAACTATTAATGAAACCTAAGATCACGTTTAAAGAGGCCATTGAAGAAGCTGTTTCAGCGGAAGCCACCAAGTCCTCAGCAGCGGCCATGAAAAAGATTAACAAGGCCTCAAGCCAGGCCTCAAGCCATTCTGATGGGGATAAATCCACATCTACTCATTGCGAACAAATAGACTCTGATTCTGATGGCAGTGAGGTAGAGGAGGGGATTTTAAAACTCAGAATGGAGAAGAAAAGAAAAGACTCTCGGAAAAACAGGCAAGGGTTCTATTGCAGAGGCTGTGGGGGGGCCACCCCCGCACTGATTGCAAGTTCTTTGACTCCATTTGCCTACGTTGTGAGAAACGGGGTCACATAGCCAGAGTCTGCAAATCATCCAGAACTCCACCAGCTAGGAAGAAATTCCCTGATAGAGACTTTAAGCCCAACAATTTCCTTGAAAAAATGGGGCGAAATTTAGAAGCAAATGGCAAGAATGAAACGCACCAAACAATCACTATTGGTCATTCTTCACCCTTAAAAAGCAGCTCAGAAAATTGTTTGTAACCCATGGGTTACCAGATGTCCTTGTCTCTGACAATGGCCCTCAACTCACATCTAACATTTTTGAATCCTTTCTAGCCCAACAGGGCATCAGACATGCCCTCACTGCCCCTGGGCACCCTTCGACCAACGGCCGGGCTGAACGCATGGTACGCTTTACCAAAGAGAAGCTTCAGCAGCTGGGTCCTGGGGACATCACTGAGAAGCTTGAAAAGCTTCTTAGTGTTCAACACATCACTCCTAGCCCATCAACTAACTTGTCCCCAGCAGAGTTGTTGATGGGCAGGAAACTTAGGTCTTCCCTTGACCGCCTTCATCCCACTTACGCACCCAACGCACCACTGGATTCCACTTCCAAAGTTCGTTCTTTTAGTGTGGGAGATTCTGTCTATGCTAGGAACCTTCTAGGTGACCCTTTGTGGATTCCTGCTGAAATAACTCACATCACAGGCCCTCGTTCTTACAGGGTACAAACAGAGGATGGCCTCCTCTGGAGCAGGCACATTGACCAACTTAGATCCAGGTTCCCTCAAGAACATCGCCCCTGTCTCCCTCTAGGTCCCTCACCTGATGTTTCTTCTAGGGGAAGGGGGAACAGGAGGAAAATCAGCAAACAGGAATCAACCCCATGTGTAACGAGCCATTGCGACAGGAACCATCCCGAACCCTGTCACAAAGCCAAGATCCATCCTTAGAAGTGGAAGATTGCACATCACTACCTGACTTGGGTGCTGACATTGGAATGGAGATGGGTTGGGAGGAGAGACCAGATTCTGACAGTCTAACAGGGTCTCCTTTCACAGGAAGTCCCAACAGGGAAATGTCAGCAGACACATTTCCTCTCACTGGGTGAGAACGTTAAAACTTCTGAACCACGAAGGTCTCAAGCACACGTAAGAGCCCCACCTATTTAAAGGAATACATTAGATAGGTTGGGGTTTGGTATGGACTGAACCTAGTGGGGAGGGGTGTTATGTATGTAGGTTTGAATGTTATTGGTTTATTTGAACTGTTCTTGTAAAATGTCAAATGGTATTGGTTTAAATAGTGCGGGAAGAATCCCTGCACTCCCATTGGCTGGCAGCTACGGCTGCAGGCTATAAGAAGCAGCCGTAGCCAAGCCAGGATGGGTCCATTCGAGCTGTAGTCACTAATAAAGTCTTTGCTGGAACTCCTCGCGTCTGACTTTTCATGCAAACTTAACAACCATCATTATTGTCATCTTCCCTCTTACCTATCTCTTATATTGTATATACGTTGAGAGCTTATGCACTGGAAACAAATTCCTTGTGTGTCTAATCACAAACATTGGCCAATAAAGAATACTATTCTATTCTTCCAGGTCCCCTCCCACAAAGGAGTTGAGGTACTGTAGGTTTGCCTTTTCTGTTAGAAGGACATTGATGGATTGTCCTTTTCAGAGAGATTTATCCGATGCTCACCTTAACAATAATTTGGCATTAGGTGAAAAGCCTTTTATTTTCCCAGTATTTTTAATTAAATTCTTAATTCATACTTGATTGTTTTAGATTTTGTCTACCTTGAGCTGCCTTGTTTGTATGGTATCTTTATTTTGCATTTTATTTGATTTTATGGGATATGTTTGACCTCGTTTTTTTTTCTTTTTGGTTGTGTTGCAAACCACTCAAGGAGCTTCAGGAATTGGGTGGTTTAATACTTTTTAAGGTAATAATTGATTATACCATCTTGGTAGAGTATCATGGTACAGTATCAGGTTGAAGTGGAGTAATACTAAGGCAAGAAGAATTCACTAACTGTGGATTATCATAAGATTTTCAGCAAGGCTTACATTTTTTTGAATATATTAATATTTACATTTAAAAAAGAAAGATTTGGTTGAAGATCAAGCTAAAAGTTGGCATCAAGAATTAATGACATTAAAATATCAACACAATACCAATACATGTATCAATACGTAGATGCATCATCATCAGTTGGGTTCAAACTCATTGAATTCAATGGGCCAAGTAATCCTGAATCACTCAACAGCCAACTCAATAGCCTCAACAACAGTGTTGGATCCAACACAATAGCTTCAACAATGGAGCAGAGTACAATACTGAAATATACATGTCAGGAAAACATTTGCACTCTCTAGATATCTCCTATTGTTTCCTGTCTTCTCAGAAGGTCCATCTAGGTAACCATTTCACAGTAGTTGTGAGCAATGAATGTCTGAACTTAATTGGACAGAAACTAAGACACCAGTATTATATGAAACCTTTGAAAACATTGTTGATCTCAGGCCCCTGAAGGCTTTCTCAGGGATATCAATTTTCTCTGTATAGCTGGAATTCTGATTATATTTCTTTCGTAGTGGCACTACCACGACCACATCACACGGCAAACAGCTGTCCAGTCTTTCCTGCATGTCAGCTGTTTATTTGTAGGACTTGTTTATACTTTTTAAAATACTACAAGTACTGGAAATGAAAGCCCAGTGAGCTTTTTAGTTACTGGAAATGAAAGCCCAGTGAGCTCACACAAATACAGTACTATTGGTGCAAATATGATAAACGCAAATACTCTTTGTAGAAGAATCTACACTCAGACTGAAATTACCATGCACAGGAAGGGGACAGGGAAGCCATTTTTCACCAAGTTGTCCTCCTTCAGATTTTTTTCTGTCAAATTTGTGTGAGTTCTTGGCACTATTTGGCAGAGTTTAGAGCAGTGTTTCTCAACCCAACATGCTAGCTAGAAATTCTGGGGGCTGAAAACCACTCACCTTAAAGTTGTCAAGGTTGAGAAGCACTAGTTTAAAGATTGCAGTAAGGACAAAAGAAAATCAAGAGAATTTCCCTTGGTTCGTAACATTTTTGAAAAGAACTGTACTTCTCGTAAACCTGGGGGAAAAAACCCCACCCTGTTATACAGGAGAATGATTAAGTTAGTACCTTCCAGATATATAGGATTCAATTCATAGGCTGGTTCAACTATGGAAGCTGAGATCCAACCCATCTGAATGGCGTTAGATTGAAGGAATAATTTAATTTCCTTTTAGTGTATCAAGAGAAAAATCATGGAGGAGTCCCATATATCCAATTCATCTCATTCCTTTTATGCATTTACTCTTCGGGCGTACAGACACATGTCCCAAGTGAATATCATGATTTCATCATGCTTGGGTATCTAACGGGTGGAGTTGATTTTGATTCATTGGCCAGCAAACAGATGCTAGTATATTTACTACTTTTATCTTTTATATCTATGCAGTCAAGATATCAGAGAGCCTGGAGAGATTGGAAGAGCTTGCTTGAGGAGCCAAGTCACGTACAACAAAAGGAAGGGGTGACGTCAGTGAAGAAAGAATCCCGAGAAGATGACAAGACATTCAGAGTGGCACAAAAGAGAAGGATACATCTTAGAAATTGAGTAACTAGACAAAGGCTGGAGTCGTATCTGCTCTTACCTGGGAACAAGTTCTATCTTACTCCGAACAATTTACTTTTGAGTAAACTTCATAGTTGTAATATTGACATGTTGTGTGTACGTGTCATTTAGACTGAAGATAACTTTTCCCTAGACAATGTCACAGAACATTACCATTCACTGAAATAAGATAAGCTGATCCATGGCATTAAGGTACTCTTTCTAATGAATAAATCAGCATTTAATATTAATAAGTTACACAACATTTACAAGCTGATTCTCAGATCCTTTATCCTGGCATAACAGTAATGTAGCATAGTTGCCATTCTAGCTACTCCTAGTACCAATGTTAATTTTACCCCCAAAGACATTAAATATAGTTATTTTTCTGACTACTACCTCAATGTCTCCCAAAACCATCTGTACATAACAGTTCCCAGAATGGCTGATCAACTATGTCCTCTTTTCACAACGACAATGAGCAATGCCCAGATGGAGCCTCTCTATGTAAACCAAATTGGATGCTCATCCCTGACACGAATGAATTCTAAATGCACCTACATCAAAGGGTATCTCCTCTTTCTCAAAGTGATTAATTTCTAATTGTGGGAAACAGGCCAATATAGTTTAGTAAAACTACAGATTATATATGCAAAGAAAGAGGGATTAATGAAACATTTGTAGTAGGTTAATGCTGTTTTGAGATGCCATCTCAGGCCTGCCTGCTTGAATGCAATGTCTATTTTGAGTGCGAACTTCTTTTTCCTTGTGGTGTTCCTCACTGGTAAAAGTTTTTTTCTTCCTTCAAAAGTGCCTAACGTGACCCAATACATATTCTGCGGAGGTCCATCTAAGGCAGGGGTCTCCAAACTTGGCAACTTTAAGACTTGTGGACTTCAATTCCCAGAATTCTGGGAATTGAAGTCAACAAATCTTAAAGTTGCCAAGTTTGGAGACCTCTGATCTAAGGATTTACATTCTTTGGGGTGGTCAAGGTTGGCTGCAGAATCCTTGGCCCCAGAAGGAGGCAGTCTTTGTGGAGTGCGGGTAAAGCTGAAAACTTCTGTTGAACCATAGTTGCAAAATAGCTGCCATGGGAGATTTGCCCATTTACCACACTGTTGCTAGAGTGGACAGGGGTGGTCACACGGCACTATTTAGAAGAATAAACCTCACCCCTCAGTGCTCTCTGGCATCTCTTTATGAGGCAAGCATGCAATATTGAAAATAATGATGGTACTGAACGTTGATATTAGATGCTGTGTATTTATTTATTATTTAGTAATGTCAATGCAGGGGATTTCTGATGTACATTATTAACAGGATTCTCACTGTTTTATCTTAACAGTATTGGAGGTGGCCAGAGTCTATATTATATTCTTCATTAAGAATAATTATAATAATTTCAATGTCATGTTCTTCAACATGTTCTTCATATCTAAGAAAGTTGAGAATGACTTGGCAGCATCATTGTTATTTCCCCACTAATGATCATGGCCCTGCCTCATCTCCATCTTATTATCTACAACAGCCTTAACTCCCTACCAACTCAACAGAAAGTGTCGTTGACATTACTGGGTGTCAGCACCCCTTTCTGCTAACCTAGCCAGGGTTTGCTTCAGTGACAATTGCTAGGGAGGACAGGATCAAAATTTGTTCCTCTGCCTTTATTTCCCTCAAATTTTCAGCTTTTGTATTCCCTTGTCTTAATGGTGGGAAAGGTCTTCTGCAGTCACGACATAAGCCTAAGATTGAAAATCAGGCTTGTCAGATGTTACATGTTTTCTATCCTGCTCTACAGACTAGAGAGTTGGTCTCTGACAGAAAGTCACTTGAAGAAACTGGAAGCATTTGAAGTGTGGATTTATAGCTGGCTGTTACGTATAAGCTGAGTTGACAAAATCAGAAATGAGGAGGCGATGAGCCGCCTGGGAAAAGGCAAGGGAAATCATCAAAACCATAAAAAAGCAAAAGTTAGAATATTTCAGACATGTGATGCGACATCCGGAAAAATATGGCACACTTTCCTTAATCCTCCAGGGAAAGATTAAAGGCAGACACGGTCCAGGCAGAAGAAGAACATCATGGCTTCAAAATTTAAGGGGCTGGTATGGACAAAACTCAGCAGCACTTTTTTGTATGGCTGTTGATAAAAATAGGATCGTCAACATGATCGCCAATGTCTGATGATGGATATGGCAGAAGAAGAAGAAGAAGAAGAAGAAGAAGAAGAAGAAGAAGAAGAAGAAGAAGAAGAGGAAGAGGAAGAGGAAGAGGAAGAGGAAGAGGAAGAAGAAGAAGAAGAAGAAGAAGAAGAAGAAGAAGAAGAAGAAGAAGAAGAAGAAGAAGAAGAAGAAGAATGAATGAAGGAATGAAGAAGGAAAGAAAGAGTGACCCTCATCTCCTTTTCAAGGCTGTTGAGCCAGTGTTGTCCAAAGATGTTTCCGTGCTCATGGGGCCAGCATGATGTCATGGAGCACTGTTTCCTACCCATGGAAGTGGTGCTTATTTGTCTACTTGCATTTTGAAATTCTAGGTGGCAGGAGCTAGGAGAAGATGGTCGCTTACCCTGTTGTGTGATGTGTGGGTTTTGAACCTGAGCTTGTCGGCTTTCCAGCTGACAAGCCCAGTGTCTTAACCATTGAGCCATCATGCCACCTTTTTGCAGAAGAGGAGGGTGGATTCTTGACATAAGGGAGAACATCAAGGTCCCTGTGATTATGTATTATTTATGTATTTATTTATATCCTACCTTTATTATTTGTATAAATAAATCAGGGTGGTACACACATCTAATGCCCCTTCCTCCTCCTATTTTCCCACACAAACAACCCTGTGGGTTTAGTTGGACTGAGAGTTGACTGACCCAAAGTCACCCAGTAAGCCTTCATGCCCAATTGCGACTAGAACTCACAGTCTCCTAGTTTCTAAGTCAGTATCTTAATCACTATCTCAAACTGGCTCTCTATGCTACTTTTCATGTATTTATTCAATGTATATGACTATCCATCTCAAGCTAATGACTCTTTTCTTGCTTAATGATTTACAGTTAAAAAGAAAAAAAGAATGAATAGACAGGGAACAAATGTCACGTCTTATTTTCTGCATTCCTGGTAAAATTGTGATGAGGCAGAAGACTATATCATAAATGCCTTGCATAGAAGCACCCCTGTGATTACACAAATGGATCCACTGGCATGAAAGGCAACTCAAATCATAAAGGAATCAGCTAACATAATGTTAGCAGAGATTAAGCTTATAACCTTCGTGCTTCAATGTATGTGTTGATCACTGCATACAATGATATAGTTCATTCCAACTTGTCATATTTAAGGATAATTTAGCATACAGGGACAGCAGTGCTAAGAAATAAAGCTCTCTCCGAATTTTTAATCACTTGCCCTTCTTAAGAAATATTCCACAGTGAAAATAATATAGCATATTTTCTTGCAACCCTTTCCCAATGCTTCACATGGAAGAATTGTATTAATTAGGACTTCTCCACTGTATATGCTTGAGGATTCAGGGCCCGCAATTCAGCTCCTTCCAATCTCTTTGAGGGTCATTTAAGCTGTGCTTCACTCTTTGGGATTCAAGAACGACTGTCATTTTGTCAAATGAGTGTACTGGAGTGGTTTTCCTCTAGTCGGATTTCATCCCGATGTTGATTATTGTTTATATCAAGCTAGACGACATCTGAATAGTAAAAAGGAGGAAGTTTTACCCCAGGATTTGAGGTCATTTTGTAATGAACCGTGGTTTCAATTGCAAGAACAGCTGCTTCTTTTATAAGCAAAAAGGGTCATTTACAGTTCAGGGTAACACAGTAATAATTTAACAAGGAAGTGCCTGTGCATTTCATATACATATATATGCTCTTAGCTGACTTCACACTGAACCTGAATGCAATATTAATGGCTTGCAGAGTGTAGGACAAAGGGGCGTATAAGAAAAATATTGAATGGATCTGTCATTTTAACGGCAACTAGCCTCTCCGCCCCCACCATCCCATTTTAGCACTTTTCTATGCCTTCTGATTCCAAAGCAAAGCATACAAGTTTCAATTCCAAACTCTAACTAAAATGGCAGGGTAAAGCTTCATTTAAACCTGCCTGCAGCTGCATGGAGCCACATACCTATGCTGAGAAGGGGTTGATGGGTAAGAGTTGGTTGCAGATGGCTGCAGACAGGCCAATGTGCATAGCTTCCAAATCCCAACTGCACGGCTGCGGAGGTGCATATCCTGCATGCTATTTGGTTGATTCAACTTCTGGTTCTGTGCTTTGCTCTTTGAGCGCCTCCTAGCCAAAACATTAACCTGTGCAGAAATATAAATGCAACACCAGTGCAACCATCCCTGAATGACATATGCATCTGTTCTCTGATGTGCAGTGATGAAGTTTAATCAAGGCTTTAGAGCAGGGTTGTCAAACTCGATTTCATTGAAGGCCACATCAGGGTTGTATTTGACCTGGGGGGAGGGGCATGGCCAAGGGGGGCATGGCCAGCTTAACATCACTCATGTTGGGGGTGCCTATGGTGGCCTGAGCACTCTGCCACCAAAAATGGAGCTCAGGAGGGCGCAGGGGCCATTCCTTCGCTGTTCCCAGGGCATCTCTGCAGGCCAGATCTAAGTACCCTGTGGGTCGAATATGGCCTGCAGGCCTTGAGACTGACACCCCTGCTTTAGAGGGTATTAAAGATTTCAACATTTTAATCAAATTTCATAGTGGCATGACAATATTTTGTGTTATGTATGCAGGTTTAAAGTCATTGGTTTAGTTTGAACTGTTCTTGTAAAATGTAAGAAATGATTGGGTTAAAAAGTGCGGGAAAACCTGCACTCTGATTGGCTGGCAACTGCGGCTGCTGGCTATAAGTAGCAGCCGCAGCCCAGCCAAAGTGGGTTCGTTCTGAGCTGTAGTCACTAATAAACAAAGAGCTTGAAGCACTCCGTGTCTGTCTCTTCATGCAAACTTAACATTTTGTAAAATAGGTCCCAAACCTAGGTAACTTGAACTGTACTTTTACCTAT
Source organism: Naja naja (assembly GCA_009733165.1). Taxonomy (NCBI): domain Eukaryota; kingdom Metazoa; phylum Chordata; class Lepidosauria; order Squamata; family Elapidae; genus Naja; species Naja naja. The sequence goes on along the minus strand of CM019151.1, from coordinate 112,729,554 downwards.
GAGCCTCAGTGGTGCAGTGGATAGAGTGCACTACTGCAGGCTACTTCTGCTGACTGCCGGCTGCCTGCAATTTGGCAGTTTGAATCTCACCAGGCTCAAGGTTGACTCAGCCTTCCATCCTTCTGAGGTGGGTAAAATGAAGACCAAAATTGTTGGAGGCAATATGCTGACTCTGTAAACCGCTTAGAGAGGGCTGTAAAGCACTGTAAAGTGGTATATAAGTGCTATTACTAAGTGCTACCTCCTTCCAGATATACTGTATCTACAGTTCTCAGAATTCCCAGTCAACCCTGCTCAGAATTCTGGAAAATTGAGTCCCAATACTTCTGAAGAGCACCAGGCGGGCAAAGGCTAATATAGATCAGTTGCAGCAGCATTTGACTGAGTTCAGTTGGGCTCCAGAGCTAAGTAAAGTTGGACTTCATTAGTGGTTTGTTAATAGACCTCCAGGAAATAAAAGGATTGTGAGTTAAGCTAGGAAATGAAATATTATAGAAGATGTTAATAGTAAGGTATGTCTGTTTGTAGCCATGAAAACAGCGAGGAGGGATCCATGAAATTTCCAGGGATCTAGCTTGACCTGATTTTTTTTAAATGTAGAACAAATTTTAAAGGAATTTCATTCACATATAGAGGTGATCCTTGATTTATGACTGCAATTAAGCCCAAAATTTCTGTTGCTAAGTGAAACAGTTCTTAAGTTGATTTTGCCCCACTTTACGACCTTTCTTGCCACTGTTTTTAAGTAAATCACTGCAATTCATGTTAGTAACCAGGGGTGGGATTCAACTGGTGTTACTACCGGTTTGGTGACTACGTTTTGCACTCTGCGTGCACTTGTAAAAACACCTTAAGCTGTGCCACCCAGACAGCTGAAAAGTGCTGCGCGCAGGTGTGCAGCATTTGAAAAGCCTCTTTTCCCCTGCTTTTTCAACCTCAGCTGTGCTGCGCAAAGCAGTTGAGGTTGAAAAAGCAGGAAATAAAGGACAGGTAAGAGCCCAGACAGGTGGGTGGGCCAAACAACAGCAAACACAGAACCAGTTCAGTGTCTGCTGCTCTTCAGAGCTACTGGTTCTTTAGAAATGGACAGAACCAGTAGCATCCCACCCCTGTTAGTAACCTTGTTGTGAAGTCAGTGGTGGTATTCTACCAGTTCGGCCCAGTTCTGCCGAGCCAGTAGCACCGATCAGCAGCAAAGGCTGAACCGGTTCTCTCCACCACTCTGCTGTTGGGCCTACCTGCCTGCCCAGGCTCCCATACTCACCTTTATTCCCTGCTTTTGAAGTGCAGCTGCTTTGCACGGCACAGAAGAGTGCTGCACAGCAGCTGCTGAAGCAACAGGGAGAGTGCAGGCTTGCAGGAGGTGAGTTGGCATGCCTTTGCGCCTGCACAAAATGCACGTTTGGCACACACATGCACACAAAGTGTGTGCACACACGCAAAGCGCTCCCACCAAGCCATGCCCTACGAACCAGTGGTAAAAATCTTTGAAATCCCACCACTCTGTGAAGTGAATCTGGCTTCCCCATTGACTTTGCTTGTCAGAAGATCCCAAAAGATGACCATATGATCCTGGGACACTACAAACCATCATAAATATAAACCAGTTGCTGAGCATCCAAATTTTGATTATGTGACCATGGAGATCCAGGGAAAAATGGTCTTAAGTCACTTTTTTCATTGACATTGTAACTTTGAATGGTCATTAAATGAATGGTTGTAAGTCAAGGATTATCTGTACATACTTCTTTCAAGGATGTGCATGTGAGTAGAGAAAAGTAGAGAGGATTTTTAACCCTACAAGTCTTGTTACAAGAAGAAAGGTGAGCGCTCCTTCTTTTAAAGGTAATTGGAAAAGAGGTAAGCACTATGCTTTTCTAACATGTCTCCTTCTGAAGTAGTAGTTGACTGATTAGAAAATTCCCAGTTACTATCATCTGTAGAGAGATTTTAACCCTACAAGTCTTGTTACAAGAAGAAAGGTGAGCGCTCCAGGAAAATAATGGCTTTTAAAGGTAATTGGCAAAGAGGTAAGCACTATGCTTTTCTAACATGTCTCCTTCTGAAGTAGTAGTTGACTGATTAGAAAATTCCCAGTTACTATCATCTGCCCTTGTCTGCATTTTGAATGTGTTACCATAGACAGTGAAGTCAAGCAGCTTAAAAGATGAATGCAAAATCTTTGAATATGTGATAGTCCTGCTGCTTGCTCTTTTTACCAAACCCATTGTAGCAATTTAATCAATGTGTTGGCTTTTGGCATGATGGAGTTCACTGGTAGGTGAGCCAGAAGACCCCATTTGTGGCTTCTTGGCAACACCAATCGTCCATCATGTGATTTTAGATAAGACATCTAGATCTAGATCAGGGGTGTCTAACTTTGGATACATTAAGACCTGTGGACTTCAATTCACAGAATTTTCAGTAGTCAGGCACACTGGCTGGGGAATTCAGGGAGTTGAAGTCTACAATGTTTAAAGTTGTCAAGGTTGGATATCCCTGTCTAGATTATGAAGCTTCTCATTTACATTTGAACTATTGCTTTAGTAATTCCCAACCTGGCAAAATGGTCTCCCACTTATTAAACTGGAATAGTAATTTTTTATCAAGTTATTGCAAGTTTCTGTGCTCATGAAGATCCCAGGTCATACTTTGCACTTCAAATGCTTCTGTTCAGTTGTGAAAATTTAACTGGATATTGCACACAGGTGCATAGTTTAGCCAATGGGAGTCAACCCACAAACAAGCCTTCATCTCTGCCACCTTTGGTTGCTATTGTAAAGTTTTCTTTGAATTTCTTTTGAATGTGAAGGAGACTTTGGTTATTATTAGTGTCAGAAATAATCTACACAGGCACTTAATCAGTTCTTGACAATCCTGGATGAAAGATGATTTTCTAGTTCTCTTTTGATTTAGTTTCAAGTGTGGCTTGGAGGAAAAAAAGAAATCCTGTTGTCTTGAATTATTCATGCTGGGAAAAATGGAGGAGTTAAATTCCCTTGGTTCTTTCAGACTTCTCACCACTTTGAGTAGCTGTCAGCATTTCCAATGACTCTGCTCATACTTGGAAGTTCAATTTCAGAAGGTGGTGCCAGAGGGCAATTCTGTTCTATGCTAACTGACAATAATGTCCTTTAGGAATTGCAGGAAAAACGTTATTGGAGAAGGTGGGTTTACCTCTCATTTTTAGCTAATACAGAGGAGTAGATACCATCTTGAACCAATACATCAGAACAAGATTATTATTTTGAGGTGGATCATTGGAATTCCACAAGTCTACCTGGGGATACCAGGTTGTAGAAAGTTGCTGTAAATATAGTACATATGTTAGTAATTAGAACTTAAGAACCCAACATTGTGTTTTTGAAACAATAGTAGACATGGCCTAGGTCAGGGGTGTTCAACTTGGCAACTTTAAGTCTTGTGGACTTCAACTCTGGCTGGCTGGCTGGGGAATTTGGAGAATTGAAGTAAGGTAAGGTTGGACACCCCTAGCCTAGGTAGAAATGAGTTTAAATTCTTGATTTGGAGGCACGTTCTTGCCTTTCAATTCAACCTATCTCATAAGAACAGGACTTTTATGGAAGACAGACTAATGATGTAATTGATTAAATATCTAGAACATGGGTGTCAAACTCAAGACCTGGCAGCCGGAGCGGGCCTGTGGGATACTTAGATCTGCTGCCCTGGAAACAGCAAAGGACTGACCCATGGGGCTTCTCCCAGGGCTCCCAAGCTCTGCTTTTGGCTGCCACGGCCTCCTGCAACTCTGCCAGTGAAAACAGAGCTCGGGAGCCTGTTTTTGCTGTCAGAGTGCTTGGGCTACCACAGTGGCCCCTGACAGGAGTGATGTTGAGTTGGTCATGCCCACCCTGGCCACCCCCACCCCCAGTCCACCGAGGTCAAACACAACCCCAATGTGGCCCTCAATGAAACACCTCTGATCTAGAACATATCCATAATACTTTTTGGAGTAGTTTAGATGAACCCCTCCCCACCCAGTGGATCAAACAACAGCTGCTAGTAAAACAATTAACCCTTTACTTGCTAACTCTCAATACTACCTCATTACTTAATCAAACACTACCTTAAAACTTATAACTTTCTACCTCATTACCGTATCGTGAACAGTCTTGCTGCTGTTTGCGAGCTGTGGTGTGCTCCGCCCCCCATGCTTCTGCCCACTCCCCTGGGGATACAGGATACAGAGCCCCTGGGCTCCGGCTGGTGTATTTTAATACCAGGTCCATGGCTAACAAGGCATCCCTCCTCTGGGAAGTGATTGAGGAGGAGGCCGTGGACCTGGCCTGTATCACTGAAACCTGGTTGGGGCCGGAGGGTGGAGTTCCTCTGGTTGATTTATGCCCCCCAGGTTTTCGGGTTTTGCATCAGCCTAGAGCCCAGGGTAGGGGTGGTGGGGTGGCTGTTGTTATTTGGGAGACCTTGATTCCAAGGGAGATCTCTGTTCCGCAGACAGGTGGGTGTGAGACCCTCCTCCTGAGTTTGGGACCTGGAGGTTGATTGGGCCTGCTGCTTGCATATCTTTCCCCCAGCTGTGTAGCAGCGGCCCTGCCTGGGTTCCTCAATGCCCTCTTGGGAGTGGCGGTGGAGTTCCCGGGCCTTTTGGTCTTGGGTGACTTCAACTTGCCCTCCCTTGGGGGGAATGTCGGGTTTGGCCCAGGAGTTCATGGCTTCCATGGTGGCTATGGGCCTGACCCAGATAATACAGGGTCCCACGCACGAGGGGGGCAACACGCTTGACCTTATTTTTGTCTCGGAGCGGTGGTGTAGTGATCTGGGGACTGGCAGTGTTAATGTCCAACCCGTTGCATGGTCAGATCACTATCTCCTGCGGCTGGTCTTCCAACAGGCCACCCCACACTGCTGGGATGAGGAACCGCTGAGATGGTTCCACCCCAGACGCCTGATGGACCCTGAGAGGATCCAGGCAGAGCTGGGGGTTCTGCCCACCTCCCTTGTCCACAGCTCGGCCAAGGTGCTGGTGGCTGCATGGCAACAGGCTGCCACGGAGACCCTCGACCAGGTTGTCCCCTTACGTCCCCTCACTCGCCGCAGATCCCAGGTGGCTCCCTGGTTTACAGAGGAGCTCCGGGAGATGAAGCGTAGGAGGGGAGCTTAGAGAGCAGGTGGAGGTCGACCCATTCCGAATCCGACCGAACCCAGTTAAGAGCCTATGTTAGGACTTACCTGGGAGCTTTGAGGGCGGTGAGGAAGACCTACCTCTCCGCCCTCATAGCGTCCGCAGATAATCACCCGGCCGCCCTGTTCAGGGTCACGTGCTCCCTTTTACATTGGGAGCTGGAGGTGGACCCTTTGCAAGGTAGGGCTGAGGTGTTTGGACAATATCTGTCGGATAGGATCACTCGAATCTGGGAGAGGTTGAACTCTCACTTGCAGTGGTCTGAGGAGGGAATTACAGAGAGTCTGGCCGATGTCATCTGGGCTGAGTTCAATCCTGTTTTTGAGGATGAAGTGGACAGGATTATGCGACGACTGAGTTCCACCACATGTTTATTGGATCCGTGTCCTTCCTGGATAGTATATGCCTCCAGGGAGGCCACGTGTGGCTGGCTCCGGGCAGTTAGCCTGCGCTGAGGGAGGGGTCTTTTCCTGCAGCCTTGAAAGAGGCGGTGGTGAGGCCCCTCCTGAAGAAGCCTGTTTTGGACCCAGCCATTTTAAACAACTTTCATCCGGTCTCCAACCTTCGCTGCGAAGGTTGTTGAAAGATGTGGTGGCTCAGTAGTTTCTGCTTTGCCTGGAGGAAGCAGACTATCTAGATCCATATCAGTCGGGCTTCCGACCCGGGTTCAGCACGGAGACGGCATTGATCGCACTGATGGATGATCTCTGTCCTAGTCCTATTAGATCTCTCAGCGGCCTTCGATACCATTGACCATGGTATCTTATTGTGGTGCCTCGGGGGGTTGGGAGTGGGGGGCACTGTTCTGCAGTGGTTCTCCTCCTACCACTTGGGGCATTCGTAATCGGTGTTGGCGGGAGGGCAGAGGTTGGCCCTGAGGGCACTCACTTGTGGGGTTCCTCAGGGGTCGGTCCTCTCTCCCCTCCTGTTCAACATCAATATGAAGCCATTGGGCGAGATCATCCGTGGCTTTGGGGTAAGGTATCACCAGTATGCTGATGATACCCAGTTATAAATCTCTGCCCCAAGCCAAATCAGTGATGCCCTCTCCGTGATGACCCAGTGTCTGGATGTGGCATGGATCTGGATGGGCAGGAAGGGACTACAGCTCAATCCGGCCAAGACTGAGTGGCTGTGTGTACAGGCATCTCGGCCCAGTCAATTGATTCCATCTTTGGTCATAGGGAGAGGTGTTGCCCCCTGTGGATAGGGCTCGGAACCTGGGAGTCCTCCTGGATTCACGGCTTAGTTTGGAGGAGCAGGTGGGGGCGTGACGGAGGGCTTTGCCCAGGTCGACTGGTTCGGTTGTGCCCATATCTGGACCGAGATGCCCTTGCACGATCACTCATGCACTTGTGACGTCCCGACTTGACTACTGCAATGCTCTCTATCTAGGACTCCCTTGCATACCATCCAGAGGTTTCAGCTGGTGCAGAATGCGGCTGCGCGGGTTGTGATGGGAGCTTCCTGATACTCCCATGTTACACCCCTCCTGCACGAGCTGCATTGGCAACCGGTTGCCCTCCGGGTGAGATTCAAGGTGTTGGTTTTAACATTCAAAGTCCTTTACGATTTGAGTCCGGGATACTTGAGGGAGCGTCTCCTGCCAATATCAAATACTGATCGCCCTGTGCGTGTGTACAGACGGGGACTCCTCGGGGTGCCGTCGGCTATTGGAATCAATTACCCCTGGGGCTCCGTTTGGCCCCTGACCTTCGCACCTTCTGCCACAATTTGAAAACCTGGCTATTTGGACAGGCTGGGCTGTGCTGATCTCTTGGGGGGTGGTTTTATAATTTAAATTTTTAAGGGTTTTTTAAATCGATTGGCTTGTATTATTTAATAATGTTTTAGATAATTAATTTATTGTGTGTTTTTAGTTGTGAGCCACCCCAAGTCCTTTTGGAGAGGGGGCGGCATAGAAGTCAAATAAATAAATAAATAAATAAATAATTATCTTGTAAGTGATTAACAAATCAAATCAAATAAATAAATAAAATAAAATACTATCCTTATGAGATCAATTTAACATAGATTTTGGAGTTGAAGTGTCAATGGAGAACAATGAATAAGTAGTCAAAGGGCATTTTGTTATGAACATCTTTCAGCTCCTGAGTTGATATGTATTATAACAAGACTGTAGCAGCTATTTTTGAACACTTATAGAGGAACCTATTTTTCTATTGAAGGAATACAATTAATATTCCAAGAATTGTAATTTCCTTTCTCCTTTAGTGGAGGGGCACATACCAAAACCTATTTCACAATCATAAAGCTTTTAACCCAGGACTAATTCTTGTTGGCTTAACTAGTAGAACTGAGTATATTTTACATAGGCAGCATGATCATATTCCAGAGATATAAAAGTCAGGTGTGCTATGGGGGTAGAGAGAGAGAAAAATCTTGAGAAAACTCCAAAGAAAACTCCATATCTCTCTAATACCCACCATTCACATCTCTACAAATGTTACCTTCCTTGTTCTGTGAGAAAGCATGGGAATGGATTAAGAACCAGAAAGGAGAAAATGTGATCTCAAATTCAGATGTATAGCCACAGCAACTTTGAGTATCCACTAGAAATGCTGGTTTTAAAAAATAAATAAACAAAAATTCATTATCAGAAGTTACACTTTTCCAATTTTCATTCAGTTCTATGGTACAGCTTCCCAAATGTTTGTCCCAGGGTAAAGTTGTTAAGGACTAAAGATTACATCTATCCAGTTTTAATTAGAACCATATGAAAAACATGTTTCTTTTTAATCAGGGCAACCTGGTCTACCCAAATATGGGATGGAGCATACTGCTTACACTTTCGCCTTTCAGCCCAATCTGAGAGCCTTCACAGGCAGTCACTTTCATGACAAACTATTTTTTGTGTTAAAATTATATTTCTTTATTTCTTTGTTGGTAAATATACATTTAACACATATGAAGCACAGTTGCAGGATTTGGGTTTAGCTAGTCTAGAGAAAAGAAGGACTGGGGACGTGATAGCAGTTTTCCAGTATTTGAGAGCTTGCCCCAAAGAGGAAGGGGTCAACTTATTTACCAAAGCACCTGTAGGCAGGAAAAAAAAACAACGGCTGGAAACTAATCAAGGACAGAAGCAAACTGGAACTAAGGAGACACTTCCTAACAGTGAAGAAAATTAACTAGTGAAACAGCTTGTCTTCAGAAGTTGTAGATGTTTCATCACTGGAGGCTTTTAAGAAGAGACTGGACAGTCACTTGCCTGAAATGCTATGAGCTCTTCTGCTTGAACAGGGGTTGGACTAGAAGACCTCCGAGGTCCCTTCCACCTCTATTCTGATTGCTTAATTAAGTGTGGGTTTGTAGAGATGTAAATCAAATGCATATCATCCCTTCCTTGATTATTTAAGATTCAGACATGTACCTGGATTCTCCTGAGAGGAGAGAGACAGCAATCAAGGATTGCAAAAGGACAGAAATATTCACAGAAAGGAAGACTAAATCCGGAGGATGCCACTTAATCAACACAATAGATTAGGACTCACCCCAAGTCAGAAGACTCAGCCCCCACCATCCTCAGTGAGGATATAATGTATTATGAGTGGTTGTATAATACTGGCTGGTTGTCGAAGGAAAACAAACAAACCCAACAACAGGTGGGCACAGAATAGAATGAAGTACTTTGAAAGAGGCCACATCACACGCCCACAACATTTCCTGACTTTTTTTTTATAGAAAAGGCCTGATCAACAGAGGCTGGTATCAAATGAAGAGAAAAAAAACAAGAAACAATGCTAGAATAGGATAATTGTTCCAATATCTCACCTACAGGTACATTTGTTCACGGACTCATTGTCAGACCAAGTCACTAAATGTATCAAGCTGCAGTCCTACTAAAAGTACTTCCTGATCCAAGATGTGGGAACTGGCTGGAATCCAAGTACACTCTTATTTTTTTAAATTTGTTTTTGATGCTTCTATCCCCTTATTACTTCTCTCTCTTTTGATTATTTTCTGTATGGAAAAAAAATTGTACACTGGAGTTATTTGAGCAGAAACTAAATGGAGTCCTAGCCTCCTATTTGGAAAAACCCATGTTGCAACATCCACACAAGGAGGACAGAGGGTTGCCATTGCCCAACCTGGTGAGGCTGTAAAAACAGAGCATTGTAGCTGTGATACTTGGGATATCTATGGGCTATTCAGGAAACAAGAGGGAAGGTATACAACATGTTCCTGGCTCATTCATTCAGCTCCTGTGGTGGCAGATGAGCCACAGAAGAGACAAACATCTCCCCTACTTAGCCGGTGCAGTTTTGATCAAAAGCTGGATAAATTGAATCAATTGATTAGCTTGCTGATATATTACAGGATCTGGTGGGCTTGAGGTCTGAAGAAAAAAGTGCCCTTCCAAAGATAAAACCTAGACTGGATTCAGAGTTTGTCTTCCCAGAAGGGCTTTCCTGTCCTTTCTTCTGGGATCCTTCTTGGTTCTCTGAAAAACGATCTGAGGGAGGGGAAGGCAGGAGGAGGCTAGAAACTTTCGTTGTTGTGAAGAAGCTCACACACTGTTTTAAACTAAATATCCTCCCATATTTTGCTTTCTTCTGTAGAGGTTAGGAATTAGTAAGAGATATAAAGCAGAGAAATAATGAAAGGTCTTGGAGCAATAGATTGTAGTTTGGGAGGAAGGCTCGGAAGAGGCTAATAATTGTCCACAATGAAGTGTCATCTCTTAACCACTTCAACAACTCTTTGATCTCCCCATCCTGCTAAATAGCCGTTCCCACCCCCAGCAGATCCTGTCTGGTTTACAGGAAGCAGAGAAAAAGAAGCTGAGAGGAAGTGGCTGAGCCTGTTATATGATTAAATTAGACATGGTGAAAGAGCTGATATTACACTTCAACATTCTAACTCTAAATTCTTATTCCTATCTTTTCAAATGACCCGCTTATGGCATCAGCAAACTTCTTACATCATGAAATCTGTGAGAAGATGATAATAGAGCTCAGATTGTTTGACCTGTTCACCATTCTAGTATATTTTTCTTTTATTTCATTTATTTAGTACTGCTTTATTTTACTGCCTACATGGTATCATTATATATTAGAATCAATCAATCAATCAATCGATCAGTCAAATTCTTTATTTTGGGCAAGGACCAGCATTAAAAAAGAATTGAAACAAAAACAAAGCAAAACAGAAATATTCTAACAACAGCACAATATGAAGAACATGGATTTTGATTACTTTCTATAAATGGATCTAGCATGTGCTGCTTATAATAAACTGAAATGACCTGAGCTAAGAATAACCTAAAAGTTGAGAGTAAAATATTGCTTAAAATAAAAGCTTTATCTCTAAGCAAATGAAATGGCAAGAATCCAAAAAACATACTTAGGAGATGTCAACTCCCACCTACTTTTAACAATGTATGGCAGAATTTAACAACTTCCAAGGCAGTACAGTCTAATGATCTATTAGTCTTTATCATTTTTATTAATATTAATATTAATTTAAATTTGTTGTTATAAATCTATTACACCATTTATTTTAATATCAATAGTTAAGTACAGTTCTTACATTTAGACCTTTAATTTTATGAAGCTTTAGATTTTGTGTTAGCAATCCCTATAACTCTGCTCTTAATCTATTATTCCATGCACTACATTCTTATTCCTGCAATGGTGGTAATTTTATAGATTATCTACAAGTGAAATACAAATTGATGACAAGTTTAGGGGATTTGGGTGATGAGCTTAGCAATTTATTGAGGGAGGCAAGTAGCAAAAGGTGAATCTAAAACATATAATATCCTAATTAAGCCAACTTGAGTAGGCAATGGGAATGTTTTCATATTGTGAAAAAACTCTAAGAAATTGCTGAGCTGGGAGATGAGATTTACCTCTCCTAAAGTAGTAATACTCTGTCTATACAATATTTCAAACTGATCATAGATAAACATGACACTGATGTCTTATTAATCTCTGCAACTGTCTCTTTTATGTACACTCAACCCTAAAATGTTAAAGAATTGGCTTGGTGTCTTCTTGTAAAATGGGATACAAAGTAAAGATGTGATTCACAAACCTTTTAGCTTGGTAGGACACCTGTTCACTAACTTTCAAAACAAGCAGCCTTGTTGTCTTCCTATTTCACTTCCTCTCTGTAGTACCCCCCACTTCTCTGCAAATTAAGGAAATAATTGCCGGGCCGCTGACTTCAAACGAAGAATTACAGAATTACCGCCAGCATGCCATGCAACTGAAGAGATGTCCATTTCTTCTGGCAATTACGTGAATAATGATGTGCTTAATGATTTGCTGGCTTTGCAAGTTGCTTCAAAATCCTGATAAATGGATTACAGGGGTGCAAGTAGACAACAAAGGAATTGTAGGTGCTTTCCTGCAAATGGAAGTTTTCTGGAATCATCACCAGGGCCCTCACATGCATTTTTTTTAAAAATGGGAGTCACCTTATATGATTTCCAAAGAGGCAGCTGTGTTGTTCTGGGGGAGCCACAAATACAGCCTGCCAGGGAAGGCTTGGAAAAGATAAAACAGCTAAGATGCTAGACAAGGTTTCTATTGTTGAGACCACTTAAAATAGAAGAGCCAGACGAATCACCAATTCACTCAGAATGCAACTTAGTCCAATGCCACCTACTATGTATTTGCTCGCCTCCTTTATTTATAGAACTTATATTCTATGAATAATCGTACACTTTAGTACTATAAGCGCACACTCACTAAGCCCGCCATATACGTTAAATAAATAAATAACAAACAAGCCCTTAAAAAATCTACGTACAATCCCATTTTCAGTGTACAGGTAGTCCTTGACTTACGACCACAATTGAGCCTCAAATGTTATGCTGTTAAGTGAAATGATTCTTAAGTGAACTTTTCCCCATTTTATGACCTTTCTTGCCGCAGTTGTTCGGGAATCACTGCAGCTATGAAATTAGTAACACGGTCGTTAAGTGGCTTCTCCATTGACTTTGCTTGTCAGTAGGTCGCAAAAGGTGATCACATGACCCCAGGACACTGCATAAATATGGGTCAGTTGTCAAGGATCTGTATGTAACCCACATGACCATGGGGATGCTGCAACAGTCATAAGTGTGAAGAACGGTCATAAGATGCTTTTTTCAGTGCTGTTATAACTTTGGTCACTAAATGAACTGTTGTAAGTCAAGGACTACCTGTACTTAAAACCAACAGAAGAACAACAGAAAAACAGCAACAAGTCAATATTAGGTTTAAATGTTATTGGTTTATTTGAATTGGTCTTGTAAAATGTCAAATGGTAAATAGTCAGAAACCCTGCACTCCCATTCTAACTGCTATAACAGTAAGTCCATTCGAGCTGTTGTCATTAATAAAGTCTTTGCTGAATTCCTCGTCTGCTCTTCATGCAAACTTAACAAATATCCCCAATTTCAACAGCTAAAGTATCTCGAAGTCCGAGGGCCTTCCGTCCTTCAGCTGCTTGTCTCCCATGTGTAAACCAAACAGAAATGAAGCTGCCTTTAAAAAGCATCTTCCAAAATTCAGCCCTTTCCCTGTTCGTGCCACAGGAAAGACTTGAAGTTGTGATTGTGGTGAATTTCTCTGGCTGGTGGATTTCCTTCCTTCTTTACCCATCTTTGTTGTTGTTGTTGTTGTTAGTTGTGAAGTCATGTCTGATCCATCATGACCCCATGGACAACATTCCTCCAGGCCTTTCTGTCTTCTACCATCTTCTGGAGTCCATTTAAGCTCACACCTACTGCTTCAGTGACTCCATCCAGACACCTCATTCTCTGTCATCCCCTTCTTCTATTGCCCTCAATCATTAGGCTCTTCTGCAATGAGTCCTTCCTTCTCATTAGGTAGCCAAAGTATTTTTTTTTAAAAGGCGGGGGTGAGACAATTTTGCCATTTTTTCCCATTCAATTAAGCCACAGGAGGGGAAAGTGGACTTTTGATATCACCCTCTTTTTTTAAAAATAGATCCATCTTGAACTGTGAAGTAAAAATGTCAAAAAGCACAGATGTGGGCCATAGCCCTTCCTGGGAAGACAGGGCATTCTTGCCACAATATGTGGTACTAAGTGGTATTATTATTATTATTACTACTACTACTACTACTACTGCTACCACTACTACTAACAGGAGCTGGTCTACAATGAATATGAGTCTCAGCAAACGAAATGGACCACAAGGTGTTTTTAATATTTCTAGATATTTACGCTCGGTTTCTGTCACCATAGATTACATTAAAGATGTCATGCTTAGCTGGTGGTTCACAAAACATTGGATGGAAACAATAGGAAACATAAAATAAGAGGTCAGCATTACTGTTATAGCTTATAGTTGGAGGTGGGCACATTTGATTGGTTTTCTGAGCAACACCATTCCTGTAAGATGGTGAGAATTTTGTAGCAGGTCCCGTTTGTGTTACCACATGTCATCTTTGTACTCTACTATCAAGATCATGTGAAGAATCAGAGGGATGAGAAAATATATTAGTTCTGACTGGTGTTTTTGATTGAAAGGTGAGATGGGATTTTTGAGGTTTGGTGGAAAACATTTAGAAATATGGTTTGCTATTGAATTAACCAATGGTGTAGGGCTTGTAGGCCACAAACTATTCATCTCTATTATAGAAGGATGCACCACTTAATTGTATTGGAACCATTGATATTCTCATTTACAGGATACAAGAGGGCATGATTTTGCATAGCGATACCATTTGGATATGGTTTCTTTTCAAATGAACCTGGAAATCCCCATGGATACCATTCATGGGGGTTTCCAGAGATAAACCTCAAAAGACAAAATGCAGAAATGTGATCTCTTCTAAAAATACACCTGGATCTCATTTGTGTATCATACATTTCATGATTTCCTAAAAGAACAAATGGCTACTTTTCTGCACAGAAGGAATATGGAGGCTACAAAGTCAACAAGTTGTCCGCAATCAAGGTTTACTTGCAGGCATTTAAAAATATATTAACAAACTTATTAATATCAGTTCAAAAATGCCTCCCACATTATATGAACAGGTGTTTCCTCTGTACCTTTTTTCACATCCAAAATAATGAAGTTAATCACCAGGTTTTTTTAATGCATTATCTGGGATGCCTAGTAAATGTAAATTTGTTTGTTCAATTAGTATCATTTTAAGAATAGAAGAAACATATTTAAGATCCTTAGCGATATGGTTAGGGTATCCCGACTTTTGATCCAGAATATCATGTATATTATTAATATCTATCCTAGTGATGCTTTTTAATTGCACATAGAAATGTTGTAGGTCTAGGGCACTGGTATTTAACTCGTGGTGTCACGTTGCCGTCACGATGTTTTCCCCCTTCACACAGCTGGGGTGGGCGTAGCCTGCATGTGACGCATCTGGCCCGCGGGCTGCCAGTTTGACACACCTGGTCTAGGGTTATCTAAAACATGTTCTAATACTAACAGTAATTAAGAAACCCAGATTCCTTTTTCAATAATTCAAATGGTTAAAAATTTGATGAGGAATAAGGCGTACTTATTCCTAATTGCACTTTAAAACCTCTAAACCAACTCCTTTTATTTTCAAACTGGAATTGTCCCAGAGGGTAAGTTTATTGTGTGAATATGAATCAAAAGTATACTTCAGTCCCAGAATTTTCCAAATATGCCTTGTAGCCTTTAATGCTGGATATAACAATAGAGGCATGGTTAACAATATTGTCCCACCCATCTTTTGTTGCCATGACATGACAGATATAACACACATTACAGGCAATCCTTAACTTATAACATTTCATATAATGACCATTTGAAATTACAATGGCCCTTATGATCATTGCAGCATCTCCATGGTCATGTGATCAAAATTCAGGTGCTTGGCAACTGGCTCATATTTATGACGACTGCAGTGTCCCAGCTGGGGTCATGTGATCAACTTTTGCAATCTTCTGATAATCAAAATCAATAGGAAAGCCAGATTCATTTAACAACCATGATAGTAACTTAATAACTGTGGCAAGAAAGATTGTAAAATGGGCAGATTTTGCTTAACAACTGTCTCGCTTAATAACATAAATTTTGGGCTCAATTGTGGTCATAAGTCAATGATTAACTGTAGTAACTTTCTAATTAAGGATGTAATGGATTTGTTTTAATCAATCATTTGATTCCATAATATGTAAAAATATATGCCCGGGCTTAAAGTTGCAAATCAGACAAGGTAACTCCCTGAAACATTATATGGTAGGCATTAATTTGGATATAGAAAATCTAGGGGGTTTTCTTTCCATGGGAAAATAAGGTTAATATAATCTTAGAGTAATTAAAGTATACTAGGAACGCATTTAGACAAATATGAGTTGATTTTTTTTTTCATTCTTGTAATGCTTACCTTCCCCCACAAATTTAATGGGATTCTGAACCATCTATTTGTATCATTTTTTTAGTCAGATATCTATTTATTATCTATCATCTGTCAATCATTTATTTCTATCCCAAAATTGCTGCTTGGAATAAAGCAGAAATTCAGGCAATAATTGAAACCCCATTGTAACAAGATTAAACAGAAAATTTGAGTTGATAGGAAGTATGTGATATAGAAATCATATAATTATCAGTAAAGTATCATTGACTCACAATAACAATTTTTATTAATTTCAGCCATTGTTAGACAATGTCCTCTGTACATCTTCCAAATTAGAGCAGTATTTCCAAAACTACCAGCAAATTAGAAATCAGTTTAATCCCATGAAATATTTGATAGATGAGAAGATAATACCATTAGAATAACTCTCTTGAAGGGACCAGAGCAGACTTATTCCTCCAATTAATAAAAATGGGAGGAAATCCATATTTAGGCAAAATGTTGCTCAAAACATTTCACTGCACTATCAGAGACCTTTTTCTATATCCAATGAAACTGCCCTGTTGATTTTAATTCTTCTGAATGCATATTCCAAATATTAATCGATTATTGGAAACATAACAATTCTTGATGAATTCTTGACTGAGCTGGATGTTTAACAATAATGCAATCTATAAACTACATGCAAGGGTCTTTAACAATATTTTCATATTTTATGAATATTTTTTCATATTTCATTGAATTTTTTTATATTCAATGCTTCATTACCGGAGGTTTTTAAGACAAGACTGGACAGCCTCTTGTCTGAAACAGATCTGCCCATGAGGTGCTTAAATCTGGCCCACAGGGACGCCCTGGAAACAACAAAGGACTTGCCTGAGGTGCTAGTGGCAACCAAAATGGGCACAGGGGGACTGCATGTGGCCCAGTGGTGGGATTCAAAAAATTTTATTACTGGTTCTGTGGGCGTGGCTTGGTAGGCGTGGCAGGGGAAGGATACTGTAAAATCTCCATTCACTCCCCATTCCTGGGGAGTTATTGCAAAATCCCATACCCTCCACACCCCACTAACCTGCTTTCCAGCTCCATTCTCCTGTGCAGGGCAACAAAATTACTCTTGTGACCTCCCGACTTGATTACTGCAAAGCTCTCTATTTAGGACTGCCCTTGCATGTCATCCGGAGATTGCAGCTGGTGCAGAATGCAGCCGCGCGGGTGGTGATGGGGGTTTCCCAATACTCCCACGTTACACCCCTCCTGCGCGACTTGCATTGGTTGCCAGTTGCCCTCCGGGTGAGATTCAAGGTTTTAGTATTAACATTCAAAGTCCTACATGGCATGGGTCCGGGATATTTGAGGGAGCGTCTCCTGCCGATATTGAGTACCAACCGCCCTGTTCGAGCACACAGACAGGGGCTTCTCCGGGTGCCGTCGGCAAGTCAATGCCGGCTGGCGGCACCCCAGGGACGGGCTGGGGTGTCATGGTTCCTGCCCTATGGAATCAACTACCCCTGGGGCTCCATGGCCCTGACCTTCGCACCTTCCGCCATGACCTGAAAACTTGGCTATTTGAACAGGCTGGGCTGGGCTGATCTCCTGGGGGGGAGGTGTTAAATTTTAAATGGTATACTGGGGTTTTAACTTAAATTAGACTTGTGACTATTTAATATTGTTTTAAATTAATTTATTGTTGTGTTTTGGTTTTAATTGTGAGCTGCCCGAGTCCTTGGAGATGGGGCGCATACAATAAATAAATAAATAAATAAATAAATAAATAAATAAATAAAATTCTTTTAGTGGCCTTTCAGACAGATATGTCAGAAGTGTGTGTATTAAAAAAAAGGTAAAATGGTGGGCGCAACTGCACAATACACATTTTAAAAACAAGAGTGGGGCTTCGATTATGCAGCAAACTCCATTCTTCTTGCCTCTTTTTGAACCCCCCCTTTGTGGACCCCCTGTGTGTCAAACTGACTTTGCATTATAATTTTATAAGCTTTAGTTTTCCATATTGAATAATAGGGTAAGTTCAATAGTTAATGATAACAAGCCGATCAGCTGATACTCAGGCGGCAGAGAATAGATGGGGTGGGACCAGTCAGAGGTGGTATTTGCCCGTTCTCTGAACTACTCAAAATTTCCATTACCAATTCTCCAGAACTGGTCAGAACCTGAATACCACCTCTGGTGCAGCCCCCCACACCCCATTTCAGGCCTGGATGGCCTCCTGCAACACTCTGCCAGCCAAAAAGGGACACCACTGGCCAGTCCTTTGCTATTTCCAGGCTATCCCATGGGCCAGATTTAAACACTCCGCAGACTGGATCTGGCCCTGTTTTGGCTGGCAGAGTGCTGCAGGAGGTGTCCATCCCATCTCCCCCACCCCTGGCTGGCCCACGGAAGAGAACTACAATGCTGATCTGGCCCTTGAAGAAATCCAGTTTGACACCCCTGGATTAGAAGATCACCAAAGTCCCATCCAACCCTCTCCTCTCCGCATCCTATCCTATCCTATCCTATCCTATCCTATCCTATCCATTATGTTAATGTTTAGTAAAGAAATATATCTAATCCAGCCATCTATCTGTTGTATGGATTGCTGTAACCCAGATATGGTGTCATGCCCTGGTGAAGACTGACTCTGAGGGAGAGGAGGAACAGCCAACAGGGAGTGGAAGTGTGGCTCCGAAGGTTGTGGAAGAGGCTGGGGAAGGGCAGAGAATGGCTGGACAGTCAGAGGAGGATCCAGACCAGAGGTGGGATTCTACCAGTTCGCACCTATTCGCTAGAACCGGTTGTTAACATTCTAAACAGTTTGGAGAACTGGTTGTTAGAAGAAATTACTGGCCTAATCCTGTAAGGAAGGCAGGAAGAAAACATTCTGGAGTTGCTTACAGAAACTGCTTCTCCGTTAACCCTTATTACATTTTTGGCAGGACTAGACTTCCTGTCTCAGGAACATCTCTGGAGTTTTTTTCCGCTCCTTTGCTGGTACTTTGCTTGTGTGGAATGACCATTCAAAGTTACAATGGCACTGAAAAAAGTGACTTATGACCATTTTTCACACTTACGACTGTTGCAGCATCCCCACAGTCATGAGAGGCCAGGCGAGGAGATGCATGCCTCCATGTAAGTGATATTGAGTTGGCCACATTCAGCCAATAACATGACCACCAAGCCATGTCCACCCAGTCACATGACCACCAAGCCACGCCCACCACCTAAGCCACACCCACAGAACCGGTTGTTAAAGATTTTGAATCCCACCCCGATCCAGGCCCATCCCCTATCCATCCTAGGGCACGCAGGGAGGAGAGGATAAGGGAGAGATATGGTCTACTGGGGGGGAGAGGGCCTTGATCCTCTTCATAGGCTGCAGCTGTGACAACTGGATAAGAGGACGGACATGCAAACGGGTGAGTGCTGGAAACAAAGCATGGAAATATCTCTAGTTTATTGTTCTTCTCTGAGTTTGGCATCCTTCCCAGTGTGTGTTCTGATATCTGTGGCTGTCTTCAAGCCCTTATCTTGCCTGGTTTGTGTTGTTGTTTACTCTTTATCATTTATGGGCATTTTTAGTTTAAACAATATTTCCTTCTTCTTGTAACTGCTCGTGAGGAAGTTTTTTGTCTCCAGTCAAGGGTATTTGGAACTTGGAAGCAAAGTGAAGGAATAAAAAGGGCTTTACCTGTTTTTTGTGACTGTGTTTATTTTGTATCCCACCCTGGGTCATCACATATGGTACAAAATGCACTAAAAGATACCTACTTAAAAAAAAACCTGTTCCATGTTATAAAATCAACCAAGTCAAATATTCCTGTTATCTATCATTCTCCTTCTTCTATTGTATTTCTGAAACTCCAGAACAAAGGAAAGTCCCACATTTCCTCTTGGTTCAACTTGATACTCCTCACCCAATTAATTTCTGTAGCTGGACTTTCATATTTTTCATACTTTCAGCTTCAGAGAGAGGAAGAAATACAAGAGCATACCACCATCTTGTAAACCACCATATTTAAAATTTGAACAGCAAGGAAAAATAAATAGACTTTCTGTACAGAAGCTAGAGGTCGTATGCTTTATTCAGAAAACATTTTATGGTTCCTGAGTTTTCCAGGAAATAGTTGGTTTCCTTATAAAGCTTCATTCCTTAAAAAACATGTGCGGACTTCAACTCCTAAAATTCACCAGCCAATCATGGAGGTTGGTGAACCCTGGAAGTTGAAGCCCACATATCTTAAAGTTGCGAAGGTTGTGAAACACTGTGCTACAATAATTTAAAACAAAATTACAATTTTGAGCCAAAAAAGGTTAGAAAAAAAGTCTTTTTGGGATAAGTCTATGATAATTTTTTAGCCAAATTTCAAAATATATGCACAGCTCATTTCCTACGTCACTTCCTCTCTTTCACCATGAACATTATACAGTTTTTGCCCTTTCATCTTGCTTTTCTGGCAGCCACAATAATGACTGCAAACTGGAAACAAATATTCATATTTAAGGGGTCTAATGGGATTTCTGTTATATAGAGTCCAAAACAAGTAGCATTGTTTGTAGTTATGGATAATGAAACTGTGTAATTATAGCTAACTGGAATGTGGTTTGATTGCCCTTCTTATTCTTCTTTTAAAATTATTTTTGAAATGGATCTAACTCCTGGAACAAGAATTATCATGAGTTAAGCTTATTATTTTTCCCAGAATACCATATTTCCCAAGAACGTTGCAAATCTTACATCAATATTTCAATCTTCTTTTTGATTTACTTCCAAATGCCCGGAAGCTGCAAGGTAGTATTAAAAATAACATGTTGCCATAAGCATTTAAATCTTTCAGTTTCCTGTAATGTGTTAATTTTCCATGTTTCTCATCACTCATTCATTCCTTGTCATCCAGTCTCTTATTGAATTAGCACCATAAACATCTGAGTTGAAGAGAAAGTTGCAAGACAGGCTGGATCAGGTTCCCTTGAAACCATTGGTGTTTTTCTTTTTTGAACTGTAGCTGCCAAATGCAACTTTTATTGCCTTTAAATGTTTTTGACAGGTCATCCATAAGCATTTTAAACAGGTCATTAAATAATGGTTTAGCTCAGTATTTTTCAACTTTGGCAAATGGAATTCTGGGAACTGAAGTCCACGTAGTTGCCAAGGTTGAAAAGCACTGGCTTAGCTAGGCCCTAGCTCAGATTCTACCTCAATTGTTATATCTCCATTTGAGGTCAAATGCGTGGATTGACCTGAGTCCTGGGGCTATTATGTATATTATGGAGGCAATGTGTTAGTAGGAGTCATCTTACTGAAGTAATGATTGGGCACCTACCAGCTCAGGAATAATCAGGAGAAGGTGAGTTCTAGTCCTGCTTTTTAATTTGCTGATCTTGGACCAGTTATTCTCTTTCAGCTCTAGGAAAAAAGAAATTGCAAACCACTTTCAAAAGAACCTGTCAAGAAAACTGCAGGGTTCAGACAGTCTCCAGGTGTCAGCACTGATATGAAGACACATACACACCAAAAAGTAACTGAGTGAAGTTCTGTCATACAAACATCCACATCTCCCAATTCAATTTTCCAATATTACTGCTCTGAGTGATTTGTCTTCCAGCTAATGTTGACTCCCCAGGTTTAGTCCAGCTGTGGTGGTAGCATGTAGCTAAATCAGGACATGATTGGGGGATCATAAGAAAATCTCAAGGATGAAGTCTGCACTAGGAATTAAAAACAACCCGATTGAAGTCAGTAACAAGAAATTACATCATCAGGTTTCCAACTCAGCTTGAGATCTTTGTTGTTTTTATCTTTATTTTTAATGGCAGTCTGCATCTTTGATACCTGGTGTAATTAATTGTTATCATTGACTATTGAACTTTCCCTATTATTCAATATGGAAAACTAAAGCTTATAAAATTATAATGCAAAGTCAGTTTGACACACAGGGGGTGTGCTGTCCAGACAGTACAGAACAGGGGGGCTCATAAATGGGGGGGATTCAATAGAGTCAAGAAGAATGGAGTTTGCTGCATAATCGAAGCCCCACTCTTGTTTTTAAAATGTGTATTGTGCAGTTGCGCCCCCCCGTTTTACCCCCTTTTTTATACACACGCTCCTGACATATCTGTCTGAAAGGCCACTAAAAGAATTGAGTGAGATGACAGGAAGGGTTCCTTTGAGACAGATTAAAACTGAGAAAAAGCCTATTTCACTCTTTTATACTCTAAAGGGAGAAAGGATTATAGAGACTGTTTTAAAGAGCTCCCTACTTCTAAATATACCTCCTCTCCACCTCTGAAGGTATCTTTTAATTCCAGAAGTGGCTGTCAATTAAAAAGGTGACTTCAAGTGATTTCCTTTGTTCAGCTTCTCATCCTAATTGGGCTCAAAAAATGTGTGAAAGATTATTGTCTGTCATCCTGAAGCTTCATGAAAAGAATTGTTACAGGGACCATGTTGGACCCAGCCCTTATTCTTTCCTCACTTTTATATATTTTCCTCACCTTTTTTTTCCTGGGCTTAAGACCATATTGGATGGGGGAGAGGGGTTGAATGTGTAAATCGGCTTCCAAGTCAGCCTTAAACAAGACCAGAAGGTGGAGGCCTAATTTATATGCAAAAGTTGTTTTCTGATGAAGCTTTTACACTTGGAAATTAGTTGTTTTCAAGGTTATTTTCTTTCCATTGTAATGGACGTTAATTTGAATGGCAAAATGTTGAGAGGGCAGATTGTGGGCTATTCAAATGCACTGAAAAGGATTTAGCTGGTTCTGTGTCCTGCTGGGGGTGGATGGGTGGTGAGCTGAGGGGGCTGATGGACTAGATAGTATTTACCAAGCAGAAGATTCTTATTTTAATGAAACGCAAATTGTTCAGGTTTGGTTGGCTGTAAAAGCTAAATTTATTTCATGAGCCCTTCAATATAAATAGGCCCTTTAAATATTTTATTTATTTGTTCTATCAAATTTATACAGCTGCCCATCTCACCCAAAGACAATTCTGGGCAGCACAAGAATAGATACAACTGCCAATATGAAAAGAATGGGTAAGAATCTGAAAAAAGACACAATAATAAATATTATATAAACAGAAAAATACGAATCCTACTGGAGCAGAGGATAAAAATGCCCCCCTCAATAATGGTGCCAAGTCCCTGGCACTCTGGCACCCTAATCAGGTTTTGAGGGAACTTTCAGAATATCAGGTATCAAATATTGCATTTATTTGCCCTGAATGTTCTGAAATTAAGTTGAAAAGATGATGAATGCAAGTTGGAATATTTCATATATAATGTTTTCTATAGAAGAGCAGGATTTAAAACAAGTACTTTTTCTTTGCCAAAACACCAAAGAAGTTTTAGATTTTTTTATTGGGGGGGCAGGAAAGGCGGGTTGGTGTGGGGTGAACTGTAGTTCTCTAAGCTTCAGGGCATTTTTTTTTTAAATTTAAGGCAGAATCCAAAGCAATTAGCATTTTGCTTCAAGATGTCAACCAGTCCAAGAAAAAAAACTAATTAAATATTTCCTTGGGTTATTTTAGGTCCCACACTTGAAACTAACTTATTATTTCAATCCTGTCCTTGTATTTTTTTTAAAAGCCCTTGTGTAGTAAATAAAGTGCTGATGTTCAAAGTTAAGATTTATGGTGGAAGGAAGCCGTTTCTGGATATTGGGCACAAACTCTGATGGTGTTCCTTTATCCAAGATCCCTTCCAATTTATGATAAAGAAAGGCTAGTCAGCTTCCTTAGAACGGGTGGTATCAAAATTGTTATGAATAAAAAGAACAAAGAAAAGGTGTCAGTGAGGGGAAAAAATACTCTGCATGCTTTTCCTACCATACTTTAAATAAATAAAAATAACTTGAACACGTTCTTC
Organism: Naja naja; assembly: GCA_009733165.1. Classification (NCBI taxonomy): domain Eukaryota; kingdom Metazoa; phylum Chordata; class Lepidosauria; order Squamata; family Elapidae; genus Naja; species Naja naja. The sequence goes on along the minus strand of CM019151.1, from coordinate 112,706,193 downwards.
AAGATCATTGATCTTCATATATTTGTTGTCAAGTAGGTGCTGATATTTTTCTTCTTCTATTCAATCATGTCTGATTTTCAAGAGACTGTCTGCATAGGTCCCTGTGGGATTTTTTGGCAAAATTATTCAGAAATGTTTTTGTCATTGCCTCCTTCTAAGGGCTGAGACTGGCCCAAGGTCACCCAATTGGCTTTGTGCACCAGGCAAAACTAGAACTCCTACTAGTCTCTTGATTTTTAGTCTTGAACCTTAATCATTACACCAAACTGGCTCTCTGGAATAATAGTAGCTCAGATTGTTAAAAAGATGTGAATTAATAAAGTGAATAAGTTAAATATTTTTGATCACTTCAAAATTGCTAGTCATGCAACTCACTCTCAGTTTCTAGCTCAATGCCTTAACCACTACCCCAAACTGGCTCTAACTGCTGATCTTAGAAGATGTAGTTAGTGAGCTAAATAACTGAGCTCAATACTCACTGACAAAATAACTTTAGATTACTTTAGATTACTTTATTGTCATTGCACCTCATAAAACAAAATCAAACACCATCTTCAGTGCACATCATGACCATGACAATGAAAATAAACACAAACACACATCCTTCACCCTTCACACATTGAACCGGAAACCCCTTACACCACACCAACACTGCACTATACAGCAGAATTCAAAAGAGCTACTGCCCTGGGATAGAAGCTGTTTTTAGCCTATTTGTCCTTGTTTTTATTATTCTGTACTGTCTGCCAGATGGTAATAGTTCAAAAAAAAGGGTTCCCAGAATGAGATGGAGCTTTGAAAATGTTTTGAACTTTCTTAAGGCAGCGGGAGCTATAAAGCTATAAAATGTTCAGAAATTGACTTTTGTGGGCTTATTTTTAGGGATAATATCTGATAGCTTTTAACACCTACCCTAATCCTTCCCAACCCTAAGCAGACTGACCAGAGAACCCATAGAAAGCAATTGACAAGTAAAGGCAGATTGTAATGTTTATTGATAAATCTTCCTTCCTTCCTTCCTTCCTTCCTTTCCTTCCTTCCTTCCTTCCTTCCTTCCTTCCTTCCTTCCTTCCTTCCTTCCTTCCTTCCTTCCCTCCCTCCCTCCCTCCCTCCCCTCTCTCCCTCCTATTGCTGAGTCTATATTGATTGCATTTTTCATAATTATTTAAATCTCATTGCATTAGAATTTAAAAGATATTAATCGTCACCTTCGTTTTGGGGTACTTTTGGAAACTTTACATCATAACTCTCTTAATTTTCCCATTGGTCTGTAAAAGGATAAGACTATTACACATCACTTTTCTACTTAAATATTTGTAGGAAGATTTGCATGAGGGGAACTTAGAAAGAGAATACAGACACTGACATCTTGTGACTGACAGAAGAAATGCTATGCTATATTTGGACCAAGTAGCAAGGGCGTTTTAAAAATGATAATAATAAAAAGCTTTTGGATGGGTTAATCTTTTTGCCTTCTGAATTCTATGTTCAGTGGCTGTTCCATTGTTGTTCCAATATTAAGTTCCTTCTTGTGAACAATTTGACAGAAAAGCTGGAAAATGTTTTAATGAATGAATACTTGTCTATGTGGAAGGGGAAAAAAATCAAATATGCTAAAAAAATGATATCTATATATCACCATCAGAAATTTTGGTTCCTGGCATGAAGCAGTTCTAATTATTAAGGCAATTCTCGTGCAGATGTGATTACTATTTTTTTATTTATTACCTAGAGCTCATAATAACCATCAATTTTTACATAGCCTTATCTTCTTGTCATAAAGGAGCAAGTACATCAGAGTAGCCAAGAAAGACCAATAAACATTAAAATTCAATGAAACATTCATAGTTTAAAAAAATTAAAAAAATAAAATAAATGATAATTTGAGTTGTGAATTGATACGTATGTGTGTTATATTCAATAAACGGTTGCCAAACTCTTTTCAAGTGCTCAAAACTTTTATTTGTCTTTTGTATTATTATAGAGGTGAACATTTTAGAGGAATAAGCAAAGAATGTCAGAGATTATAAATGAAAAGTATTAATGGAAATTCTTTTCTACTATTTGGGAGAGACCAGTAGAAATTTGCACACACAAACACAAGCAGAGATCCAAAGACACACAACTATCCATGCTGGATCTCACTAAATAATTCTTAAGATCAGTCTCTTCCTCATATTATTCTGATTTAATAGTTCCTTTTTACCTCATTGGATTTAAGAACTAATTTAAGCATTAATTCTTATCACAATCATATGTGGAAAAAGCAGAGTTAAAGATAGACGCCTACCTTCTCTCTATAGAATTGCAGTTTAAGTGAACAAGAAGGTCCAGGTCTCTCCACAATCTATTTTTAATTTTCTTAAAGGGATACTCTTCAAAGTTCTCTAAGGGAAATGTTTTTTCTAATAAGAACTTTTAAGTATATTGCATTTCAGCTCTTGGATGAAAAGCCATCCATTTGTGATTTTCATTCTTTGCTTAATCATGGCACTGACTGAACCCTTACTAAATGAGAAATGATCGAATGTTCACTTATATCCCAGCAAGTTGCTGCCAAAATGTCACTAAATAGCAATCCATCTGGATTCTGATTAATTCCAGCCCTGAGCCATTGCTCTTAGGTCATACTTTTCAAGTTGGTTCTTACCACTCCCCAGTAAAGGGCAATTATGTTTTGACAGAAAAACGGTTCCATTCTAACATGTAACGCTCCACATGATGGAAATGATTTTGTAGAATTATAGCCATTAGTTTATTCACCAAATTTAGACCATTATAATTTACCCAGTCAAGGTGAAAAATAAGCAATTTCTATAAGCTTTACACAGATTCAAAGGTTGCCCTGTCATGACTCACCGAGAAGCAAGGATTTTCTAATTTCTGTAGCTGCCATCGACCTATTGGGAATGACTGGGCAAGTTGCATTCCAATGAAAAAGAAGGTCCATCTGTAAAATCCTAGTTTTCTTCATCCTAACCATGCTTCATGTCTAAGTATAAACATATGTTAGGAACAACCAAAGGTGAAGGCTCTCAGCTCTATAACTAGTTTTGTTTGACGTTTGTGATTATGGCCATTATTTGTCTCCATGGAAACTTTGGTAGATCATGGGGATGACATGAGAGAATGTAGCAAATTTCCAGTATCCATAAAAACGCATTAAATGCATTAAAATGCATTCATGTTTAGAATTTCTCTTTGTAAGAGGAACCACAAATGTGCACTTTGAGAACTCTTACATTACCAGTAGAGTTTTTAGGATATGGGGTGGTATAACTCTTTATTGTGAGACAATTTATCTACTGATGATAGTACAAATTAGGGTTCGCTACCTTCTCTTCAGAGTATGCTGCCATAATTTATTGAAAAAGTTACTGTATTAATTCCACATAGTGTATATATTAATACAGCAATGGGGAAAAAATACTGAGCCAGTTTGGTCTAGTGGTGAAGGCACCCAGCCCAGAAACTAGAAGACCATGAGTTTGAATCCCTTCTTAGGCATGAAAGTCAGTTCAGTGACTTAGGACCAGTCACTCTCTCTCAAACCAACAACCTCACAGTCATGCTGCTCACGTGACCATGGAAAACATCTTTGGACAATGCTAGCTCCTTCAGCTAAGAAAAGGAGATGAGCACCTCCCCCTAGAGTCAGATATGACTGGGCAGGGGAAACCTTTACATTTAGCACTTGCCCAGGTCTAGAAATCCACTCTTGCACATGTGCTTTTCATGGCTGTTCCTTGCCTTCTATAAGCCATAATGAGAGAAATTATCATTCTCTGCTGGTACAGTGTGTGAAATTTATCAGTCCCTTACCTGGACCAAGGTTAACGCAAACCGGACCCAAGTGTCATGGCAGTTCTGACTCTCTGAGGAGGTTACTTTAGAGGAGGCATGTCCACCAATCTACGGTGATTTTCAGCCAGTAACTCTCTCTCTCAACCCATGATGTCAGCAACAAGCTGGTCAGTCAATTCCTGTTACAACCAAATATTCAATACTCTGAAAAAAGCGGACTCTGCTCTTGAGGGAAAATGATAGGAAATAAAAACAAATCTATATTTTGCTAAGCACAATAACCACAAAACTAAACTGAAAATTTGTTTGGCTTTATTTCATTGCTTTGTTTATAAGGCAGGATGTAGCAAAATGAAGCTTAGAGCTATTACTGTGACCTTTTATAGTATCCTGTTCATGCCACTAGTGAACCATTTTATAGTCTTTTCTTCTGTAAGAATAAAGTTAAGAGGCACCATTTCAAACTGCTCGCAATTAAAATGAACCTTTGAAGTTTCCACTTACCTGGAAGTCAGTCCCTGTGAAACTCAAAGGGCTTACTACTTGCCAGTAGACATGTACAGAATTACAGTGTAAATAGAGTATATTTTAAAAAGAAAGTTAAAACTGAAAAAAAATAATGAACGGTACATTGGGAAAAATGTTTAAAAACAAAAAAGACAAATCATTTTATAATCTTCTATCAAAGTCATAATTCAGAAATTATAGTCACTTTCAGCTGTTATTTCTCAAAATATCTTGGATAGCACTTGAATTTACATAAATGATCGTTTTCCTGGTGCAAAACTCAAGAGATCAGAGACAGACTCATAATTTGAGATGATGGTTCAATTTGGCCCAAAGGTTGTATAACCTCGTTTCAAAGTCAAGCTTTAAGAACAATGTCTTCCTTAACGAGGTGAAAAAGGATTCACAATCTTCATTGAAATGTAGTTCTGCAAAAATAAAAAGAAGCCATAATGAATTCTTCACATTTAAACAGGCATGGCAGTTTTTAATTCACAAGTGTTCAACTAAAACCATTGCAAAATCATTTAAAGAAAAAACATGCCTACAGTGTCGATCATCTCCTTCATATATGGAATTCCTTTTTGGCTCACAGCTTAGGTTTAAAAAGTTCCTGCTCTGGAGACACATTTAACTTGCTTTCAGAGCAATGTATATAAATATTGTGGCAAGGAAGTGATCTTTTACATGATCTTGACACAGAGTTACAATATTTAGCAATTAGTCTACTTACTGTTATAGATGATCCTTGGCTTACAACTGGTAGCTAAGTGACTGTTCATAGTTACAATAGATTCCCCCAAAGATACCAAAAGCCCAATGACTGCCCCCTCTAGATCATGTGGCTGCATTTCAGGGGTGTGACATTCGGCCTGTATTTATGGTCATCTGCAGCATCCTGTCACATGATTGCATTTACTTCTTGTTTTCAGCAAAAACTCTCCATATTGAACAATGGGTTCATTTAACATCCATAGGAAAAAACATTTGTAAAACTGGATGGTAAATTGAGGATTATCATTATAATTTTACAGAATCATAGACATTCTAATTAGTCTATTTACTATAAGTCTAAATAGACTAATTACTGTTAGGTCTAGGAAAAAAGGCTCTGGCAAACCAAGAAAACTGCAGGGATATGTCCAGGAAGTCTCTGGAAATAGGAAATATCTTATACTTTGAACATAAAGAAAACAATTACCTAATTAAAGCAGCAATGAATTGATTTAGATTTTAATCCACTTAACGATACTCATTTTGCTTAGTAAAATTGAAAACATTTAACTTTCCATCAATGCCTATTGAAACCAAGAAGGAATGTTTGTCTGTGCACAAGTGTATAACCTGATTATCAACCTAACTAACTTGAAACTAAAAAGATATAAACAAACAATACATACCGGCAAGGAATATAGGAGGATTGCTGCAAATAAAAGCACAATCAGCAGGATGATGATGCCAATGAAGACCCACTTAAATCTCCGCCACACAATGAATTTCATGGTCTTGCATGGATTTGTGAACCAAAGGAAGGACGTTTCTGGTCGGCTGTGGAAGGAAAAAAGACCCAGTTGGTGCATGGCTTTTACATGGTTGACTATGTGTGCAGAAATCCTAACTTTAAGAATCTAGCATACATACTATGAATACTATTACTGATCTGTTGAAGATTAAGAATCCTATATAGATATTAATACATATAATATGTAATAAGAGGCACAGGGAGTCCTTGTTAAAGATCCTAATTGAGATGGGCAATTCTGTTGCTAAGAGAAGTAGTTGCTAAATGGGAAATCGGGCGTTTGCAAATGTACTTCCTGGCTAGGAAAGAGACAAGACAACTCAGTTTGACCTTTGTTTGCCTCCTAGCTACTCCTCTGTCCTTTGGAATGTTCAAGTGCCAGTTTATTGCCATGTACACACTGAAAGCAATGCAGTGACACAATCCCTCCGCCAAGCTTTGGGATGGGAGATGTGGGTGTAATAACTTATAGTACTCTTGAAATCCCCTTTTCTCCAATCTCTCCACTCTGTGCACAGGTGTATGGGAGAAAAAAAGCAACTTATACCTATAGGTAATCTCTCCTTTGTCTGACCTTTTCCTGCTACTGGTACGATCACATTATTTTCAGTGTGTAGAAGAGGAAACATCTTATCCTCTTGAAATCCCTCTCTTAGCAGGAGGATTGAAGGATCAGGCAAATGAGAGACTATCTGCAGAAATTGCTTCCTCCCTCCCCAACACAGAGCAGAGATTTTGGAGAAGAAGAAATTTCAAGAGAGTAAGTTGTTTGCATAGGATGCATTGGGCTGCATTGCATCTGGTGTGTAGAAGAGCAATCAGCTTACTCTCTTGCAATCCCCCTTCTCTTCAATCTCTCTGTTCTGTAAGGTGGGGGAACAAAGAGGTCAGGCAGAGGACAACACATACTGACTATAATATTGATTATGTGACTGATGGACCCTGCAAAGTCATAAACGGTCATAACTGAGCTGTAAAGTTATTTTTTCAGTGCCATTATAACTTCAAAGGGTCACTGAATGAATGATCAGTAAGTGAGCACTACCTGCATATTTGTGTAAATGTTCAAATTTCCAGTTTTTCTGCCTAAAAGGAGTGTTTATTTCTATCCCTCTCATTTTCAAATGTCCACTACTGTTTCTATTACAGTTAAAAGTAAGATTTGCATAACAGTGTGCTTGGCACAAATTCCCTTGCTCTTAAACATATTTGTCTCGAAGAAAAGACTGGTGATTGGAGAAGAAAGAGGTGCATGAAATGACTATCAAATGATCATCTCAATGCAATTTTTCAAGTTACAGTAAGAAGTTGTGCAATATAGAAATGAATTCCAATGTCTCCATTAAAGTCAAACCTTTGGGCTAGACCAGCCGTGGGCAAACTACGGCCCGGGGGCCGGATCTGGCCTGTTCGGCTGTTCTATCTGGCCCACGGAGCCGAAAGAGCGGAGGGTTCTCTTGCTCTCCCAGAAGGTTACGTGAAGTAATCTAACTTTGAATTTATATTAGTTCACACAAACACTCCATCCATGCTTTTGTTCCGGCCCTCCGGTCCAGTTTAAGAACCTATTGTGGCCCTCGAGTCAAAAAGTTTGCCCACCCCTGGGCTAGACCATGCATTAAAACAAAGGCCACTGGACCACTAGGAGCCAACTAAGCATGTGTTCTCACTGAAATGAGTCTCATTTTAGAATAGAATAGAATAGAATTCTTTATTGGCCACACAAAGAATTTGTCTTTAGTGCATAAGCTCTCAGTGTACATAAAAGCTATAAGTGATAAATCATGATCATAGTCATCATAAAAATGCATTCATCATAAATCATAAGATACAACACTTAGTGATAGTCATAAGATACTAAATAAGCAATCAACATAAATCATATTAGGAAACTAAATAAAACAATATAAATTGTAAAGAAACAAGCAACAAAGTTATAATCCTAAGTAGAAAAGGAGATAGGTAATAGGAAAGATGCAAAGAATAATAGTAATACAGCCTTACTAAATAGCTTGATAGTGTTGTGGGAATTAGTTGTGTAGCAGCATGATGGCATGGGGAGGAAATTGTCCTTGTGTCTAGTTGTTCTGGTGTGCAATGCCCTATAGCAGGGCTGTCAAACTACCAGCCCACAGGCCAGAACCTGGCCATGTCCATTCCCGGTTTAGGGAAGGGGGAAATGGTCCCAATACATCACATGATGCCATTGTGACAGCGTGAGTTTGACACCCCCACCCTATAGTGTCGTTTTGAGGGTAAAAGTTGAAAATTGATGACTAGGATGTGAGGGGTCTGTAGATTTTCACAGCTCTCTTTTTGACTCATGCAGCATACAGTTCCTCAACGGAAGGCAGGTTGGTAGCAACTGTTTTTTCTGTAGTTCTAATTATCCATTGAAGTCTGTGTCTGTCTTGTTTGGCTGCAGAGCCAAACCAGACAGTTATAGAGGTGCAGATGATAGACTCAATAATTCCTCTGTAAACCTTTAAGTTTCCATGGAGTTGACATTCTCAAGGTATCCCCAATACTTAAACCATCATATCAACATGTTGAGAAGCCAATCTACAAGATATTAACCCTAAAATAAAAATGGAATATATCTTACTTTGGCATGTCTAGTTTGGGGTTCATATTAGGTTCATCTCTTCCTTTACCAGCTGGTCGTTCCTCAATGTCTTTTTCACCAAGGACTTCCAGAGTCATTTCAACTTTACCCTTTAAATAAATAAAAATATTATCAAGAACTTTATAGTGCTGCAGCTTAATGTTTTTTATTCATGATGTACATGAACAGATTTCAATCCCATCCTGAAATGTGATTCAGTGCAGAGTGAATCTCAACTTCAGCAGCTTTAAAATGTGTGGGTTAGTTCCCAGAATTCCCCAACCAGATTCTCCCCAGGAAAATCTCCCAACCACCAAGCAAAAATCACATTCAGATTCTGTGACATACGGGTATGCATTGTGTGCATTAGTTGCACTGATTTTCACAGCATATTGGTAACTTCTTGGAATTTATCTTCATAATCAATTCAATTTCTACTACTTTAATATTTGGGGCAAAAAACAGTTGTTAAATAAATTGTGGATTCTGTCCCTTTATCAGTGTCTATTGTGGAGGAGTCAAAGAAATGGGATGACCACAAATGGAGTGGATTCTATAAAGCAAAATTTAATGATGAGCTTATGTAAATAGTTTGGAATTATAAATCTCAAGACAAATGAAATGAAAAATCCCATGGAAGGAGCTTCCAGGTATAGAACTGTCATTTACTTAATTACTTACTTACTAAATATTGCATGCAGTGTTTCCCTTCAAAAACAATTTAAATCTTTTGTGAGGAAGAAGGGTAGTAATAGTTTGAGAAGCAAAATCAAAGGGTCTAGGACAACTCACCCCGATTGTCTCACCATGGTTGACTCACCCCAGCCAACGCACTGCAGCCAAATCGCCGTGGGACAATTCAATGCGGGATAACTCAAGAGAGAGACAAGTGAACTGTAGCAGCAGGCCTTGTCTTGCTTTAGATTTGAACCCGAGGACTTCTAACTTGAGAAGACTCATACCACAACTTGTCCCTCTCTTGAGTTATCCTACATTGAATTGTCCTGTAGCAAGTTGGCCATGGCGAGTTGTCCTATGACCTGTTAGCCATGGCAAGTCGGCTGAGGTAAGTTGGCCATGGCGATTTGTCCCATTCCAAATCGAAAACCCAAGGATTAAGGAGTATTAACAGAACCTTACAGCCAAAACACGGGAGCCATCTTTTTCAACATAGCACGGCCACCAGCCCCTCATGGATTTTTGTTCAAAGAGTGAAGCAGTCTTAACATTCTTCATCACGTTCATTGGCTTGTGCTCTGGAATCATGTCTAAACTGCACTTTTGTGAAACCTTTGCCGGCACCACTGCGCTGTGCAAATCAAGTTCAACAAAACCTGAAGGGAAAGCGAAAGGGCAAGGAAAGAGAGCATCATTATTATCTCACAAAAAAACGTCAGGACATAACTATCCCCATCCTGACAAACTTTATACATACCCAGATAATCATCCAAAGAAAATTTATCATTATCCCATATCTGAATAAGCAGCTTGGGTGGGATTCTGAATTCGGTATTGTCAAGACTCCAGAAGTGTTCCTAAGAGCCAGAATCAGAACAGAAGGAGACTAAGCAAGGAGTTTATAATGAATTTCCCTCATCATCTTTTGCAAAAGTGCTCTTAGCATCACCCATTCTACCACTTTCTATCAGCAGCATTTCAGTTCTGCCTGAAGAAAATCTAGAGAGATTAAAAAGATCAATTAGCTTCAGTTCTTTGCGTATATTAGAAGCCAGTGATACTCTGACCACTGAAAGCTGGTTAAACACTTTGTATTCAAGGAACATATGCATAAACTAGATTCAGTTAATCTTGTACAAAAAAATCTTTGGCAACTTATTTTTTTCTCCTGTGAACTTGAGACAATGCTACATGAGCCTGGGAAAAGATAGATCTGTTTTAAGGAGTTGCAGATAGCTGCTTCATGTGTGACTCTTTTTGCGTTCTAGTTTAAGTGTGGAATTGTCCACTGTTAGGGATTAGTAGCAATTCCATGATTTGCATTTGGTAAATCACTAACAATCTGTGTTGAACTGTGTTAAGCTTTCAGCACACTATCCGATCCCTATCCTTGGCATCAGTTAGTAATCTCGCTGCCACATTTGGCAAAATAATGCAAAACAGAATACGACTTAGGAGGAGAGGGTCTTTTCTGTGACATCCCCCCAACCCCAACCTTTGTAGTTCTTAGAAAATATTTCAAAGGTTCACTTGTTCTGACTCATTTTATAATCTTTGATTGTATTTTACTCAGTCCTTTTATTTTGAATTGAATATCGTTTTTCATTGTTCTCAATATCTGATGATAGGTTTTGCATCCCTGAATTTCATTTTTTTGTGAAAACTTTTGCCTGAAAAATTGAACTTTCCTTCTATTGTCATTGCTACAGTAAAAAAAAGGAGAGAAAGATGTTTCACAGAAATAAGTATTAGCTAGCAAGGTGTCCCACTGTCCCACCTGTGCTGGCAGGGGATGCATCCTGCGGGCCCCATCGGCCCAAAAATTCTAGCGTGCAGGATCCAGGAGGAGGTCCTTCTTTGCCATTGCACCTGCCCTGTGGAACATCTTGCCCATGCACCCCACCCACCCCCATTGTGAGGTCAGCCTTCCTGCCCTTCCACAAGAATCTAAAGACCTGGCTCTGCCAGCTAGCTTGGGGCTCCAACGAGAGAACATTACAGTGGCTGATTAACAATAGATCTCACACCCCCACTCCATCCTGCTCCCCCGGCCCCACCATCTTTAAATGTATTGCAGTGTTTGGCTTGTTTTAACTTATTTATAGTGTGTGAATGTGTATTACAATATACAGTGTTTCCCCGAAAATAAGACTACCCCGAAAGTAAGACCTAGCACTATTTTCTAAACCTGCCCTAATATAAGACCTACCCCGAAAATAAGACCTAGTGTAAATATCCAGTTCCAGGAAGACTTTTCAGGGAGCAACCGTGCACGCAAAACACCCCCCTACACACTCACACCCACTATTTGGCACCATAAATATATAAGACCTATCCCGAAAATAAGACCTAGTGTGTTTTTGGGAGCCAAAAAAAATATAAGACAGTGTCTTATTTTTGGGGAAACACGGTATATACATATACATATACACATATATACACACACACACATATGCAGGTCTTGGCGTGTTCGGGTCTTTTCCCGTGTAAGATTGAGAGTATCTTGGCATGGGAAAAGACCCGAACACGCCAAGACCTGCATACCTGTACCCGTGAAAATCTACAAAAACATATAGATAGATAGATAGATAGATAGATAGATAGATAGATAGATAGATAGATAGTAGGTCTTGGTGTATTCGGGTCTTGTCCCGTGTATGATTGAGAATACCTTGGCAACGTTTCGACGAAATCTCATCCGTCATCTTCAGGCTGGTGTCTTCAGCTTCGTTCTCCTGGGAGAAGTGTGTGATCGTGGCTGTTTTCCCTTTTAAACTCTAGAGTTGGATGTGTTGTTACTTTTTGATTGGTTTGTGGAGTTGATGTATGCAGATTGGATGGCTTTTTCCTGAGACCCTGTGTGGCTGAGGTGCTGGCTGTGTGTCTCAGCCTTTGTGTTGTAACGACCTGGGTAATGGGCTGTGTGATGACCCAGGAGAACGAAGCTGAAGACACCAGCCTGAAGATGACGGATGAGATTTTGTCGAAACGCTGCCAAGGTATTCTCAATCTTACACGGGACAAGACCCGAATACACCCAGACCTACATACCTTTACCCGTGAAAATCTACGAAAACAAATATATATATATATATATATATATAGGTTATTGGGTCTTGTCCCATTAGATTGAGAATACTGCGTTTAAATTCATCCATCATTCAGGCTGGTGTCTTCAGCTTCGTTCTCCTGGGAGAAGCTGAAGACACCAGCCTGAAGATGACGGATGAGATTTCGTCGAAACGTTGCCAAGGTATTCTCAATCATACACGGGACAAGACCCGAATACACCAAGACCTACATACCTTTACCCGTGAAAATCTACGAAAACAAATAGATAGATAGATAGATATATTGTAAGCTGCCCAGAGTTACCTTGTGGTAAGATGGGCGGCCAAACTTTTTAAATAAATAAATAAAGTGGGATGGGTGCTTGCTGCAATCATAGGAAGACTGCCCACTGACAGACATAATCACTCTTAAAGTGACTTGACTTATATTTCTAGGCTATTATCTTACACCATGTAATATCTCTCAAATGAGATGTTATTTATTTATTTATTTATTTAATTTTGTCAAGTGATTATTAGATAACAGGTATAAGTATAAACATGGTTCTGAATACATGAAATGGATACGAATAAGAAAAAAAAAAGAAACAATAGGACAGGGACGGTAGGCACGTTGGTGCGTGACAAGCATGTTTGATTGTTGTTGTTTTAAGTGAAAAATGGGCATGAAAGGTAAAAGCCTTTAGTGAAAAAACAACAAAGGGAAGAGTTGTGCTCCTTTCCTTTTCTATTTCCTGTTCAGAATTACCCATATACCATCTCCTTGCTCTTCCATCCTTAGGGAAAAATATTAAGTCAGAATTCTTTTCTTCTGTGGATGAAGTAGTGGTTGAGTAAGTCGGAGAAGCCGGACAAGCTAAAAATCCCTCATGGTTCTTCCTACAGATTTATGTACAATGGTTTTCACAATTTCATTAAAACAAATACAAGCTTAGGTGCTCATTCTCATGTGCATTGGTTATTGCAGAGCTGTGCTTGGGGTCCGTACCTTTTTGGAAACTGTACAGAGTTGCTCCGCTGGAAAATAATCGAAAGGAAAAATAAATCTCCAGTTGAAATTCCCTTCCCCATCAAGAGACCTATAATGGACATCGGTTTTCTGTTTGTACTCTTCATGGCCAGGCATCCAGCTGAAAGGCAGAAGCAAGCAGATTGAGCTGTGTAGTCCATAGATTTGACCCAACCAGTGTTTCTCAACCCTGGCAACTTTAAGATGTGTGGACTTCAACTTCCAGTTCTCCAATCTGGTGGGGGGAATTCTGGGAGCTGAAGTCTATACATCTGAAAGTTGTCAAGATTAATGGACTAATGTTTCTAACCTACGAACACTGTACAACCTTGCATCCAAATGTATGGTTTTTCATATGGACCAAATGATGGAATGTGAATATTGCAATTCCAATACTTCATAATGATTGTTTCCTATTTTCAACGAGTCCTGCCCAAGTCATTGTTACCCTTTTACGTAGATGTCACTCATTTCTTCTCCTGTGATGCTTTTCTCATCCAGGATGACATCCTTGGTGTTCCAAATTATCACCCGCAGTTCATACCTGCAATGCAAGTGATGGAAATAATGAAGGCTTTAATGCTCTTGTGCTTGCTTCCATTTGAATTCAGTGATGGTGACAAGGGGAAACAGAAGAGAACAGACTGCAAGGTGAACTTCTCATTCACCTGGAAAGGATTTCAAGGGATCAATATTTCTGGGCCACAAAATAGCATGCTACAAACTTCAGCCGAGCTTACTCACTTTTTAGCCTTGCGAGGAGTGATGTTAAAAGGAGGACCTGGTGGGCCCAAGCTTTTGGGAAAAACATCCACCCACATCTGAAGCTTCCCCTGTATCAATAAGATAATGTTCATGTCAAGCTTTATCTTAAATAAAGAAGAAAAGAAAACCCATCTCTTAACCTATCAGTATTCTAATTGATGACATGACCTGGATGCAAAACCCCCTAAGAATTCAGTCTGCATGCCCTGGTCACATTTGGCTGGATTGTGCTGGATTGAAGCTCCACCTAATTCTTTTCATATTCAAAGAGCAAACTATGATTAAAACTAATGGTTTTTTCAAAAGCATTTTGCAATAGAGTGGGAACTGCGCTTCTACGAAAAGAAGACCATTCACAGGACATACTCAGAACAGACCTTTGAACTTTGACCCATAATAGCAAGTCATAATATTGCACAGTGGGATTGCTTTGAAATTGCACTCCCTTTAACTATCAGAAGCATCCTTCACAAGGTACTTCCCATAATGACCATCTGATTAGGATGACATATTTCTACTATTTTTTTTATTGCGTGTGCGATATTTCACCGTAAGAATTATTTTACAAAAATAGTATTACAAGGTGTGTGCATATTACCTGCCAATGCAGGTCTCCCTAGCTGGATGAAACAAAGCAATGATAATGCAATGTGGAGTATCAAGTATTATGTAGTCAGCTACATCAGAAAAATCATAGGGTAGGAGACTATGTTATGGATGTTTATTTAATTTCATTCACATGCTGTGTTTCATAATGGGCTTTTCCTAGACGTACACCTGAATATCTCTTAAAAAAAAGATCATATCCCTATAAAATTACTGACAAAAGGTGGATGCAAGAGTAGAAAAGTACCTAACTCTATTGTAGGAATCATTTTGTATCTAGCTTTTTTCTCGGATCTGCATCTCATGAACAGAAAGAAAAGAATTTGGGAGGGGGGGGATACCTGAGGAATGCTGGGTTGGAAAGTACTGTACAGGGTTCTGGTTTCCACATGCTCAGGCACCAAGCCCTGAGTTCTGAGAATGTGAAGGGCCAGCCTTTCTTCTCCAGGTCCCAGATGCTCATGCAATATTTTGTTTACCTCTGAAATCAAGTGAAAGAAAACAATGAAAATCACAAGAAACTCACTACATGGAGCACTGAAAGTAGACATGCCTATCTACTGTCAACCTTTCTAAATAGACCAGACAGGAAACACGATCAGGTGAGCAAATTCTACTTTATTGTAAGGGTACATTTACAGAATCTAGCAAGTCTGAAAGTACAAATCTCCTGCTATCTCTTTAAATACCTGGAAAGCTAGGGAGGGTCCCTCTTTCTCCACCCATTATACAGCTGTGGGCTATGCCCTCTCTTACTTGACCCTTCCCTAGTAATCCTTTCCTTGCCGTCTCTCAAGGTTTTTCTCACATACCATTACATCTACATATTGGTTTCAGAATATATCTACACATGGTGCCTTAAATCTAAAATATATGAGATTCAAATTTTTGACACACTTTATGTAATAATACCAATAAAGGAAAACATTTGTAGCTCAGGGTTGAAACAAGGGGTCCTTGGTGCTCTCTGAGCTTGCTTGTTTTCTTGCAGACGTTTCATTAGCCAAACTAGGTTACATCATCAGTGCTACAATAGGAAGAAGTGCAGTTTGTTATCAGTTTATATTTTAGTGACTTGCCTTGTCAGTGTTGGTGAATCTCTTAGAGATTCTTTGGTTGGCCTGTATACTATTGACTTCTTTGGCAGTTTCCTGATTGGGGTATTATTTACTTGATTGTTGGTCTGATGTTAACCTCTATGCTGATCTGGCTGTTGATTGCTAGAAGGTGGCTTCTTTTTCCTTTATGGGTTGATTGTCTCTTTTGCATAGTCTATAGATATTTTTAATGCCCATGTGTCTATTGATAGCTAATCTGCCAGAATGCCAGGCTTCTAGAAATCTCCTGGCATTTTGGTCTTGGCTTGCTCTAGGATGGTCACATTTTCCCAATTGAAATTATGGTTAAGTCTGTCTATATGTTGTGAAATTAAAGAGTTTGCATCTTGTCTTCTGACTGCTAGTTGGTGTCCATGGATGTGTTCTGCTAGTCTTCTGCCTGTTTTTTCTATATAGTGGAAAAGAAGCCAACAGAAAACAGCCCAACCAAAGAAACTCTAAGACTACTCCCACCAACACTGACAGGGCAAGGCACTAGAATATAAACTGACAGCAAACCACACTTCTTACTAGCACTGATGATACTTACACTGATACTCACACTGATGATGATACACTAGTTATTTAGTTTGGGTAATGAAATGTCTGCAAGAAAACAAGCAAGCTGAGAGACCACCAAGGACCCCTCACATTTTATGTAAACATTTCCCCCCCACACTTTTTCCTAGTGTACAAGAGAAAAGTCCATTGAGCATTGCTGAGCTGGCATCCCAAATCACCACCTCTTATGTATGGAGAGTTGTTTAGCAATGTCCTTGTTTAGCAACTTCCTTTAGCAAGGAAGATAGAGCAGAAATGGTTAAATTGATTGTCCTATTCAAAGAGGAGAATATATTTATGTTTTTTATTTGGATATCACTTCTGGATTTTGTGCTTGTGATGGAAAAAAAATGAAACTTTGACTTTGGTTATGCAACCACTTCACTTAACAACCAAGTTACTGGTCTCATTTGTGACTGCTAAACAAGGTCTACCCATAAATGCAACCCTATGGTCTATATTAATACCAGAGGTAGTATTCAGCAAGTGCTGACCAGTTCTGGAGAACCAGTAGTGGAAATTTTGAGTAGTTTGGAGAACTGGCAAATACCTCCTCTGACTGGAGATTTTACAGTATCCTTCCCCTGCCACGCCCACCAAGCCACGCCCACAGAACCGGTAGTAAAAAATTTGAATCCCACCACTGATTAATACAGTTAAAAGCATAATGGAGATAAATTTGGCAAATATGAATCAGTAACACTCGGTAAATAGGCAAGGATTTACCAAATTCTTCCAAAGTATAGTCCTTTCCTCCATAACTAATTCTTTTTCCATTTTCAGAGAGGACTGGAGGACGATGGCCTTTAACTCTGGCAAGATTTTGCAAAAGTTGTGTTGGCTTTAATTGATCTCTCCAAGTATTGATACCTGATCTTTATAGAAAACAAAACATGTTTTGGAATAAATGCATTATAGTTTTGGGCATACTGTACATGCTTAGATTACTCTTAGATGTGATTGTTGTAAAATCCTACTGCTTGCAAAAAAAAGGTGGGGAGGTAGAAGGAAAGAAAAGAAAAGCTGTACTATCAAAATGACAAATGATATAAGACATTTAAAAAAATAATCTCCTAAAAACTGTTTTTAGTTTGTTATAAATTCATTTTCCAGATACTTAGAGAAGCAATGTTGCATATATGGAATTACTTAAAAAGGTTTTCCATGATTCCCACAAAGGAGCTTTTCTAAATGAAACTCCAAAGGAGTTTATAAATGAAATTCCCTGGAAAACACTGTTTGAGCTTATAGAATTGTGGTGTAAACATTTAGCTGTAGGAAAGAACTGTAGGAAAAGTCATTTCAGGAAGAAGTGGGTTTTTTGGGGTGTGATTATATGGGTCATATTTATTTGTTCCCACCCAAGGTCACATGGAAAGATATTATGTAAAATGGCTCAAGACAGTGACATTATAAGACCACTTTGAAAAAAGAGTTCTCAGATCTGGACAGGATCATTTTAGTGTCACGGGAAAAGCAAAAGAAAGATCAGGCTTGAAAACTCAGTTTGGAGTTGCAGAGAAGAACATTCCAGAAAAAAAAACACCCTTCCAGCATTTCTGTGGATGAGGCATTTGCAAAGAACTTTGTAACATTGCTGGTCAGTTTTCCTAACATCATTTCCATCTGATGCATAGCAGAGTATATGCAGTTCATACTAGGTTTCCCAGTAAATATAGGTAGGCCTTGACGTATAACAGTTCGTTTAGTGATTATTCAAAGTTACAATGGCACAAAAAAGTGAGTTATGACCATTTTTCACACTTACAATGGTTGCAGCATCCCCATGGGCATGTGATCAAAATTCAGGTTTTTGGCAACTGGTTCATATCTAGTGTGATTGTGGTGTCCCAGGGTCATATCATCAACTTTGGCGATCCTCTAACAAGTCAATGGGGAATCCAGATTCACTTAACTACCAGATTACTAACTTCAACAACTGCAGTGATTACACTTAACAACTGTGGCAAGAAAGATCATAAAATGGGACAAAACTCACATAACAAATGTCTTACATAGCAACATAAGTTTTGGGGTCAATTGTGGTTGTAAGTGGAGGACTGCCTGTAACATTCATAGAGATACATAAATGCAACACAAAAACAGAAAGACGCTATACTGTTTTGACAAAGAAAATGAGGACACCACTGGAATCCAAGTTGGAAAGCATTCCAGAAGCTATGCACTACATTCTTTCCATATTTGTTATAGTTTAAAAGAAATAAGTGCAATTCCAATCATGTTACACATCTTTAAAAAAAATAAACCAGATAAAGGAAAAGAGAAAGATTAATGCTAACCCACCTGGATTGTTTATGAATAAATCACTCCAATTTATTGAATGATTGACTGACTGCTATGTCAGTCAATCACATTCCAGGTGGCTTACGCCACAAAATTAAGCCCATAATTTGGTTTTAGCAGGACCCATGAAGGACTAATAGGGATAGCAAAGACTTACACGCAGTGTTGTTGTGGTATCCCACAATGAGATCCAAAGCGGGAGAGAAATCTGTTTTCCAGATCAATTGTAGTTTCACCAACTTTTTCATCTCGAGTCATCAGATCATAATCATAGACGGAAATTTTCAAATCCTTTTCTTGAGGCAAGAAGCAGCTCAGTTCATACATCCTAAATGCAGAAATAGCTAGTAAATTTCAATTCTGGAAAAGTGATATTGAAAAAATTAACAAAGCTAAAATATTACTAGTACTGCTCACACAACTGAGTTTTTTGAAGCGCTGTTATTTAAAACAAAAGAGTAACATTGATGGTCTACCAGTACTTGAAAGGAAAGATTCATTCTACACATTGTCCAAAGGCAGGACAAGAACTGAAGTTTTACAGAGGAGATCCAAACTCAGAAAGAGGAGGATTTTCCTGATCATGAGAGTTATTAAGCAGTTAAAAACTTTTTGCTTCTTGGAGATATGGGTCTTGCACCACTGGACAATTACAACCAAAGGTTGGACTGCTATCTGTCTGGAAAATTGTAAAAAAAAAACTGACTTAGGAAAGGGATTGGATTAGAACAGTGGCCCCCAACCTTTTGGGCACCGGGGACAGGTTCTGTGGAAGAGGTTTTTCCATAGACTGGAGGAGGCATGGTTTCATGTGCTGCCTGCATTCCCCGGATGGGGCTTTGCTTGTTTTTGTGGCCCAGTTTCTGGCCTGAGGTTGGGAACCCCTGGATTACAAGACCTCCAAGATGTATACTGAGAGTATTTGCACCAAGACAAATTCCTTGTGTGTCTAATCACACTTGGCCAATAAATCTATCTATCTATCTATCTATCTATCTATCTATCTATCCCTTGAAAACTTTGATTCTACAAAAAATATTTCTTACATTATCAGAATGTGCAGATAAACCTGATTATTAAATCAATTAATTTTTTCCAAAATCTTTCTTTAAATGTACTTCCAGAGTACCTGTTTCAGAGTATTTCTGCAGGTATTAGAAGGACCCTTAAAACAAGGGGACTTTTTCCTCATTAGGGAACTATTCTGTTCTATCACAATTATTCTCTGAGTTTTAATCCAACTAAGGATATTCTCTAGATAAAATCAACAGAAATGAGAGGAAAAACAAACAACCAGAAAACTATATCACATTCCCCCTCTTTCTCACACATACCTATTTTTTCATAGATGAAAATAAATTCACAATTATTTATTTTACTATTTTAATAGAATGATCCCAATCTGGTATTCTGTACACAAATTCTAACTACAAGGGAAGGAGGAACATTTTAATTACCTACCTGCCAAAAATTGGGTTCAGTGTATTGGGAATGTAATGATCTCTGTCCTCAACAATTTTTTTGCCTAAGCTGATCTTAATGTAAGGATCACACTATTTGGAAACAAATAAATGAAGAAGTTGTTAATGTTAATAATAATAATGTTAATAATGTTAAAAAAATATGTTAACATTCATTGCTAGACTGATCAAAAATACGTTATAAATGTTAAGTTCACAACTGTTCAGGTCACAGAAAAATTCTAAATTTCCAAACATTTAAATGGAGAAGGTAGCTATGTTCTTAAATACAGAATCTTTATCTGATTAATTTCCTCCATATTGCTATGAGACAGATCATAATAAATGCCATTTTAAGATACCTTTAGTGAAACTCATTTATTTAGGAACACTTCATATCACTGTATATTTATTCATTCCTGTCAATTACATTCCAACTCATTATTTACCAGTAAATGCACCACAATGCTTTAACCTATTGAATCTCAACCTCAGTAGCTTTAAGATGTCTGGACCAACTCCCAGAATTCTCCACCCAGCATGCTGAGTGAGGAATTCTGGGAGTTGAATTCCAGACAACCAAACCTTCCTGAGATTGAGAAACACTGCTCTAATTGGTGTTATTGGCTGGAGCTATTAACTTACCAGTCCATTATTATCCTTAGGTTGGAACTCTAAGCCTCGTACTATATAAATCCGTACAATACACTCCTGAGGCCCACTGTCTGGCAACTCACAAAACTGCCGAGGAGGAGGAGGTACGGTTGGATCATCTGGTAATGTGTAGATCCGGAAAGAGCCCTAATAAATCACATGAATACTAGTAAATAAGCCAGAGCAAACCTTATTACAGTCAAGGAAGGTATGAAAATACGATATCACATTTATTGATTCATTTATTAAAATGGTATCCAGCCTTAATACACAATCATACTTCATTATTTTCATTAAAAAGTATTTGTTTGCAAAATTTGACTTGATCTATTTGTATTGTTCTGACTACAAATGAGAACTTGTTTTGATTAACATTTTGCATTAAGAAACTACTTTAGAAATATTAATTTAAACATATTTAGATAACTCTCATTTTCTTGACTGATGCTGTAATGAATGTGTACAATGAAAACTCTGCATTCATTTGATAGCCAAAGTTTCAATCAATATTTGAGGGACAGATACTCTATCACATGTGTGAAACACAGTTTTTCCTGATATCTTTCCTTTTTGGTAGATTTAATAAATTTTGATCTAATTCCTCAGAAATGGAAGATGAAGTTGTATTTGGGATAATAACTCCCAATAATTCTGTTAGCTACCTGGAATAAATTTCAGAAGATTTTGCTTGAGATGATTTTGTTTAAAAAGAAATAGCCAATAAATAAGCCAGTTTAGCCAGAACACAACATTAGCATTTGATTTTCATTTATGTGTGTGTGTGTGTTGTAGTTAAAACTTTTTGCCCCTTGTTTTTATTTAGCTGCACAAAAAGAACATTTAATGGAATATCTAATTGTTGTAAAGAAGCTTATTTCATTTTTTATTAACTTCATGTGAGCTGAAATTTAATTTGAAAACCGAATCAACCTCAGCTCATTACTTTTAACACATCATGACATATATTTTGATAAATAACATTTCATACTGCCTACATTTTTAAAATAAAGTTTGATTGGGCTCTCTCCAATGGCAGGAAGTACTGTAATTTTTTGCCATATGCCTATAAGCTACAGGGTTAGTGTTATGTATGCAGGTTTGAAATCATTGGTTAAGTTTGAATTGTTCTTGTAAAGTGTTGGAAATGATTGGTTTAGAAAGTGCGGGAAAACCCTGCACTCTGATTGGCTGTCAGCTGCAGCTGCCGGCTATAAGTAGCAGCCGCAGCAAAGCCAGTCGGGTCCGTTCTGAGCTGTAGTCACTAATAAACAAAAGAGCTTGAAGCACTCTGCGTCTGTCTCTTCATGCAAACTTAACACTGGCGATGAAGGTGGGATTCCCCTGAAGAGAAGGCAACGCGGAACAGAAGAAGAGTGAGATGGCTGCGCTGAACCCCCAGCCCGTTCGATCCGACGGCAGAAGACTGGGAGTCGTATGCAGATCGTTTCCAAATGTATTTGAGGAAACGATCTTGCCGCCATTTCAAGCAGCGGAAGAGGGCGGTCTTCCTTGCGTACTGCGGTCCAGCAGTTTTCAAGATGGCGAAGGCCCTCGCAGGAGCAGCAGACATGAAGGTAATGGCTTGGCCTGATCTGGAAAGGCTGTTAAGAGCCCATTATGCCACAAGTATCGTGCCTCATTAAGAGACATGAGTTTTACCATCGCGATCAGGGGGAAAACAAAAGCATAAACGACTTCGTGGCAAGTTTAAGAGACATTGGGGGTGCATGCGAATTCAACAGTTTAGAGGAGGCCATGCGTGATCGTTTCGTTTTAGGCCTTAAAGACAAGGTGCTGCAGAGCAAATTATTAATGAAACCTAAGATCACGCTGAAAGAAGCAATAGAAGAAGCCTCTTCAGCAGAAGCTACCAAGTCCTCAGCAGCAGCCATGAAAAGATTAACAAGGCCACAAGCCACCCTGATGTGGAAAAGTCCACAACAACTCATTGTGAGCAAATAGATTCTGAGTCAGACTGTAGTGAGGTGGAGGAAGGAATTTACAGACTCAGAATGGAGCGGAAAAAGAAAGACCTGGGAAGAAAGAGGCAAGATTTCTACTGCAGAGGTTGTGGGGAAGCCATCCCGCACTGAATGCAAGTTTTAGACACCATTTGCCTCCGCTGTGATAAAAGAGGACACCTAGCAAGAGTCTGCAAATCATCCAGAACTCCACCCAACAGAAGGAAGTTTGCTGCAAGCAAATACAAAGAATTCAAGCCTAACAACCTCAGTGAGAAAGCGGGGTACAGTACAGAAGCAAATGGGAAGAATGAAACTCATCAAACAGTAACTATTGGTCATTCTTCCCCATTAAAGAGCAGAAAGGTGCATGTCAAGGTACTTATTGAAGGAAGGCCTTGCCAAATGGAAGTGGACTCAGGCTCATACCTTTCTATGGTGTCATGCGACACTATTCACAGACTACTTCCCAACATCCAAAAGAATCACTTCAAGAAGCAAGCATTGACTCTTAAAGACTACCGAGGGAACAAGATTCCAGTAGTTGGAACAAGAGAATTCAATGTGAAATTCAAGGGCCACACCAAGCCTACCACTGACCATCATGGACAAGGACCGCCAAGTCTGCTGGGCCTTGAATGGTTCAATCCGCTGGGCATTGAGGTGACTGGCATCAATCACGTGAGCAACACTGAATGGGAAGAGGCCTTGAAGTCTGAGTTTCCAGAGGTCTTCAGCGACGGATTAGGCAAGTACTTGGGGACCCCCATATCCTTTAACATAGATCCCAAGGTACAACCAATCCGTTTAAAACCCAGAAGGGTTCCATTTGCATTAAAGGAAAAAATTGATGCACAATTAGATAAACTAATAGCCCAAGGGGTTTTAGAACCCACTGACCACTCCAGGTGGGAGACACCCATAGTCACACCAGTCAAGGCTGATCTGTGGAGACTACAAGGGGACATTGAACCATGCGCTACAATAGAGCGTATATCCAGTTCCAGCAGTGCATCATTTATTACATTCTCTTGGAGGGGGGCACAGTTTTTGCCAAATTGGACCTGGCACAGGCATATCAACAGTTAATAGTTGATGATGCCACTGCAGAAGCCCAAACCATTGTGACCCATAGAGGTGCTTTCAAATGCAAAAGGTTGCAATTTGGAGTAAGCGTAGCACCTGGCATCTTCCAAAGTCTTATGGAAAAAATGTTACAAGGGTTGCCAGGGGTGGTGCCTATTTTGATGACGTTTTAATTTCTGCTGAAAATGACACTCAGTTACAAGAGAGACTCAGAGAAGTCCTGATCAGATTCAAAAAAGCAGGGATAAAAGTCAAAGAAGAAAAATGCACACTTAGAACAGATAAAGTGGAATTCTTGGGTTACATGATCGATAAACATGGCATCCACCCCACAGAGGCAAAAGTTCAGGCAATCAAAGAAGCCCCCAGGCCAAAATGCAAAACAGATTTACAAGCATTCTTGGGACTCATTAACTTCTATCATATGTTTCTACCTCAGAAGGCAACTATTGCAGAACCCCTACATAGGTTGCTAGAAAAGAAATCTACATGGGTCTGGGGCAGGAAGGAACAAGCTGCATTTAACAATATCAAGAGACAAATCACGTCTGATTCTGTACTGGTACAGTTCTCTGAGAACTTGCCTGTTGTTCTGACTTGTGATGCCTCCCCTTTGGAGTAGGGGTGTTGAGCCACATGCTTCCCAGGGAGGGAAGCCCTATTGCATTTTACTCTCGCACCTTGACTAAAGCAGAGAGGAACTACAGCCAACTGGACAAGGAAGCCTTGGCAATTGTAGCAGCTGTCAAAAAATTCCATGAGTATCTATATGGGAGAACATTTACTGTTGTCACAGATCACAAACCTCTGTTAGGCATTGTGGCAGGAGACAAACCTACGCCCACTATCCTGTCACCAAGAATGCTGAGGTGGACTGAATTTCTTGCTGCTTATTCATACAAACTGATCCACAGACCTGGTAAAGACATTGGGCATGCAGATGCTTTGAGTCGCTGCCCACTTCCTTCACACATTGAGGACCCTGTTCCTGAGACTCACACCTTTTTCTAGAAACTGTTGCCAAGCTTCCAGTACATGCTGCTGAAATTGCCAGAGAGACTGCCAAAGACACTTTATTGGCTCCTGTTATAGGCTGGATTAAGAAAGGTTGGCCACTTCAAGATCTACCTCAACTTGCCCAACCTTTTAAATCCAGGCAAACTGAATTATCTGTATTAAGAGGATGTATTTTGTGGGGTAACAGGGTGGTTATTCCTGCAAAACTACAAAAGGAGGTTTTGGAAATGTTACATGAGGGTCATCCGGGAATTGTCAGAATGAAGGGATTGGCCAGGAGTTATGTATGGTGCCAGGTATTGACAAATGGTTGAAAACTGGGTTGCATCTTGTCCCAACTGTCAGGTAGTCAGGCCTGCCCCACCTCTCACCCCCACACAGGAATGGGAATGTCCTACCCCCCATCACAGGATGGGGCCCATGGTCCAGGATTCACATTGATTTTGGCCCTACCAGAGGGCACACTTTCCTTATTATAGTAGATGCATATTCCAAATGGCTAGAGGTTATCCCTATGGCATCCACCACAACTGAAGCTGTCATCAAACAGCTTAAAAGCTTTTGTAACTCATGGGTTACCTGATGTACTTGTTTCTGACAATGGTCCTCAATTTACATCCAATCTTTTTGAATCATATCTAGCACAACAGGGTATCAGACATGCCCTGACAGCCCCTGGGCATCCTTCGGCTAACAGCTGGGCTGAACGTATGGTACGATTTACCAAGGAAAAACTTCAGCAATTGGGTCCAGGGGACATCACTGAGAAAGTTGAAAAAACTACTCAGTGTCCAGCATATCACTCCCAACTCCTCCACTAATTTAACCCCAGCTGAATTGTTGATGGGTAGGAAACTCAGGTCTCCCCTTGACCTTCATCCCACTTACAGCACCAATAGATTCCACTAGCAAAATTTGCACATTCACTGTGGGTGATTCTGTTTATGCTAAAACCTTGTGGGTGAACCTTCATGGATTCCTGCTGAGATAACCCAAATCACAGGCCCCAGGTCTTACAGGGTACAAACAGAGGATGGTGTCCCCTGGAGCAGGCACATTGATCAGTTAAGATCCAGATTACCTCAGGAGCATCGCCCTTGCTCCTCTCTGGTTCCCACACCTACTGCCTCTTCTAGGGGGGAAGGGGAGGTTTATGAGAGTAATCAGCAAGCAAGAATCAACCCCATGTGTAACGAGCTAACACGACAGGAACCATCCCGAAACCTGTCACAGTACCAACAACCATTTTCACAAATGGAAGAATGCACATCACTACCTGACTTAGGCGCTGACATTGGGTTGGAGATGGATTGGGAGGAGAGACCAGGTTGTAGTAACCAAACAAGTTCTACCATTACTAGAAGTCCAAGTAAAGAAATGTCAGCAGACACATTTCCTCTCTCACAAGGTGAGAACCTTAAAACATCTGAACCACGTAGGTCTCAACGTACACGTAAGAGCCCCACCTATTTAAAAGAATACATTAGGTAGATTGGGGTTTGAGTATGGACTGAACCTAGTGGGAGGGGTGTTATGTATGCAGGTTTGAAATCATTGGTTAAGTTTGAATTGTTCTTGTAAAGTGTTGGAAATGATTGGTTTAGAAAGTGCGGGAAAACCCTGCACTCTGATTGGCTATCAGCTGCGGCTGCCAGCTATAAGTAGCAGCCGCAGCAAAGCCAGTCGGGTCCGTTCTGAGCTGTAGTCACTAATAAACAAAAGAGCTTGAAGCACTCCGCGTCTGTCTCTTCATGCAAACTTAACAGTTAGGATACTTACTTAAACCTTTTTAAAATGTCATTACCCTTTATATGCCAGAAGGACAACACAGGTTCAGTTTCTTTTATCGACTAAGTTAGGAATGAGGATGCCAAGGAAAAATATGGGGTGACAGCAATAACTACCAAACAACTATTCCTGAGTAGGAGATTGGGCCAGGGTATATAATCTCAGAACATTTCTGAGACTGAATACTTGAAACTTCCAGCCATTCATCCTGTGGACTGCTGCTACACTTGTTCCCTTGAGACAATCTGACAAGAATATGAATGCATTGTGACAGAAATCAGGGATAAGCTACAAGTCATGTTGTTTGCTTTCTCCCTTTCTCTCTCTGAAGCTTCTTGTATCTACCTGTTCTCTCTCCGTCCCTCTCTCCCTCCCTCCCTCCCTCCCTCTCTCTCCCCCTATCTACCTACCCACCCACCCACCCACCCATCCATATTCATCTATCTATCTATCTATCTATCTATCTATCTATCTATCTATCTATCTATCTATTTCATACAGCTGTCTTTCTCATATAATGTGACTCTGCATGGTATACAATAAAACAAATATTTAAATGAAGGCTGAAATAACCATTAAATAAAACTAAAAACATAAATAAGATCATGGGAGAATGGATCAACATCATACACATAATGCAATCATTTCACAGCCCCCCATTTTCTCTTGGTCTTTCCAGAAAAAGCCATTCCTCAAAAAAGAAGTGTTACTATTGGCCCAATAATGTTGATCATTTATACCCATCATGTCTTTCCTCTGCTTCAGTTTTTTTTCTTTTCACAAATCTGTTCATGAGAAAATATGGAGTAATTGCACTGTTTAGTTTGACTGCATTCTCAGTGGACTTATGAGGAGAGATGAAATCAATGTATCCCACTTTCTATTGCAAATATAATTTATTTGTTGTTTTCATTGTACCTTAAATTCTCCTGCAACTGTAGGGTCATCATTTTCTTCATTTTTACCTCGATATAGTTTGAAAGTATCACAGAAGTCGGTTAAACCCCTAAAGTCAGGTACATTCTCCAGTTCACAGTTATAAACCTACAAACAAAAGTGAAGTGCCACAATTAAAAGGGTTAAGGGTTAAAAGAACTGTGGTGTATATGTCAGTGACAGATGCTGAGAAATTTAAAATAGGGAAAAATATTCCCAGCTCCAAACAAATAAAATGATGTGGGGAAAATATTTAATTGTATTTGTGAAATAATTTTCGATAATGGTAAAAAAAACCCCAGATTATCCAAACTATAAATTAGTGAGTAATAGCATAGAGAACCATTTTGGTCTAGTGGTTAAGGCACCAAGCTGGAAACCATGAGACTTTGACTTCTAGTCTCACCTTAGGTACAAAGCTAATTAGGTGACCAGGCCTTAGAAGCAAGCAACGCCAAACCATTTCTGAAAAAGTTTGTGAAGAAAACGGCAGGGACTTGTCCAGGAGTCAACAATGACTTGAAGGCATAAAAGTACCACCCCGAAATAAAAACAAACAAATAACAACATCATAATACTGCAGATTATCATAATAGATATAAGGCAGTGGTGTCAAACTCACATTGTCACAGCGTCATCACGTGACGTATTGGGACCTTTTTTCCCCTTCGCTACACCGGGCATGGGTGTGGTCAGCGTGTGATGCATCCGGCCCATGGGCTGGGAGTTTGACAGCCTTGATATAAGGCCTCTACTACATTTTTTTTCTAGATAGGATGAATTGGGCTAAGAAAGGTATTGATCTAAAACCTAGTCAATTTTAAACATTGTTATTTTTTTAAACTTGGAAGCCAATGCTAGTCTCATCCATAAAATAAATACCTTCAATGTATCATATCCTTTCTGAACGTACTGTCCACATTTTTCAGTATCTCCTATTGAAGCATAAAATTTGCTCCACCAGTCCACAACTTCTTTTTCCTAAAGAATAAAAAATTAAAAACTAAAAGGAAGGAATAACAATCTTTAGGATAATTATTTTAGCTATACCGTACACTTAATTTCCTCAATTTCATTTCTTTCTGCCATATTAGGTTACAATTCCTTAAGCCACACCCCAAATCCCTCCCTTCTTCATTGATTTAAGCCTCTTTCTGTTCAAAGAGGTACAGAGTTAAGGTTAGATTTAGGGTTAGAAGCCTTTTTGTGAAAAATAAAACATTATAATATACATTATACCATAGCATCCATTGTTGGGGTCGTATTCAATTAACTCAGTTCCGTTATTTTTCACAAAGAAGCTTCTAAATCCTTTGGACCTGTAAAGTTATTTCTCAAATAAAGGGACTCTGGCAGCTTTTTTTCAATTAAGTAGTGCATATTAAACTCATGCATGCTAAAATTAATGGATATAGCATCAATAATTCAAATGACATAGATGTGCTTCAATTACCTTTTCAGTGAGCTGATCATGGAAACATATCCAGAGGTGGATCGGTGGGGAAAACCAAAACAGAACAATTAAAATAAAACCAAACATCTGCATTTGATACATTATTATAGAAGACAAAATGTGATTTTGGATTATGGTTATATTTTCAGATAATGTGTTTTATTTTTCTCTGAACATTGCCCGTGTCTTTAATTAGTGAAGAAGTTCATTCAGATCCACCAGAGGTATTATAATTCCATAGATCTTATTAAATAAACATAAAGAGAAATCATGTCTTGAAATTATCTCCAGGACACTTCTGGATTAGCCCAAGAATCAGAGGATTGATTGATTTGTTTAGGAATGTCAAGAAATTAAGAATGGACCAATAATTTGCTTCTTTGAAAGAGGACTAGAGTTAGGAGCATAATAAGTAGCTTGCGCTTGCCCTATGCCCTTAAGTTTGCCTGTTGCCTTCAGACAAGGCAGGAATTCTGTCTCATGGAGGGTGATAAAGAACAACTCAAATTTTCCACATGAACAGAAAGTGGAATAGAATATATTATGTATATATGCATGTATGTATTTTATATCCTGCCTTTACTCCTCCATTTTTCCCCACTACAACAAAACCACTATGAGGATGGCTAGGCTGAGTTTTATAGTTTTTACCAAAAAAGGATCTTCTATAAATTATTTCTTGTAATAAATATTATTTTCATAGATTATGTAAAAGTCTTTAAATCGGCTTTCACTGCAAGATAAAATTACAATTTCTAAGTAGGAACCCAGTTGATGATAGAACCCATTAGCAATCACTGACCCCCAAAAGTTGTTCCATCAATTTATTACATACTTAGTGCTTTGAGATTTTGGAGAAAGCATGCAAAGTAATCACTACCAAATTTTGTTCTCCAGTGGCAGAAAAAAAACCCGGTCATATCAAGCGATGCAATTTTATTTTGATTGACTGCAAATCCTATGTCCATTTAGACTGCGGTCTACTCCTCTGAATTCATTGGATTCAGTTTTGAGGATGCACACATAATGTTTTACTATTAGCAAGCCAATCAGATGTTAGTGGCAACACATCTGTGTGAAAGCAACTTTTCCCATTCCCAGTGAAAGGTATAGTTTTCAGCTGCCTCAAAGTGGTAACAATGGAAATGTTTCTCAATTTTGCTTTGAACTGAAACTTTTGTTTTTCTCCAAAACCTCCCTCTGTGAAATATTGAAAAGTGGCATGAAAGCTCAGTGATAAAAGCATCGAAGGTGAATAATCCCCATGCATTTTTTCCCATCTATACATACATGTACTGTGGTTGGAGAAGCCATTTTGCTGAGTGCAGCTGACATACTGCTTATGCACTAGAAATTGGAATGCAGATCGTGAAAGTTCTGCATCTGTCACACTAGTCTGAGATCTGCACATCATTTGTTCTAAGAAGTCTTTATTTTCCATTCTGTTCCAGTAAAAATTAGAATGCTGCATCTTTAAAGGAACGTTCAGCTCCAGATAAACTAACACACTGTACCAAATTAGATTTAAACCTCCCTTTATGCTTAAATACGTTTACTATGAACACAGAATTCCATGTCTTAATTCCATGTGCTGATGGCTAGATATCAATCAAAATATTCCATATACCAAAATATAACTATTAATGATATTTATTTGGTCAATTTGCCTTGTGCCTGAAGCTGCACATCTAGAGAAAATTTATCGTTACAATTGCTATTAATTGTTAGAATTATAGTGCAAAGATTATGCAAACCTACTGGTGCAAAGTTGTATCATCAATGGTTCTCACCAAAAGGAACTCAATAATGTACACTGGCATTCAAAATTTAATAAATTATTTAATTCTTATGCTTTCTTGAAGCGCCTGAAAGTGATCCTTATTTTATTTAAATAAAGCACTATAGTTTACTAACTGGTCTTTAATTATTTCAGGTATCCTACATGTAATACATAATTTGGTGGTCCGCAGAGAAATGCACCTCCCAAAGCAATTAATCTAGGCTGCACTGGAACACAAGGCTGCACTGCCCATATGGCAGGAACACAAGGCTTGCGTCACTTGCATTGCGAACAACATGAGGTAGTGAGGGGAGGACGGAGAGGACGGAAGGAAAGCAGCAAAATCTTTCTTTCTCTCCCCCAAACTCCACCAGAAATGAGTCTTTTGGACCCTGCAAGGCATCTTGCTCTAAGAGACTGTGCCGGCACGACAAGTCTCACAAAGACTCATTTCTGGTGGGTTTGAGGAAAACTTCAGCTCCTTTCCTTGCATAAAGCCAAAGTCTCCCCGAGAATGGAGCTGGACACAGTATCCTGCAATCCCAAATAAAGAATGATTGATCGGAGGAAAACGGGGTGGGGAATTTTCCTACAGACTTTTTGGGGGATTTTCCCAGGGTCTGTGGTCCGCAGGATTTAAAATTAGGAATTTGGTGGTCCCTGAGGTCCAAAAGGTTGGTGACCCCTGATTTAGTATATAAGATATAGTACAAGTAGTCCTCGACTTATGACAGTTCATTTAGTGACCAAAGTTACAACAGCACTGAAAAGAGCAGCTTATGATAATTTTGATTGACCCCTGATTTAGTATATAAGATATAGTACAAGTAGTCCTCGACTTATGACAGTTCATTTAGTGACCAAAGTTACAACAGCACTGAAAAGAACAGCTTATGATAATTTTACGACCTTTGCAGCATCCCCATGATCATGTAATCAAAATTCAGGTGCTTGGCAACTGGTTCATACTTATGACCATTGCTCTGTCCCAAGGAGATGTGTTCCCCTTTTGCGACCTTCTCACAAGCACAATCAAAGGGGAAGCCAGATTCACTGAACAACCATGTTACTAACCATGTTACTAACCTATTAACTGCAGTGATTCACTGTGACAAGAAAGGTTGTAAAATGGAGCAAAACTCACTTAACAAATGTCTCATTCAACAACAGAAATTTTGAGCTTAATTGTGGTCATAAGTTGAGGACTACTTTAATATATCTGACTTTCCCCCCTAAAAATTACCACAAAAAATATTGGAGTTTATTTCTATAAATTGACTATTTAGCCTTTAAATTATCTTAGATTTTTGGAATCTTCTATAGAGAAAAATGTCTTTAAGTTGTTTGCTGGTTAAAGACCCCAGAAGGATAACTAGGGAACCTCTTTGTTTTTGGTCATAATTCTAATAATTTGTTCTCTGGTGAAATGCCAGGTTAACAATAAAAATTAGCAGTCATAAGAAAGCACAATGAGGTAGCACCCAATATTTAATGACCTATCTCTACTAATTGCTCTACAGGTAGCCTTCAACTTATGTCTGTAATTAGGCCTGTAATTATGATCATAAGTATGTGACAGTCACTAAGCAGGTCATCATGTGACTTCACATCATCTACAACCTTTTTTTAGAGCAAATGTGGCAGTTGTAAACATGGCGATGGTTAAGCCACTGCCATGGTTGTTAGCTGAACCCATTGTTTGCTAGGGGGTACTTTTTGCCAGAAACTTGAAGTAAATGCCAGGTTCTGGCACAATGACATAAATCATGTTCACGTGACCTCAAGAAGCTGCAAATGGATGTAAATGGAGGTTGACTGCCAAGAGCACAACATGTGGTCATGTGACTCTGAGGAGGTGGCAATTGGAACTTTGAATCCGGGTCGTAAGTAGCTTTTTTGCAAAGTAACTCTCAAGGATCATCTGTAGTGAATAAACAGACTAAATACCACAACAGAGAAATGGATTAGCTGCAAGAACACACGCATTACCTGAAATTAATTCTATTGCATCTTGTACAACTTAATTCTAGTACTCTTCTACTCTTATTTGTCATTGTGTCAAAATGGGTGGCAAACAAATTTAAGAAATAAATGAAGGAATAAATAAAATTAGGAGTAACAATATACTGTAACTGACTCTCCTTTCACAGATTGAATAGGGACAGGAATTCTTAAAGCAAGAGGAACACAGTTTTAAAACCCTGTAATTACAGAGAGAAAATGAATAAGTCACTGAATTTAAATGTTGACATTTCTGAATTAAATATCTAATGTTAAATATTTTCATCATTTAGTTGCACAAACTAAAATAATCCCTTTAGTATCAGTGGTTAGTCTCATATCTGTTTGTGATAACCCAGCAATTATACAACTAATTGTATTTAAATAGTGATTATTTTACAGAAATAGCAAGGATACTGATCAGAAATATGTTTGAAGGTTGAATAGCTATGTCAAATTTAAATTTATTGCTGTGCCATTTCATCCAAATCATTTTGTCATGCAGCTGTCATTTTTTCCAAAGGTATCTGACAGGGAGAGTGCTCCCCCATTTAACCAAATTTAGATGATTTCAGAAGATAAACATCAGTCTATTCACTGGAGAGCAGATATAATCTAAGATTATTGGTAGACAACTCAGGAACTGCAGCCACACAGAAGACAGGCAATAATTTATATCAACCCTCCCTAGCTGATGATCTCCAAATATATTGGTCTTCAGTTCCCATAAGACCCCATCAGAGTATCATCATACTGACTGAAGAAATCAAACACATCTGAAGAGCACCA
The DNA here is from genome assembly GCA_009733165.1 of Naja naja. Taxonomy (NCBI): domain Eukaryota; kingdom Metazoa; phylum Chordata; class Lepidosauria; order Squamata; family Elapidae; genus Naja; species Naja naja. The sequence goes on along the minus strand of CM019151.1, from coordinate 112,672,739 downwards.
AATAGAAAAACCTGATCTACACAGATAAAAACAATGGAAAAACACAGAGTGATTGATACACATGCTGGCTACATAAGAGAACATATTAGCTTTTAACAATTATTATGGATAAATTGTTTGGTAAGATTTGCATGCCCCCCAAAAAATGAACAGGCCACAGAAAAATGTATGTAAACAAGAAGCTTACCTGTGAAGTGAGTAAGGGTTGTGCATCTTCCACTTCTATTACAACATCTCGGCAAGGTGCAGCTGCTAGAATAGTAACTGCAGATAAAATAATTTATTAAACTAAGAAACACTAAGAGCCAGTTTTGTAATTCATTCAGGAGTCATAACTTCAGGTTTTATTTCTCTTAATGCTTTGCTCTTTTATTTGTTTCCACCAGATGGGACAGTCTAGAGAACTGGGCTGCTGATCATTAAAACTAGAAGAAAATATCCTTCCTTCTTCTAAATCAGTGTTTTTCAAACTTGGCAACTTTAAAATGAATGAATTTCAACTCCCAGATCTCCCCAGCCAAAATTCTGGCAGCTAAAGTCCACACTTCTTAAACAAGAGGCAATTGGACTTTCTTGGTTTTTTTTTTCTTTGAAGACATTTCACTTCTCATTCAAGAAACATCTTCAGCTCTGACTGGATGGTGGGAATGGAAGGATCCATTCCCCACCATCCAATCAGAGCTGAAGATGTTTCTTGAATGAGAAATGAAACGTCTTCAAAGAAAAAAAAACAAGGAAGTCCAGTTGCCTCTTGAAAAAGCACCTTTTTTAAAAAAAAATTTAAATTACATTTATATGCCGCCCTTCTCCGAAGACTCAGGGCGGCTTACAATTTTTGGGATACAACCCAATGTGCTCAGCAATAGCCTTCATTCCATTGTATATGCCTGCTTATTACTAAGCGGCATTTTTACAAAGTCAGCTTATTGCCCCCAACAATCTTGGGTCCTCAATTTACCTACCCTGAGAGGATGGAAGGCTGAGTCAACCTTGAGCCTGGTGGGATTCGAGCCTGCAGTAATTACAGACAGCTGGAACTTACGTGCTAGGCATTTAGCAGCCTGCACCACCAAAGCCCACCACCTTTGGGACAACCATTATTTGTATGATTAAGAGTGTCCATAGACACTTCCTAAAGTTGCCAAATTTGAAAAACATTATTCTAAATGAATTGTATTTGGGGGAATTAACTGCCAAGTCAAATTGCTCAGGACATTGGCTGCCAAAAGGCAGGATATAAATATATAAATTAGTGTTTATTTTAGAGCAAAGAACATGTTCTATATTTAAGCTCTAAATGCAATTGCTTGTGTTGCCAAAATAACCCATTCCTGCAAGATGGAATTATCACCAAGCTTGGAGGAACCCCAAAGTCTTGGTAAAAGGTAAAAGGAGGCACATTCAGTGCTCACACAGAAAACTTCTGCCAAGGGAGTGAAATGGATGGTCTGTACATTCTGGTAACTTTTTAATGAAGTTAAATACAGAACTGTATGCTAGAATTTAAAAAGTGGGACGTTATAGTAGGAGCTATGAAAGTAATTTATTCATTCTTGGTATATTTTCAAAACCATGAATGTTAATGGCTATTGTGTTAAACTATCACCAAAGTGATAGTTTAGTTGTCCTCATTTATTTCAATGGAGTTTTTGTAAAGTCAATAAATTATCTTAGTAGTAGCAAGACTGAGAGAAAAATAAATGAAAAAAATGTGTTTGTTTTATAACTATACCTTTCATCTGTGGTGCAATATCTTCTTTAGTAGCATAAGGATCACAGCGAAACCTCTCCAGTAAATCAATTGTACATTGTCCCACGATAGGCTTACGGCCAAACTGCCTGTGATCTATCACTTTAAGAACTAGTGATGGAGTGTACAATTCCTCTTTGGGCAACAGCTAGTTAAGAACAAGCAAAATACATATTACATAGATTACATTTAAAACCAATTACAAAAATACATCTAACACAGCAACATCTGGGGCGGAGAAGATAAAAAGTCAAAATAATTGAAGCTACATTTATTTTTAAATGTACAGTGGTACTTTGGTACTCAACTGCTTTGAAACATATCAAATTTGGTACTCAACACAAAATTTTGTCCTAGTAGTCATCATTTGATACTCAGCGCACAAGCTAGAACTTGTTGGTGTTGGCCACCTTGTGATTTGCTACATTGTTCCTTATGGGAAAATTTTGTTTGGTACTCATTGTTTTTGATACTTATCGTGCCTCCCGAAACCAACTAAAAATTACTACCAAAGTACCACTGTATATCAACACAAATAAAATCTGACGGAGCTTTATGACATACTGTAGTTGCAGCTGTTTCCTTGATTTTTTTTAATCCACTGAGTATTTGTGCAAAAGACATTTATATGGATTGGGAGCACATCATGGAGATTAAAGATTTAAACTTTCTTCTCTGGTAAAAATTAAGGTCCACTTTCTACAGTCAAAGTAATACAGTTTTATATATTCAGATGGGAGAATGTGATTTTTGCTCAGTTCACAAAAAACTGTCTTATGTTCAGGGAAGAGATGTGGAAGATAATGAATTTAGCAAAGGAAGCAATCAAGCATTTAGTAGGGAAGGGAGATATACTGAATACTGCTTGATATTCTACAATGTACCCACTTGTGCTGTGCATTGGTATGTGTTTATAATAATGATATCTGTGTTACAGGAATTCAGCATTCCACCACATGTATTTGCTTCTGAATGAGGATAGAGATGTATAACCATACTACAACTGAAACTGTATGTGAACTTAAAAATAGGATTCGTTTACAATGCTTAAATTTTTGCTCTGGACAGTTTACAGATTAAATACAGTATATATGTATCAACATCTATACTGGTTCTATTTTTTTAATGATCAATATGTAGTCAAAATGTGCTATACATTTTTGCTATGAATTCTTTGCAGTATCATACCACTTTCATGAAGAGAACAGATCCAGGAAAATTAGGCGTCCTCTTCAAGTTTTTTATCACTACAGATTCTACCATTACACCTCCACATTCTATAATGAGACTGGGAGAAGTCACAGAAGCCATTTGATAGTTTTTCATGTTCCGTAATCCCCAGGCAAGGATCTATTAAAACAAATAAAGCAACAGGTCCCAAAACATCACATTGTGAAGAGAAACACAATCTGCTGCAAAATTTATGGATAAAAAAAAGAAGGAAGTTGAAATGGTCAACTTACCATGGCCAACTTGCACTTGCCATAGCCAACCTGCCACAGGACAACTCACCAGGACAATTTAACAATTCAATTTAACAATTATACTTAAAATAAATAAAACATATTTTATTTTTTTGTCATTCACATTTCCTTTTGTCCCTCATTTTGCATCTTGACTCCTGCTGACTTCATGGATATAGCCATGAAGGTTTTTTTGGCATGAATTTGCAAATATTTTGCCATTGTCTTTTTCTAAGATCTTGTATTAATTCCCAGGGTAACCTATTCTCATGAATGTAATGCTACTTCATTCATAAATTCAAGTGCATTTCATAATATTTAGCATTCCATAACATATTTTGAAAGTGCTCTTAGTTCACCTAGGTAGTTCTTGGATGCCCACAATAGTCCTTAGATGCAAGACTGAGATATAATTCTTAATTTGAGACCAAGTTCATGATGGATATGAAATAAGAATTTTTGAATTTATCATCAAAGCTTTTAATAATGACATCAAATCTGATATTGGACGAATATGGCATAACAAAAATAAAACATCATCCAGATTTTTGGGGGAATGGTTGCCTAAACACTTGGTGGCAGCTGTTTTATACATTAAAAGTATACCAAGATTTTATGCTAGCACTTGTAAACAAGTATGCCAAAATGCCTTATTATCATGTCACTTTGGATAACAAATAAGCAATAGTCAGAATACCTCAATTGCAGTAAGTTGTACAACAGGTCTAATTCCTTGTGGTACCATATATAGATTTGGTGCTCGTTGTGAAGGAAGAATTGGAAGATTGGTGCCACCCTGTTGAAAGGTATAGATACATGTTTGTATAACTTATAGTGAGACCAAATAAAGTTATTATCTCATCAAAGTATCTTAAGTCGAAAATAAGTCAATTTTTTTTTCATTACCTTTTCACTCAGTATAAGCTCAGCAGCTAAAAGAACATCTCCACAAACCTTGCCTCCATTCTTAACTGGGTACCAAAGAAGTTTTGGATTTATATCAATATCTGGGTTCAATTTTACCATTGGAGAGCAAGAGGTTCTTCCAAGAAATTCGTCTTTGCCCTGAAATCCCAAATAACAAAATGATCATGTATCTGACATCACTAAACTAAAATAAGACATAAAAGGTTGGTATGGTACCTACCACTTGGTCATTGTCAAAAAGTTCAACAACCACCTGAGGAGGGCTTTGTGCTACCATTTGGGGATCACCGTAAATTTCAATTTCATCAAATATAATAGTTTGATCCCAGGTTGGGTTCAGTGTTGAATGGATAATCTCAGTTGTTTTGCTTCGATGAAGGAATGAAACATGACCATATGGATCTGAAAGAGCACACAGCAAGAGAATACTGACATACACTTACTCAGAGTTAAGTTTTTCCATTTTTTTATTCTCTCTCTTTCTGCTTCACTTAACAATCCTCCATATCATAAAAGTAGCCCTAACCTTGGTACTAAGGTATAATAATCCACATTGCATGATTTCAAAAGATTCCAAAATTGTAATTTACTTCTCTCCCAATTTTTCAGAACTAGAGGCAAATGAATAGAGTTTTAGGCCTATTATTTTTAAAAAACTGTTAAAATCATAAGGAATTTATGAAGGGGGTTTAATATCATTTTCTGTACAAATTGCTGTGACTTAGTATTATTTAAAGATTATCCCCCTGATTCCTTATGTAAGAGATGTAATGGCAGTGTTATACATATTTTTAACTTTAGTATTTAGAAAGTTAATAAAGTAAATACAGACTTCAAGGGCCACGTTTATCCAGGTAATTCTTTCTTTCCAATAGGATAATTTCCTTTTGGAAACTGTTTATGGGCTTCTGATTTATCTCTGCGTGTGGGAAATAGAATGCAACTTTTAAATAAAAACTACCTGGATATTTGAAAAAGAACTGAGAGTTTGTAGCTTTTAAATGCTAATGAAAAATCTTAAAGCTGTGATTAACACAATCTACATATGATGCCTAGGCAGATTGTCATACATTTTACATTATATATGTTATGATATTTTATATACTGAACCAAAACCAAACAGTTATAATGATATATAATGTTGAATAGGTTGTAACATGAGGTAAACTTAGTAAGAAATATATACAAAATATTAATAACTGCACAAGATATATGTATCCAGTCGACACACTGTATAACTGAAAGATGGATTTGTTTTTTAAAACAAAAATAAAAAACTTAAAAACCCCAAACAGATTCAAAATGTCCACGAACTGAATCTTATAATTTCAACTACACACACACACACACACACACACACACGACATTGCATAACATGCAGCATAATACTCCTAATTACAGCTTAACTCCTCCTTGTGATTCTACTAATATTTTATTTTTTTTGGCTAAATATTATTAGCAAAATCTTTTGCCTGCCTTTTCCTGAGCTCTTCTGGTCCTTAAACAGGAAAAGAAGTCAGAAGAACCCTGGAAAAGAAGCAAAAGGAAGTCGAGTCCTATGAAAAGAAGGATTGGAAATTAAGTATGAGGAGGAAGAGGCAAGCCCAGTGTTCCCCAACTGCACCCCAGAACTTCTGGCTAGGGTATTCTGGGAGTTGAAGTCCACACATCTAAAAATGGCTACGGTTGGGCTAGTGTTAGCAAGGAAGAAAAACAAAAGAGAACCAAAGTTCAAGGATGGTAAGCTCCTTTAGTAATGGTGTCCATAAAGCATTGGACCATGATATTTGAAGTAGTAATCTGATTGAGGATTAATATTCATTAGTGGTAGGTTTCTCCTTTACATCTTTTTAATGGGGTGGTATTCATATGTAGCGACATGAGAACTGTTCTTGAGTGATGTAGTACAGAGGTACATAAATGGTGCTTCCATGAAGTAAAGACCTTGCATGTATTGCTTTCTTTCTTTAAATTGCTTTTTATTCTTTTTTTTTATTGCTTGAACTGTTTGACCAGAGTCCTTCTGCTATATACTGGGTTATAAATATTTTAATAAATAGATATCACTATTAAATAGTTAGGCAAATCTTTGGTTAGTCATCACATTCTGAACAGGAAATACTCCAATTATTTCCATTGTTCAACAAATTGTTGGTTCTAGAAAAATATCAGAAAAAGATACACGTTCTTTGAATTCCTTCCGTGGCTTCCATTCTCTGTACCTGAAAAACTGTCTTTGTCCAAAGCAGTAAGATTTCTTGCCTGATAGATGTAACATCGAAGATGGTAATTAAAAACTCCTAAAACAACAAAAACACAAGTCAGTGTAAATGAAACAATATTTATCTTTTTGTGTGTATATGCCTTTGACCCAGTGTTGTAGATTGGAGATAGATGATGTCGCATCCCTCCCCCTCTGTTGAGAGAGGGCTGCTCAATTTTGACATAGGTGGCCACTTTGACCCCTCTTTCAAACCAGCGGTCCCTCTCTGTCCAAAATGTGGACTTTACCATCTTCAAGAGTGGTCCTCTTGAAGTTCCAAGAAGGCTCCACACCAATTTGCACCACTCAGGTGACCTTGATGGCACAGATAAATCTCCAGGTCACCTTAATGACTCGCTAAAAGGATGCAAATGACCAACTGTCTGCAAGGAGTATAAATCCTTCCATTCCCCACCATCCAGTCAGAGCTGAAGAAGCTTCTTGGATGAGAAATGAAGCATCTTCAAAGAAAAACCAGAAAGTCCAGTTGCCTCTTGAAAAAAGCATCTTTGGTATAGTTGTCAATAATTTCCAATTTCTAATCATTGTTTAGCATTTATTGGTCTTCATTGATTGTATAGTAATTATTATGTGATTAGGCTAAAGATTGATGAACTTTTCCATCATTCCCTTCATCTGTTATTGCCACAAATAAATGGATCAATCTGGTCCAATAGTATGATTATGTCAACATCTGACATTCAGAAAAATACTGGAGAACAGCTAATGCATTTGTTATTTCTAATGTAGGTGTTGTCTGCCAGCAAAGTCTTTGGATTGCAGGTTTCCAGAGTGTTGAAAGAAATAGCCAACTAGGACAATTTCTATAATAGGATTGAAAATGGAATGGAAATGTGGTACAATTTTAATAAACATAGGACTAGTCATATGGGTTATACCACATTTTGGACTAGTTTCCTTGACTGATCAAATAAATGGAAATTGACCTTTCTTTATAATTTCTATCAGTGTTTATTTTGAAATAATAATGTAATAATAATATAATAATACAGCTGTTTCTATGATCAAATTGATTATTAACTAAATTTTAGTTAAAGTGGATCAATACATTTCTACTAATCCAAGAAACAGACTGGCCTCTGAACGCTGAATGACATTAAAGAATTAATGATGTGGATTTCTTCCTGTTCTCACTTCACTCTATTCCCTTTTGTGCCTTGCCCATTGAGAGCAATTTGGCCTAGAGTGTGGCACCATATTTGCATTTTGGGGGTGCCTTACATCAGGCTTGTGGATCAGATAGTCTCTTTTCTTGGCAGGAAAGGACTTGGATGACTCTAAAAAGAGTATTAAATGTGTTCACCAACTTGAATTGATACTGCATGTCAACTACAATAAAAGAGCAGCTGTGAGAAAACCAAGGAATCTCATCACTTTAAATAAACAATTTAAACTGACTTACTGTCAAAGTTGCAAGAAACAATTGGAGTGTTTGCACCAAACAAATTTGCTGCTGAATCTGTGGACTTTTCAGAAGTGTGATCTCCATCTTCAATACTAAAATCTGCTCCCTAAGAGTATATAATGATTCAATGTTTATAAAGCACTTAGCTTAAACCCATAGGTTCAGAATGGTCTTTGTTATCAGGCTTATCAAATAAAAACCCAACATGAAAAGAAAAATGGGAAAGGAAAGGAGAGGAGGCAAACACAGCCATCCATTCTTAGCTATAAGGATTCTTAAAATTAATTATGTCACTGAAGACCTGATTTAATGGATCCCATTTCCTGGAAATGGGATTAAAAAAAATTAAGTCAGCATATAATTCTCTTCTAATGAATTACAACTTCTTGTCCCAATGAAATGGGGAAGAAAAATTTATTTCTCAGAACAGAGAAACATCTTTAGATACTGCTTCAAAACAATGATATCCACAGTCTTGTTGCAGCATTTCCTATCCTCCCCCACAAAGTGGGGGGGGAAAGGCATTTTAAGAATTTCTGTATTTCTCTCTCACTGTCTATCTGCTGCAGACTATTAAATCCCAAAACCACAATGCAGTAGAGGTCATCCTTGACTTACATCTATTTGTATAGCAACTGTTAGAAGTTATAATGGCATTAAGAAAAATGACATATGACCAGTCCTTACACTTACAACCACCATAGCATTTCCCCATAGTCATATGATCCACCAGCTTGTATTTATGACAGTTGTAGGTCCTGGACTCAAATGATTGCCATTTGTGACCTTCCTGGCCAACTTTTTACATGCAAAGTAAATTGGAGGTGGGGGAAGCTGGATTTTCTTAAAGACTGTGAAATTCACCTAACACAGTGACTCACTTAATGACTGTGGCAAAAACAGTTGTAAAATCAGGTGTGACTCACTGAACAATTGCCCTGCTTAGAACATTTTCTTGCTATATTTTTATAGTATTTTTTATTTGTATATAAATATTTTGAAAACAGTGTATTGTCCAGGCATTTCATTTTGCCAAAAAAGTAACAGGTATACTGATAGTGATAATAATAATATACATAGTAATTATAGCAATATATTAGCTTATTTATGATCATGTTCATTACACTAGCATGTTTATAGTCATAAACAACGTTCATCTTTTACATACACAAAACAATAATCTTTCTTCATCTAACTTCTACCTCTTATATCTAGCCATTGATAAAACTTATTCCATGTTGAGTAATATTCTGTATCTCCTTTATCTTTTATTTCCAATATCAATCTATCCATTTCTGCACAGTCCAATATTTTCCGAATTATGTTTTCATCTGATGGGGTGTTCTCATTTTTCCAATGTTGTGCAAATACAATTCTCGCTGCTGTTAATACATGAAGCATTAAGTATATAGTCCCTTTATCATAGCTTTCTGGTATTGTACCTAACAGGAATATTTCTGGCTTTAAATCTATATGCTGCTTAGTTATCTTTTCCAACCATGTATGTATTTTTCTCCAGTATTTTCTTGCCTTCATACATGTCCACCACATATGATAATAGGTACCTGGCGTCTGATTACATTTCCAACATTTGGTGGACATATTTTTAAACATTTTACTTTCTTGCTATATTAAACAGCATCTGCAGTAGGGGAGATTGTTAGGATTGTGACAAGAGAAAAAAGAATTGAGGATGCCACTCAGGGATGGGATTCAACCGGTGTTACTACAGGTTCAGTGACTACATTTTGCGTGTAAAAAAACCATTGGCTGAGCTGCCCAGACAGCTGAAAAGCACTGCGCACAGGTGTGCAGCATTTGAAAAGCCTCTTTTTTCCTGCTTTCTCAACCTCAGCTGTGCTGCGCAACAGGAAAATAAAGGACAGGTAAGAGCCCGGACAGGCAGGTGGGCCAAACAGCAGCAAACACAGAACCGGTTCAGTGTCTGCTTCTCTTCAGAGCTACCGGTTCTTTAGAACCAGGCAGAACCGGTAGCATCCCACCCCTGGTCACTTTTTATCCACTTGCCTAGGTCACATTTAAGTACACTTTTTAAATTATAAGTTATTCTCAAAGTGATCATTAAGTAATAACAGGCAAGGCAAATTATTCCTACTTACAAGAGCTCCTTCAAGTTTAAAGATGGCAGCTGCCCCATGTGTATCTGAAGGAGCCATTTTTCTTCTCCAGCGTCTGCGGCGGAAAGTATCAGAGCTACGTTGCTTCCAGTGAAACTTCCACCCAATCAAAGATGCAAATTCCCACCCTTCATGATCTTCGTATGATGTGGTTCCCTAAAAGACAATCATAACAAGCAGTTCAACATACTTTAACAAAACATAGAATTATTTTCTGACTTCTATTTTCAACATGCTGCCCTCTCCCTCTGTTCTTTTCCACAGACGCTCATTGTCAGCTGCATTTTCTTTGTGTTACCTTTGATGCAGTTGTTTGGTTTGGATCCTTTCTGCGTTTTCTAACCAACCTTCGCCTTCGATGGGTGTGATACATTTTTTCTGCTGCACCCCAGGATCTTGGTTTATTATCAGGAGGAATGGTAATTCCATATTCCCAACCTTAAATGAAAAATACACGTATTGGCCATTAAAACTGGACTCTCCTTCCATAGTCAATATGGTAGCTACTGAAATCTACAATTCACAGCCTACAATTCGCCAACATTTTCTCATCTTTTCCTCATAAGCCAACATTCATAAGACTCGTTACATTCACATTTGAAACAAAAAGTAGGCTGCAAGTTCTAATACTTGCCTTTTTCATCCACTGCTCTGTTGATGTCATATATCCAAGCTTCATCGTCCCATATCCAGCCAGGAGGACATGTTAATTCACCTGGTGGGGGGGCTTTTTCTCCATTCTTTGAAACATAGAAAGAAGCATACTGAGAATTATGTTCACAATTAGCAGAATTATATATGTGCATATAATCAGGGGTGCTCAGAGGAGGTTTAAAAAATCAAGATAGTAGCTGCAACTGCATATCAAAAGTTTGTCCCATTTTTTTCCACATAATGCACATTAAAATTTCAATCTCGTAGATGGGTCAACGTCTTGATTTTTTATTATTTGGGGATGCCCCTACATTTCATAATAACTCATTACAAAATAGAATACCTGAAAGACCACTAATTTTATTATCAGAACCAAATGGCTCCACTCTGCAAATTTATGTCCCAAGGAATGTCTAAACCTTTGAAGTACTATAATACCATAGAGTGGTTTGATGCACTAGACTTAGCAAGACTAAGACCGGTTGTTTTCTATGACTCCTCCTGTTGTACAATTGGAAGCAGCAAACTAGGATCCAATAGTTGTAAGCTAGCAATATAGTTAAATGCAACTTTTTAAAGGATGCATACATGAATTCTGGATTCACAATTCATTTTACAACTCAGTGATGCACATTTTAGTTTGCTTGCACATTGCAATTTAAATTTCGTTTTACACAGAAATAATAATAAAAACAAATGTCTTTCCCTCAAGGCAACATTTTCTCCACCAATTCTTCTCTGTATATTCTAGCAGACAAGTATGGGCTGAGATTCAAAAACTGACCCAACCTTACCTGCAGTACTTCCATGGCATAGACAGGATGTTAAACATGATTTAATGAACACAAATACAGTGTTCAGTATGCTAAGAATAAATAAACCATATTATGATTTAGTATTAGGTGAAACTTTGTTTATAGCTTAGACCTAATGAGGTCTTGTAGCAGTAGCATTTAGACTTATATACCACTTCACAGTGCTTTACAGCGCTCTCTAAACGATTCACAGAGTCACCATATTGCCCCCAACAATCTGGATCTTCATTTTACCCACCTTGGAATGATGGAAGGCTGAGCCAACCTTGAGCGGATGAGACTCAAACTGCCAAACTGCTGGCAGTCAGCAGTCAGCAGAATTAGCCTGCAACACTGCATTCTAACCACTGCGCCACCATGGCTCTTATGGGATTGGAAAGAAATTGTAGATTGAAGTTCCAGGCAGATCTCTCTCTCTCTCTCTCTCTCTCTCTCTCTCTCTCTCTCTCTCTCTCTCTCTCTCTCCTCCCTCCCCCCCTCTCTCTTTCTCTCTCTCTCTCTCACACACACACACAGACAGACACCAAACACATTAAGTCACTCATACCTGGAAAAAAATCTACAGCACTTAAAATTGCTAAGCCATTAGAAGCAGCTCCTACCACATCTGTATATTGATCTTCAGCTGCTTTCCATTCTCCTCCAGGATAACGGCTCTCATTTTGATATACTTCATCAGTGAATTCACTATGGCCAGCATCTGCTTCTGTCAGCAAGCTGTGGAGCCAGAAGGAAGACTTCAAACCATTAGATAACAGGGGATGTTCAACAAAAGACACTCTCCTATAGTATAAACCTGAGGGCATGGTTCTTTTTAAAAAGGCCTTTACCAGGGTTTAAAAAAATATTTATATTATCTATTTTTAATTAATATAAAGCTATTGTAGATATGTTTAGTTTTTCTGAACTTTTTTGGTAATAACAGCAATAAATAAATCTGCAGCTTAGTAAGATATGATGCAGACATTGGTGACATACAGCTCCATCTACTGGGAGGAAAATTATGTGTTTCTTTGCTTTAGAATAGAACAGGGCTGTCAAACTCCCAGCCTGTGAGCTAGATGCGTCATGCGCTGGCCACACCCACGCCTGGTTTAGCGAAGGGGGCAAAAAAGTCCCGATACATCACCTGACACCGCCGTGTCGACGTGAGTTTGACACCCTGTTCTACATCTTCTATTACAGGTGGCCCTCCACTTACAACCACAATTGAGCCCAATGTTGTTAAGGGAGACATTTGTTAAGTGAATTATGCCCCATTTTACGACCTTCCTTGCCTCAGTTGTTAAGTGAATCATTGCAGTCGCTAAGTTAGTAACTAAGTCAGTTGTTAAATGACTCTGGTTCCCTATTGACTTTGCAAAATGTAATCACATGATCTTGGGACAGAGCAACGGTCATAAATATGAACCAGCTGCCAAGCATCTGAATTTTTATCACAAGATCATGGGGATGCTGGAAAGCTTGTAACTGTGACAAACAGTCATAAGTCACTTTTTCAGTGTGGTTTCAACTTTGAATGATCACTAAACGAATTGTTGTTAAGTCAAGGACTACCTATACAAAGGAGTAATTCCAGTACGGTTGATAAAAGTAGGCATGTTGTCATAGAGAATCTGTGCAAGACTCAGGAATATGCCTCAAAACTGGAGGTATGCACCTAGTTGCCACTTATCTTCTATCTTATCATACCTTACATAATGACTGAAAGTAAATAGATTAAAAAGTAAATAAAACGTTATTAAACTGCTTATTGAGAAAATGCAATCCTTCCTTCCATCTGCTGATAGCTGAGATTTCAGTAAGACTGGTCTGTTAGCCAAGTTACATTCCTTGGTTTCAGAAGAGCCTTGGTGGTGCAGGCTGTTAAATGCCTAGCACTTAATTCCAGCTGCCTGCAATTAGTGCAGGCTCGAATCCCACCAGGCTCAAGGTTGACTCAGCCTTCCATCCTCTCGGGGTAGGTCAATTGAGGACCCAAGATTGTTGGGGGCAATAACCTGACTTTGTAAAAATGCCGCTTAGTAATAAGCAGGCATATACAATGGAATGAAGGCTATAGCTGAGCACATTGGGTTGTATCCCAAAAATTGTAAGCTGCCCTGAGTCTTCGGAGAAGGGCGGCATATAAATGTAATTAATTAATTTAATTTATTACTAAGCGGCATTTTTACAAAGTCAGCTTATTGCCCCCAACAATCTTGGGTCCTCAATTGACCTACCCCGAGAGGATGGAAGGCTGAGTCAACCTTGATCCTGGTGGGATTTGAGCCTGCACTAATTGCAGGCAGCTGGAACTAAGTGCTAGGCATTTAGCAGCCTGCACCACCAAGGCCCTAAGCATAAGTATAAGCAGGCATATACAATGGAATGAAGGCTATTGCTGAGCGCATTGGGTTGCGCTCCAAAAATTGTAAGCCGCCCTGAGTCTCCAGAGAAGGGCAGCATATAAATGTGAATGAATGAATGAATGAATGAATGAATGAATGAATGAATAAATAAATAAATAAATAAATAAATAAATAAATTTGCCTCCAAAAATCTTTGGGAGGCCCTTGAAAAAGCATAGTTAATAATATACAATATTGCTTGGCTGGCTTCTCCAGAAGTGTCAAAACAAGCTTGCACCCATCAGCCCTTCTCTCAACATTCATAACTTAAGGAAGCCTTTATGTTGTTACCTTCCCTTGGCATAAACAGGTTTCTGCAGGAGATCTTAATAGAACTGCTTTGTAACAGAAGTTAGCCTTTTCCTGTCTTCCTGCTAAATTTATGAGATTTCCTCCAATGGAAATTACATAAATTCCCTCCCCACCACCATTTTATGAGAATAATCCAAGCCAAAACCTGACCTTCTTTCAGGATCAACGAACCACTCGTCTTCCCACTCCCATCCTTTGGGAGGCAAAAAATATTCTCGTTTCAGTTTGATTTTTCCTGTGACATCAGAAAACTTGTGACGTCCAACAAGCCCTCTGGTTCCCCACTTTCCAAACATAAGAGCCTGGTTTTCATACTGTTGCCAAAAAGGTAAATACAACTTTAGAAAAATGAATCTGTTCACTGTCAGCATTCCAAAGCCATCAAAACAAAAAGTCAGGTACTTGTTTTTAAAAGCTTCTTTATACTCAGTCTACAATCATCACTGCAGCCTTTCCCAGGACAGAACAGAACAGAATAACAGAGTTGGAAGGGACCTTGGAGGTCTTCTAGTCCAACCCCTCTTCAAGCAGAAAACCCCATTTGACCACTTCCTGCTTTACTCCATAATCTTCATCTAGATGAGATGGTGGCACATAAATTTAATAAATAAATAATTCCTAGTCAAGGGGTCTCCAGATTCTTCTTCATCTTCTCATATCCTTGCTCCCTAATGAAACCTAAAATTCTAGTTGTCAAAAACAGATCTTGGTATTTTTCTGCCCACACAGAAAAGATCTCCATACCAGGTATTATACCTCTTCTCCAGCCCAAGAAATTTTCAGGTTTATACATCAATGCTCAAAGAACTTCCCTTACAAACTATTTGAAGATCTCATAATAATGTTCATAGGCTTTACAAAGATCCCATTGTGTTCATCACAGTCTGTGAATAATGTTGGGAGAAGCTCTAAAACTATTTCAAAAATAAAACTACTGGAATTAGTTAAAAATTCATGATGATCATGGAAGGAGTCAAGGATGGAGTTTGCTGGCTTCTCAAAGTCCGGGCAATGTTCAAATGAATCTAAAGGCATGGGAACCTTTGTGAGCTTTGGCTAAGATGAGGCTTTAGGATTATAGATTAAATGAAGATTTGAGCACACCTCTCTCTCTCTAATGACAGCAATGAATCTAAATATAACCCACCTCTATATGGCCTGCAGATCTCTATAGCTTCCTCCAGCAAAGATTTTGTGGCCTATAAAACTGCCCCTTTAGATCTTTCCCCTGAGTCCATAGGAAATTGTTGTTTAATTTGGGGGGATATATTTCTGTCCAGAACCAATTCTGTGTATCTTTCTGAAGAAGTGCTGAAGTTTCAAACCCAATCTCCCTGGTAATATTAGTGCATCCCTGAAAAAGTGTAGCCTCCAACCACAAAATATTTACCTGCTGTGCATAACAGCTGCATATGAACCTGTAAAGTACCACCTGCTACTTTCAAAATCAAGCTTTGGGTTGTAGCAAGCTGAAATAAATCCTTTAATTAAAAAAACCAAGAAGGGTAATATCATGCAAAGCTATGAAGCTGTTATGGCTTTTGCTGAATTATTTGTTAATCATTTTATTTCCTACTTTTATATTCAGGGGCGCACAAGACAACTAACACAAAAGAATAAGTAGGGGGATACAAAACAACAAATTTGCATGTTTTCAGATGGCAATGTGAAATACCAGTGATAGACCTATTAACTAATAAAGGTAAAGGTTTGCCCTGGACCAAGTAGTTGTACTATCAATTTGATCAATTTTTGGCAGAATACATAAATGTCTCCCTTGCATGTTCCACTAAAATGAGCAGGAGCTGTACAACACATTACAGAAATAAAAAATTCTTCCATTGTAACTTCTCAAGTCCTCAGGAGGCGTGAGAAAGAAGAACAAGAAAAACAATCTTTGAAGAATTTCAGAATATGGAAATAAGGGCCAAACCTCAACTTCCTAGAGTAAGGACAGAGTAATGATTAGGCACATACCAATTCAGCGAAGACACTGAATGCTCCTTCGGCAAAGCTATTGAATTTTTTTTCGATTGCAGTCAAGCCAAGCCAAAAATTGACTCGCAGCTGTGCTGGTATTTTGACATTGTTGTTTTTGTCTTGTGGGTACTAGAGTATGTTTTAAGAAAGAGAGAGAAAAAAAAACCTTGGTCACTTCCAATGTGTCTTCATCACAATAAAAGACATACAGTACAGATTTACTTATGCCCCACAGTGTAGCTTATGCTTTTTCTATCAGAGGCTGTTTCAAAAAAGTAGAAAATGAAAAACAGAGAGGTTCAAAGTGTAAACTTGTCCTTGATTTGACTTAAGAGGAAGCAAAGACAGCCAGATGGTTAATCTATTTCCTGTTTTTTTTCAATCCCTACATTGTCAGCCTACAATGCTTTGCCACCACCCAATTCCGAGAATGAAGATTGTAATCACTGCTAATATTTCCTTGCTATAAGCAGCTGGAAGATCAGCATTGTTATGTTGAGACACCCTAACCATTGAAATACCGTTTTCTTCTGAATTGAAATTGGAAACATGTTTTAGTCTTACTTCCTGATTTTTATAACAGGACTCCAACCCTTATCAGCCTCAGCCAGTACCGCTGGTCAGGGATATGGAAATGAGAGGCCACAGACTTTCTATCTCTGCTTCAGAGTTTAAAAAAACATAAATCATGTTCTTACAGGGGCCAGTTCTCCTATTTTTGTTTAAGCTATTTTTCTAAATTTTCCTCTAGAATGCAAAGTATCAGCCCTGGACAATGGTAGTGACAGCAAATAATCTTGAGAGGAGTGACCTAGACTGACTAATGACCTAACAGAACCATTAGCAATGGGAGGAGGGCATTCCCAATCTTAGTTTTTAGCACCGAGTTGGCAATAGAGATGGTTAACATTGGAGCCCACACTGTGCTATATAGCTACCTGGAGAACATTGCCAACCTATGTCCATGGTGATCATATGATTAATTACAGAAATAACTATTCTGCAGTACACTGGTATAAGTTAGAGCCAGTTTGGTTTAGTGGAAAAGGCATCAAGCTAGAAAGCAGGAGGCTATGAGTTCAAGCCCCACTTTAGCCTGGGTGACTTTGGGCCAGTTGCTCTCTTTCAGCCCAACCTACCTCACAGGGTTGCTGCAGTGGAGAAAATAGGAAGAGGAAGGTGTGTTGGCTTTGTTTGTCTCCTTGAGTTATGTGTAACAATAATAAAGGTGGAATGCAAATAAAAATACAGCCACCTAAAGCAAACAGACTTCTCTATAGAGGGGTGTATTGTGCCAACTGAAATGTTTGCCTCAGTTTTCTAATCTACATCCTTCAGCTGCACTGGCTCTATAACTTTCAGGATTTTTACCAGATTGAGAAAAAAATTTGCTGTATTTACTTTAATTCACTAGAAGATATCACAAAATGTTACCAAAAATTCTAGTTTGGACAAATTAGGAGAAAACAGATACCATCACAAATAAAAGAATCCTGGGCCTATCTATTAATTTAAAAGTTGCATTCACCAAATGCTGCACCAAACCTGGTCTAGAAAGAACAGATATGCATGGAGTTAACAGTACCTTTAAAAAGACGGTCTGAGTTTTCCCACAATATTTGCCAGATGCTTCAGGACATGTTGTTGAATGTAAAATCTCATGAGCAGGAACACGTGCATAGGCCAGTCTCTTCTCTCCCCGGATCATCCATATAAACACGTCAGGCATACTGTTTTGTGGCTTTTGGTTTCAATGAAGAAGAGAACAATGAAATAGTTTTATTAGTCTTGCTAATATCCGACATTATTTGTAGACTTCCTTGGAAATGCCTGATGAGCAAACAGGCCCATTCTAAAGTGTTTCCTAGGCCAACTTGTTTTCAATGTCAGATGAAATGGAGCAGAGCTTGCAAAACTGTCATATACTGCATACTTACAAATGCCACTCACATTTACAATAAAGGCATGCACCGGCAGCACCATCTGTACAAGCCACAATTATGGCAAAGTGATGTCATTATGGTTCATGACATCAATGTACAAATGACACAATCATGTTACCAGCATTGTGGCAGTTGACATAAGTAGGTAGGTTGTGTCATTTATGTCATGGGTTCAGGATGTATGTGTTGTCCTTAGCCCATGGGTGCCCAAGTAAATGTGTGTGTGTGTGTGTGTGTGTGTGTGTGCAAACACCCTCCCCCCCAAATGCATACAATCCATTCACCTCTTCAGTTAGTTGTATTAATTTGTCCAGCCAATCTTCTATGTCTGGCAAAGTGGCCTTCACATCCATGGCTTCATTCCTGAGCCTAATTGCTGCTTCCTGAATCTGGTGGAGGGACTTGACCCGCAATTTGAGGATCTGTGTGTCAAGGATGGTGACATTCTGCTTGCCTTCTAAGCGAGGCAACTCCTTACTGAAAGGAAATGCCAGTAATGTTTAGCAATTAAATTTCATTCAGCAAATACTTAGAAGGTCGTAAAAATCGCCACAAACTAATGCAATGTAATAACACCCCAGGGGCCTTAAGAAACCATGATGGAAAACTCTAAATTCAACAAACGTACGAAGGGAAAAACTGTTCTCAAAAACAGCAGGGTTTATGACCGGTGCATTTCAGAAAATTATATTCCTTTTATTGGGGAAGATTCTTCAAGTGAAAATACATGAATATAGATGTGAAAATAAAAAGACTAAATACTTCAACTATTTAAACATCTTATTAAATTTATTATTATTATTATTAATTGTAAATTATTATTATGAATTCATTAAACATAAAACTCAGTCAACTGAACATTTAAAAATATATCACAAATATCATTGACTGGCGTTGATGATTGATTTGGGTTGCTGCCAGTATCAACCAAGTATCTTCTTAAAATGTATTATGTTCTGAGTAGTGCAGTTTTTTGCAGTTCCGTTGGTGTTATTGCAGGAAGCTGCAATTTATTGATGTATTTTGTAAAATTCTTGGACACATTACCTAATGCTCCGATGACAATGGGTATCACTGTTACAAATATCATTGACTGGCGCTGATGGTTGATACCGGTTGCTGGCAGCATCCTAGATATCAACCAAGTAACTTCTTAAAATGTACAATTATTATTATTCATCACACAGTCAGCCAGATGTTCAGACTGGGTTTGGCATTTTTGTCTATCTATCGAGTCCTTACCAAGGACCTGGGACAGGCAAATCTGGATGTTTGATGGTGTTACAGATATTGCTGCAGGATGGAATCTGTTCCAAGTAAAACTGCCTTCTGCAATTTATTTATTTATTTATTTATTTATTTATTTATTTATTTATTTATTTATTTATTTATTTAGACTTGTATGCGCCTTCTCCGAAGGACTCAGGCGGCGAACATACAAAAGAACATATACAATAAAAATAATTGAATAAAAACAAGTCTAAATTGCAAAGAACAGCTAAAACGATAAAATTACAATGATAAACAAACTATTAAAACTACACGCCCCCATGGTCAATCCAGGCTGGCCTGCTGAAACAGCCAAGTCTTCAGGTCTCGACGAAGGAGCGGAGATCAGGGGCCAAACGAAGATCCAGGAAGCTGATTCCATAGGGGGCTCCCACAGAAAAGGCCCTAGCCCTGGGAGCTGCCAGCCGACAATGCCTGACCGACGGTATTCCCAGGAGGCCCCTTCTATGGGAGCGCACGGGGCGATTGGACTGTGATGCGGGCAGGAGGCGTTCCCGCAAGTACCCTGGACCCAAGCCATTTAGGGCTTTATAAGTTGTTACTAACACCTTGAAGGAAACCTGGAAGGCAACTGGCAACCAATGCAAGTCGCGCAGGACTGACTGATGGCAAATTTGTCAATGCCTATGGTATTCAAGTGGTGCTCCAGTTGTGCAGTTGGGACTGCACCCAAGGTGCCTATTACTATTGGTAGTACCCTTGCTTGTCTTTGCCATAGTCATTCTATTTCTATTTGTAGGTCTTTGTATTTGTATTTTATATTTTTATTTTATTTATTATTATTATTTTAAACACCGACTTCTTTTTCTTTTCTTTTTTCTATAGAAAGAAAGTACATGATACAATTATATTTACAGCGCTTGGAACCAATAGGGATTGGTCAAGTGCTTCTCTTTATTAATTTGAATCTTTATTACAATCACTGACCAGGATTCTACAATAACCAAAAATTAAAATAAATAGTTGCTATTCTAAATAAAATAAGACAGATTTTAATTATAAGTAGAGGTGAGATGAGGTGATCTAGGATTGTCTAGTTTTAGAAACAGCACAACATAATTAGGCACATTCAAGGAAATGAAATCACATTGATCTTACAACAGTCATTGTACACAAAATGTCAGAATTATCTGGGTACTTTGCCAGATAGGAAGTTATAAAGCAGGTGTACAATATAACAGGCCACAAGCTGTGGATCTGATAAAGTGTACTCTACAAAAACACAATCCTAACTCATAAGGCTGTGGTTTTGTGTGAGTGGGGTGGAAGAAGTTGTATTTGCGCTTGTGCATTCAGTCTGAATAAGGAGCACAACACTGAGGAGAAGAACCATATTTATTATGTTCTTTGCTGCCTGCTTTGCAAGAGAGTTCCTAAATAACAGAGAAGCAAAAATGTTTATAGAAGTTGAGGGCTACAAGGTGGGAAATTCTAGGGATTTGCAGGAGAATTTGGGAATCTAGGCAGTTCCTTGTCTGGATAACTGGGTTAGTACTACTGTTAAGCAAAATGGGCCTTTCAGCAGGCAGCAGAAGTGAGGACATTCATTGCAAAGGAGATAGGATGGAATGTTGAGGTCTCAATAGAAGATACTTTTAGCCCAGGGTTGTACTGTGGAATTCTTGGTACTTTGTTGTTTTCAACCAAGTTGAAAACTTGTAAACCGAGTTGAAAACTGTTTAGTTTTCAAAATAACCAGGTTGGGAGAGCAGAGCACCAAGGACTTCATAATGTTGAGGTCATCAGCTGATGGAGGATTGAAGGTTGGAATTTCTCTAGTTTGCAATTTCCTCGTAAAGATTGCCCTTGTGTTGTGCTGTGAGCTAGTGAGAAGGCTTCTATTCTTTGATTTTGATGGGGCTTTATCTGAGGCATGGAGGATTTTGAGAGCTTTGTCTGAGGCATGGAGGATCAATTTGGGCCTCATAGAATTGGGCAAAGATATGACCTGAGTTTGACCCTGCTCATATCTAAGTTTGGTAGGAGAGAAGATGAAGCCTCCATTTTTGTTTGTCAAGATTTATTTTCTCTTCTACATCCTCAATAACAGTCATTGGCACTGAAATATGATAACATTAGATCGATACCCATGCTTCGCTACAAAACTATGTGGTCAGGCTTAGTTTTGGGGGAGAAAAATAAGGGGAAAAATTATACCTCTGCCTACCAGCATCCATCAGTATTCATCTGGCTAGCATCCTGTCAGTGCGTGTGAGGGTTGAGGACTGTTTGGAAACTGAAGCAGTATTTGCTGTGTGAGCAAGGAGACAGCAAGGAGCCTGGGCGTGGCTTAGCTCAACTACACTAAAACTGCATGCTGCCCTGAAACTAAAACTGAAACTGAAACTCCTCTCCTCTGCTTGTGTTTTGCATTTGGAACAGATTTCTTTTCAGGTGGGGAGGGGGAGTAGAACTCCTTAGCATCAGAGTATGTTAATAATAATATACGAAATACTAATAATGCTCTGATGGTCATTTCAAAAAATCCTTTCTTAGCGAGCACCTAGAAGCCAAGAGGAACATATGTGCCAAATTTCAAGTTTGTAGGCTTTACGGTTCTGGAGATTTTGTGATGATACGTGAGTGGTATTTCACTTTTATATATATAGAAGATTAGTAGTCTTTGGAGTTTTTGTTTCAAGTATCTTGCTGGCTTAAAAAGGAAGATATAATAGGTAGTACATGTGTCTGGGTAGGAAACATTGATCTAGTTGTGCTTCCAAATATCTAGCACATTGCTTAAGCATGGTAACTACTCAGATGTATCTCAACATTGGAATGGTCCTCTCTTGAAACCAATAATGTAATTTTTGAGGGGATGTCCTTTTTCATGTAGGCTGAGACAGACTGTTTGGCCCAGAATCACTTAGCCAGGTTTCATGCATAAGGAGGGATTAGAACTCATAGTCTCCCAATGATTGGCCCAGAGTCATCCTTAGGCTTTCATGCCTAAGGTGGGACTAGAATTCACAATCTCCTGGTTTCTAGGCCGGCACTTTAACCACTAGACCAAACTGGCTCTCAGGTACAGGAATACTTAGCAATCTTAATTTTGAGGCAGCAACAGAGAAGAAAGTTACAGAACAGCTTACCTTAGGTCCACTATAAGTTCATCGATCAGCTTCAACCATATCTCTGCCAACTGATTTTCTGCCATCTTTGCTTGTATTCCTGATTTTAAAGCTGTTAGGTTCGCTTGCTAGGAAGGGAAAGAATTGAATAGCCAATGCCATTTTTCGTTTTTATAATTCACCAAAACGACTCTGGAAAGATCTATCATAGTTATTCAAGTTTATTACAAACATTGCATACATCTCTATGTAGGACAGAAGTCAGCAACAATTAAGACCTTCAATGATTTTCCCCTTGCCTGAAATCATACAAGATTTCTATGATTTATACTTGATGAAAACTCTGAAATATCACAAAAAATACTCAGTTAGAATCTTGGCATTCTTATGTATAGTTTAGAAATATTATGAAATTGTAATATTTTTTATTTAATGTAACTGGGGATAGCACAGTTATTTTAGAGGTAACATATCATCCATAAAGATAAAGATGCTGCATTACCAGCCTATTCTTAGAAACTGGATATAAATCTAATGCTGGAAATTCATAATACACGCATTAACATTAAATAGTTAATAATAATAATAATTTCTTAAAATAGTTCCAAACTACTTACCAACTTTACTATCATGGCAAGAATCAAGTTTAAAGTATCCAATCTGTGACTTATATCCTCCCAGTAAGAAGTCAGTGTTACTACTGGCTTTGTGTTTGCCCATGGTAAATAATAATAATAGTTTCCTAAGATGAAATATTGATAGATGAATAGTCATTTATTTATTTAATGAGATTTAAATTCCACTTTTACTCAGGAGCTCAAAGTAATATACATGCACAGCATTTCTTTCTCCAGTTTTTCCCCACAACAACCCCACAAGGTAGGTTGTTTAAATAACAGATAACAGATACAATCAGAGTTGGAAGGGACCTTGTAGGTCATCTAGTCCAACCCCCTGCCCAAGGGGGAGACCCTACACCATTTCTGACAAATGGCAGTCCAATCTCTTCTTGAACATCTTAAGTGATGATGCTCCCACAACTTCCAAGGACAAGCTGTTCCATTGGTTGATTGTTCTCACTGTCAGAAAGTTTCTCCTTATTTCCAGGTTAAATCTCTCCTTGATCAGTTTCCATCCATTATTCCTTGTCTGGCCTTCGGGTGCTTTAGAAAATAGCTTGACCCCTTCCTCTCTGTGGCAGCCCCTCAAATATTGGAACACTGCTGTCATGTGTCCCCTGGTCCTTCTATTCACTAGACTAGCCAACTAGGTTGTGCTGAGGGAGAATGACTGGCCCCTGAGCTATAAGTTGAAATTCACACATCTCAAAGTTGTGGAATTAAGGAAACTAGAGCATTTAGATTTCCAGGTGTTTTCTCACTGTAAATTTAACCTGCAAGCTTTTTTTTTCAAGATCAGCTAATGTCATCTAAGTGCTGCAACTAATATTGTAGCTTAAAAATAGGAAGCAAATAACGAAGTATCAAATGGAGGGAGGGAGGGAGGGAGAGGGAGAGAGAGAGAGAGATTTCATACAATTTAGGGGTGTAGTCTAAAACTCAAGATGGATGCCAAAACTGTGTCATCAAAACATGCCTTGACCACAGCCCTGATTTACATACAATATATATATATAAAATTCCTCTTTAAATAGGTCACCATAGTGGGATCCATAACTGCAGTACTCACCATCAAATATGGCCCGGCTGTACTGCGTGGTTGATGCCAATGGTTTACAGGTGTTGTCAAATTTATTGCCATAATTGCCAATGCTAACTTCAAACTGGATGGGCTCTCCAATATCTTGCAACATGGTGGCAGAATGAAACACAGCACAGAGACTGTATTTTCTTCTGCGCTGGTATTTCTGGAGGATCAACAAACATATTGGCTTACTTATCCTACTGACCGAATCTTACCCTAAGGTTTTAATGGATTAATTATTAAAAGAGAGAGAAAAAAAGCTTCATAAAATACATTCCATTAACATGGAGAATAGTGAATTTTTTTTAAAACTCCCTTTTTATGACCCTCTAGTCCCTATTAGGGAGAATATATGGAGCTGAGTGTTTACTGGCCCGATACCTTTCCTGATGCCTATGTGGAGTTAGCAGCAGATACTTTTTCTTTGAGCCCTGGGACAAAAACATCTGCTGCTACCTAGGATCAAATTTTCAACTTTCCAAGTTGGAGGCAAGGATCTTTACCAATAGGCCTCCGCACCAACATGGACAATAGTGGAGTACCAAAGACCTAATTAAATATAGTGGTATATAAGTCTAAGTGCTATGGCTGTTGCTATTGCTATTATATTGGGGCCACATTGAAATGTAAGTAGGCTGGGCCAGGGCAAAGAATTATTGTAAGAGCAGTATAGAAACATAATTTCATTTAATTTAAATTAAATCATGAAAGTTAAAATAGTAGAATATAATAAATAACTACCTATGATGTTATTTAATGGTTTTTATTTATTATATTATTTTTATTTATTTTATCATTTTAAAAGTTATAGACTATGTAACCTTGTCTGCAGGTTGGAGTCAAAAAAGTCAAGATGGTAGCCAAGATCATATGAATAGAGTCTCACCCCTTTTTTTTCATGCATTGTATGTCCTGCTGCCATTTTGATTTGCTGCAGATGCCCTTATACAGGGCAGGTGAAAACTGCAATTCTAGAAGGATATGCTAAGAAAATACACTGTAATTCTTAACACTGCTAAAAAAGCAGGTGGAATGTTTCATATGATTTACTTTACTGCCTTAAAGTCAGCGCATGCAAAACTTCTGTCCCCTGTACTGGAAGGGAAAGATAGCTAGCCATATGTGTGCATGCGTATGCATACACACACACACACACACACACACACAAATATATATCCTATATATATAGGTTTTTCTGTGCTTTTATAGCATCGCCCCCAAATAATGTTAACATGGGGCAGAATACTTCATTAGGCATTTGACTGCAATAAATTGTAAGTATATTCTTAACCCTTCACTATGTTCTATATTATCTATCTATCTATCTATCTATCTATCTATCTATCCATCCATCCATCCATCCATCCTGACCTCTATACCCCAATGGTCAAAATAACAAGTTAAATTATAATTAACTGGCAATTTTAGATGATATTAGGAGGTACATCTGATGCTTTTCTAAGCATACATACAGTACTAATTCTTCAATTATTATTACTATTAATCCTCCCATCCTTCCTTTCACTCATCTCCTCCCACTTGTGACTGTATGACTGTAAACTTGTTGATTTTTTTTTAAATTACATTTATATGCCACCCTTCTCCGAAGACTCAGGGCAGCCTACAATTTTTGGAGCACAACCCAATGCGCTCAGCAATAGCCTTCATTCTATTGTATATGCCTGCTTATTACTAAGCGGCATTTTTACAAAGTCAGCTTATTGCCCCCAACAATCTTGGGTCATCACTTTACCTACCCCGAGGGGATGGAAGGCTGAGTCAACCTTGAGCCTGGTGGGATTCGAGCCTACAGTAATTGTAGACAGCTGGATCTTAAGAGCAGGCAATTAACAGCCTGAGCCACCAAGGACTCCTTGGTGGTTGTACCCTAACGATTTTTATCGACTGTTTCCTAGTATGATTTGATTGCTTATTGTACCCTATGACTATTATTAAGTGTTGTACCTTATGATTCTTGACTCTTGGCAAATGTATCTCTTCTTTTATGTACACTGAGAGCATATGCACCAAGACAAATTCCTTGTGTGTCCAATCACACTTGGCCAATAAAGAATTCTATTCTGTTCTAATTTGTTCACTTTTGTAACACAACACATTTTGTTGTCAACCTTATACATTTGATGGGATGGTTTGTAGCCCTGGTAACATCATGGATATATGCCTGCATCATTTTCTTGGCAAAAACAAGAAACAACAGTTATGTTGGGTTGGTTTTTTTTTTTGGTAAAAGCTTGGTTTTGGTGTTTGAGCCATGAGGAGGGCGCTCATTGTGGGAGAAGGTTGACAGGGTAAGGATATCTCATCATATCTCCCTGCCATTTGTCCCTGTGGTTCTGGCTTTAACATTTTAATACGTATAGTTTTAAAATTTGAATGGCTTTTCTTTTATCACTTTATTTTCTGAAGCCTCACAGAGTCATCGGGGAGATGGGCAGCATAATAAGTTTAATATTTGTTTTTAAACTGTCCAATCTAGTTTATAAAAGCTCGTAGCATGGCATTTTCTGATGATGTCTAACAGATTTTTAACAGATTACAGAGTTGGAAGGGACCTTGTAGGTCATCTAGTCCAATCTCACCACCCAAGCAGGAGACCTTACATCAGTCTAAGCAGTAATCTGTTCCAAACAAGAAAGATCAGCTAGATGATGCTTCTTCCTATGATAGCTGTTTACTGAGAAACAAAATGCCACTTACCTCTACAATTAATACATCATCGCTGGGTATAGTTTCAATTTTATTCGCATGTGGTTTGCTATCGAGCACTGTAGAAAGTTCAACCAGGATTCTGCCTCTGTAAGAGACACCTTCTCCCTGCAACCCAAGCAGTTTACTTCAATGTATAGTTAGCATAATATTGCTAACATTACAAATACAGCACCATATTCTTCAACTGACATATTAAATCCCATAGATTGGAATAGGAGTTTATAAATACATTGACAATATGCAGTTCCAGCTTTGCTACTGAACCCAAGAAAACGGGTTTCAGCACATCTCGTAAGTTGGGGGGTGTTTTTGAGCCTTTAAAGGTTTAAAAGAGTCTTGAATTTTGGTTTATTTAAAAATGACTCTCTTCTCCTGGTTGTGTTAACAGCCATATATTGTAACTATCTCCTGAGCTGCTGTTGGTGGAAAGCAGTGGGAAGCCTCTTGTGTGCCTCCCTCTGGCTCCTATAAATAGGGTCAAGGAAACTTGTCAAAGCAACAGGGTTCTGGGTGCATATATGCGAGTCTCTCCAGCATAGGAGGGTATATTCTACACCCCATGCACACTTGAAACATTTGTCCTTAGATATTTATACTGACTTGTTCATCATCACTCATGCCCTTGTGACATCCTGTCCATGACCAAACACCAAAGGTGTACGGAACACCATTACCTCCCCACCAAAGTGGTCCCTATTTTTCTACTTGCATTTTTACATGCTTTCGAACTGCTAGGTTGGCAGAAGCTGGGACAAGTAACGGGAGCTCACTCCGTTATGGGGTGCTAGGGATTCGAACCGCTGAACTGCCGACTTTTCTGATCGACAAGCTCAGCGTCTTAGTCACTGAGACACCGCATCCCTTTAATTTTTGTATTATGATGGAAATTTTGTTTACAAATTATCTTATGATTGTTTGCCACCCAGAGTCACTTGGCTGAGATGGGAGTAAGTAAATAAATAAGCAGTGTATTGTGCTCCAGCAAACATTGGAAAAAGAATAATGCAAATATTCCATTAGACAAGAAACTTTCTGGTGTATCCAGTGCATGAATTTCCAATTCAAATGCTGAAATCTTAAAACTGAAATCTTTGAAAAAATATGCAGCCAAACAGGAGACGTAATTAATCAAATTGTATCCTACACTGAAGCATGAAACTATAAATCAGTTATTTTCTGCAAATAAATCCAAGAGATGCATTTCTTTAATCTGCCTAGAATTGCATGGTATTCTTTGTTCACATATATCATTCATACTTAAATCTGAAAAAAATGGCACAATACATGCCAATTTTTGCATAGGGTTTCCTTTTCATATTAAATGTTCTGAATCTTTATAATAGCTGAAGCAAAATAATTTCAATACTTAAAATGTGGAAGAATTCATTTCTGTATCATTTTGGAAAACAAACTCAGACTTTTTTTATGAAAAGGAACATAATTTTAAAAACATTTGTGTGGAAACAAAACTGCAAAAAAAAATACAGTATATTTTCTCTAGAAATATTCAAGAACCAACCTTTCCATAATTTAGCTCATCATATGGGTCTGGAAATCCAGTATATTCTCTTGGACTTCCATAAAGGTTCAGGTAACAAGGTCCAAATGTTGGTAAGAAGCCCACTTCGGTTTCTCCAGTATTTGCTAATAAGCAAACATCATGATTAGGAGACATTAAGGCTCACAGTGTGATAAGTTACAGCAAAGTAAAATGTTAAATATTAATGGTTAGTAAAATGAGAATGTTTTTTTTAATTTACGCAAAGTTTAAATATTAATGACTATGTCCATATATATAGCCATTCTTAATCTATCAATTCCAGCTGTTCAAGCCAATTCCAGTGTATGCCTGAGGTTGGGAAGTGGCAGCCATTAGGCCTCACAAGAAAGCCCTTTGCAAAGTATCAGTGACTGAGCAAAATCATGGCATAAACATGATGGATTAGCTATCTTATGAACAAGGACTTTATTCATAGACTTGCCACAGATTAAACCCAAGTCCCTAGGATCATAGAGCTGGAAATCCCATTTAGCCCCAAACTCATTGATTTGTGTCTGAGCAGTCTTAGAAGCTGGGTGGAAGAACTGGTTTTCCTGGCAATTCCTTTATTTTGCATTTGTTTTCCTCCAAGTTACATTGCAATATATTTTCCACAAAACCACACCTTACAATGGCTGGGCTATCCAATATTATACTGGGTCATACTTGATGGCTAACACTGTTCACCTCTTTGTACTTTCACTGAGCCAAGAGAAGCGCTGAGATTTAAACCACCAACCAGCCACAGTTCTTTTAGCAGCATAGATATTATACAGCCAGATCGCTGAAATAATAATAGCACTAAAACTCTGATATACAGCCATGCAAAAGCCAAAAGTTTTTTCCAATTATGCCAAGCTGATTAATGCTATTTACACAAAGATAAATGTATTGCTGCAGCCATTAATGCAAGTTTAAGCAATAATTTGGGTAATTATTTTGATTTAAAAGAAATATTACTTTGGACCAAAGAAAGCAAATCACATTACACTCCAAGATATGATTATGAACCTTCATATGATGAAGCCCCAGCTCCCGAAGATGAAAGCTCTGCATTTTATAAAAAGACAAGAGATTGCTTAGCAAATAAGACAATGTATTCAGCATATATATTAAACATTTTACACAACATTAATCTTAATAAATTGGGAGTGTCAACGCTCATAAGAACTTAAAAAGAGCTTCACCAATTCATTACACTACCATTATGGAGATAATCATACAACTGTACATTATGTTATCATGGTATGACTACAATAAATTGGACAGTGAGGAGCACTTAAAAATTATCCTATATCGTCTTTTTAAATGTAAAGTGTCCCTAGCAAGGGTGTCCACAAAGCACTATAAAAAGTCAAGATGGCATAGTACTATTTCCTACTATGTTAGGTTTGTTGTTGTTACTATTGTTTTATTTTAAAAGACTTACCCTTTAACATAAACAAGAGATAAAGTATGAACAAGACTGAATCATCATCCACACTATTCTGAATGGTTTACACAAATCACAGATGTTATCAAGTAAGAAACATGTAATCAAGCCACATAGAATTTAAAACAGATTTCGAATTATTTTCACAAAGTGGAAAAGATGTCACATGATTACCATTTATATGGAAAAACTAAAGTAATTAACTGACAAATACAATATTTAATCAGTATATCTTTTCCTCAAGAAAAAAACATTCAGATGAAAAAAAAAACAATCCTTCCAAATAGGAATCAGAAGAATAACCTAAGAAACAATGTTAAGTATCCATCCATCCATCCATCCATCCATCCATCCATCCATCCATCATCAATCTATCTATAGGTGTTGTGTCTTCCTCAATCTCAGGTCTTGGAGTTTGAGAGTTCTGTGTAGTATTTTAGCTTTTTCTAGCACTGCAGTCCTCTGGACACAGAGCTCTAATGCTGTTCCTGTGATCTGCTAGAAATACTTTGAGCTTAGGAGCCATAGCCCTAAGTGTTCTCAGAATCACTTTGGTTTTTACTTTCCAATCCACATCCTCTCTAGTGCCTCCTTCATGTCCTTGTACTTCTCCAGCTTCTTGTATTCCTTCTTCCTAATGTTGTTGTCACTTGGCAACAGGCCGCCACTGAGGCCCTCGACCGAGTTGTCCCCTTGCGTCCCCTCACTCGCCGCAGATCCCAGATGGCTCCTTGGTTCACAGAGCAGCTCAGGGAGATAAAGCGGCGTAGGAGGGGGTTAGAGAGCAGGTGGAGATCGACCCACTCCGAATCCGACCGAGCCCAGCTAAGAGCCTATATTAGGACTTACCTGGTAGCTTTGGGGGTGGCGAAGAGGTCATACCTCTCCGCTCTCATAGCGTCTGCAGATTACCGCCCAGCTGCCCTGTGTAGGGTCACCCGCTCCCTCTTACATCGGGAGACAGGGTTGGATCCTATGCAGGGTAGAGCTGAGGAATTTGGTCAGTATCTGCTGGATAAGATCGCTCGGATTCGGGAGGGGTTAGACTCTAACTTGCAGTGGTCTGAGGAGGGAGGGACAAGAAGTTCGGCCGATATCATCTGGGCTGAGTTTGATCCTGTTTCTGAGGATGAAGTGGACAGGATTATGTGACGCTTGAGTTCCACCACATGTTTATTGGACCCGTGCCCTTCCTGGATGGTGTATGCCACCAGGGAGGTCACGCGGCTGGCTCGGGCAGTTGTCAATGCTTCATTAAAGGAGGGCTCTTTCCCCGCCGCCTTGAAAGAGGCAGTGGTGAGACCCCTCCTGAAGAAGCCTGCCCTGGACCCAGCCGTATTAAACAAAACAATTCGAAACCCGTTAGGTTGCCTGTGGTGGCTCAACAGTTTCGCTTTTCCTGGATGAAGCGGACTATCTAGATCCCTATCAATCGGGCTTCCGGACCGGTTCAGTACAGAGACGGCATTGGCGCACTGGTGGATGATCTCTGGAGGCGGGACAGAGGCTTTTCCTCTGTCCTGGTCCTATTAGATCTCTCGGCAGCTTTCGATACCATCGACCATGGTATCTTATTGCGGCCTTGAGGGGTTGGGAGTGGGGGCACTGTTCTGCAGTGGTTCTGCTCCTACCTCTCGGGCATTCGCAATCGGTGTTGGCAGGGGGCAGAGGTCGGCCCCAAGGGCTCTCATGTGGGGTCCCACAGGGATCGGTCCTCTCGCCCCTCCTGTTCAACATCTATATGAAGCCGCTGGGCGAGATCATCCGAGGTTTTGGGGTGAGGTATCAGCAGTATGCTGATGATACCCAGTTATACATCTCCACCCCAAACCAAATCAGTGATGCCCTCTCTGTGATGTCCCGTTGTTTGGATGCGTACGGATTGGATGGGCAGGAACAGACTACAGCTCAATCCGGCCAAGACTGAGTGGCTGTGCGTACAGGCATCTCGCTCCAGTGAGTATATTCCACCTTTGGCCATAGGGGAGAGGTGTTACCCCTGTGGATAGGGCACGGAACCTGGGGGTTCTCCTGGACTCATGGCTCAGTTTGGAGGAGCAGGTGGGAGCCGTGGCCAGGGGGGCCTTTGCCCAGGTTCAGCTGGTTCGCCAGCTCCGCCCTTACCTGGATCAAGATGCCCTTTGCACGGTCACTCATGCACTTGTTACGTCCCGACTCGACTACTGCAACGCTCTCTATGTAGGACTGCCCTTGCATGCCATCCGGAGGCTCCAGCTGGTGCAGAATGCGGCTGCGCGGGTTGTGATGGGAGTCTCCCGATGCTCCCATGTTACGCCCCTCCTGCGCGAGCTGCATTGGTTGCCGGTTGCCCTCCGGGTGCGATTCAAGGTTTTGACATTAACATTCTAAGTCCTTCATGGCATGGGTCCGGGGTACTTGCGGGAACATCTCCTGCCGATATCAAATACCGGTCGCCCTGTGCGAGCACATAGGTTGGGACTCCTCGGGTTGCCGTCCGCATGACAATGTCGGCTTGCGGTGACCCGGGGAAGGGCCTATTCTACATCGGCCCCCGCCTTATGGAACCAGCTACCCGTTGAGCTCCGGCTGGCTCCCGATCTCTCCTCTTTCTGGCGCGATCTAAAACCTGGTTGTTTTACAGGCTGGGCTGGACTGATCTCCTAGGGGAGAGGGTGGGTTTTAAATTCGATTTTAATTCGGTTTTATACTTGTATTTTGGCTTGTTTAGTTTAATTTCTTTTTAACTAATTTATTGTTCTGTGTTTTTACCTGTGAGCCGCCCCGAGTCCTTTCTGGAGAGTGGTGGCATACAAGTCAAAACAAACAAATAAATTATATCTATCTGCTGTCTTCTGGTTTTTGTCTACTACCATAATGTCTGATTGGTCAATACCTACTTTTCTGTCTGGATTTGGAAGTCCCACAGGATATTAGCCCTGTTGTTCTCCACAATGTTCTGTGGAATCTCCCATCTGGATTTGGGAGGGACTAGTCCATACATTGTATGGATTTTCCTGTTCACAAAGCAGCTACTTGGTTCTGCTATTCAGGGTATGCTGTTCCAGCCTGCATCTTGCACCCTACCACTAAGTATGGGACTGTCCCTGAGGACCCTCTGCATCGTCTGTACCTTGGGTCCCATCTAGTGTGGTAGACTGCTTCTATGGATCTGATGCTTAGTGCCTATATTTGTGCTGCTATGATCAGTGCCTCTCGGCCATCTTTTAGTTCAGCCATTTCCACCCATTGGTAGGATTTCACAATGCCAGCCAACTCAGCTTTGCATATATGAATTTATACAAATATCTCTCTACCTGAATTGCTCTCTCCATAGTTCTATGTCTATATTGAGAATACAATATATATACAATATCTTCAGGCTGGTACTTTATATATGTATACAGTATGTGTGTATGTAAGTATGTGTGTGTGTAAATGTTTTTGCATTTTTGAATTTGAATAAGGCCAACCATCTCTTCAGTTTTCAAACCATGTTTCTATATAATGGAGAAAGCCTGCATGATAGTTTTAGAAAAACAACATTTAAAAAATAATTGTTTGATTTGATTTAGAACCAAATCTTGCTTCTGTTTGTGTGAAATGATATATTGCTAATAACTATTTAGCATATGATAAATAACAATTCTGAAAGTAAAATCAACACGCATCACTCACAGTGCTAAATTTAGCCAGGCAAGAATGTTAAACATCATTCTGAAAAGATAAGAGAACCAGTAGTATTTTATTTAAGGAAAGAATTCCATCCTGTGCATCATACTAATTAGCATGATTATTCCAGTTTAGACTTCTAATATTAAATCTGGATAAACCAGAGCAAACTTCACGTCCTGCAACATATCTAAGAAAATAGCACTGTTTCTCTTTTGTGTTTGTTGTCTTTCTGTTCTGAATTTGTAATAGTTATTTTGAGGAAACATCTACTGTCAGAAAAGAGACTGGCTTACCTTCAACTTCTCCACCAGAGGCAGCTATTTTGGAAAGGCATAAATATGTAGTGCCTACAACATCATTTTTTGTAAGACGATCCCTGCATTTAAATCGATATTCATTTTAAATACACATTATTTTTAAATATTGTATCTCTAATACTCCCATTTAGAATACTATATATCTGTCCTATTTTCTTATATAGTGTGAAATGCTGAGTGTTGATTATATAAACAATAACTGTATTGGTTAGCAAGACAACAGTATAGAAAATGCAGATGGCCATATAGCTAATAACTTATGGATGTGGGAAGGTTTCACTTCTACTGATAGCCAGCAGATGGCACAATATGCAATCTAGCATATCATCTACAGTACACTACAGTATTTC
Source organism: Naja naja (assembly GCA_009733165.1). Classification (NCBI taxonomy): domain Eukaryota; kingdom Metazoa; phylum Chordata; class Lepidosauria; order Squamata; family Elapidae; genus Naja; species Naja naja. The sequence continues at coordinate 112,638,590 of CM019151.1, read as the reverse complement.
TTTTAGAACAGGGATTTCTCTTAGTTCCTTATTCCCCACAATCTGAACTATCAACTAGAAATAAGCACAATTAACAACAAAGCTACTCAAATATTTGCTGATAAGACTCAAGACTTTATTCTCAATCACTCATGCCCTGGTCACCTTCTGAATGGATTACTGCAATTCACTCAAGATGTGGCTGCCCTTGAAGAATATTTGGAAAACTTCAGCCGTTAGTTATTCGTGCTTCTAGACTTGGACATGTTACATCACTATTCCACAAAATGTACTGGTTGCCATTTTGTTTCTGGGTCCAATTCAAAGTGCTGATTATAATCTTTAGAGCCCTAAATGCCATGGGGCCAGGTTATCTGAGGGGCCACCTCTGACCTCTTTCTGGTTACATCGACCTGTTCCGACCTGAGTCTTGTCAGTCAAGGAGAGGAGACAGCCATTTCTGCTGTAGCATCCTCCCTCTGAAGTATCCCCATGAGGTGAGATTGGTGCCAGCCATGTTGGCCTTCCAGAAGGCTCTTAAAACTGGGTTTTGTCACGGGGCTTGGGGAATCCCATGGAAATTAGGACCCTGTTAAATGGTTGCATTGTGTTTACGGTGAATGCATTCACCTGCATTTTTATCAAAGTTTTTGACTATTTTAATTGTAGTTTAATGGTCTTGTTTTTTAAAATCATTTTGAATTTTTTGTTTTTGACTGTGTGTGCTTCTCGGAGTCACAATGTGAGAAGAGTGGCTATATAAATTTAATAAATAAATAAAGTTGACCAGTGACTGAATGAAAAGAAATTGTGTTAATTTTAAGCCAATTGTTTTAAGTGATTTTGCAAATAAATAGAACTACACTTTGCATTAGTGTGTTGCTTGCACAAAAGTAACAAAAACTATGTACAGCTTATGCAAAAATATTTGTTCTCAGAATTCTAACAGTTGCTTTGTAGAAGACTGATTACATAACAGGGAAGAGCTTACCAATCATACACCATCAGCCTTATTTTTTCACACATTGAGGGAAACTAGAAAAAAGAAAACTATGTTATTTATTGAAGTCATATTTCTTAAATGCGAAAGCCTAATTGTATAATAACATACTAGAGAACAAACCTTGATTTGAAGATTAATAAGCTGGTTCCACTCGGGGTTAGCATTTTTTTCAATTATATTGGTGCAAACCTGCCAAAGAAAAAGTCCGTTTCCTTTTAAACCAAATCGATTCTATTTTTAATCCTTAATCTTCATTATCCAGAAAGTTCTAAACCTAACTCACATGACTATACTTGCTCATCCTGTTAACGTTAGCTAACTCAGAGCCTGGAGTAAGACCTCAGGTATTTTATTCTTGAATGGCAATAGGGCAGGACTGATTCAAAGGGAGAAATGTCTAGAGTGTGTGTAGTCCTTCAGACAGAACCAGGCTAGTGGTCCATACAGTAGCCTCTCCTGTCTTTAGACCTGAAAGAGATGTCTTTGGTTTACAGGAAGCTCAACAGATATGAGTTGTATATGTCTCAAATGTTCTGAGTCAGACACAGCCCTTTGAATACGAACTACTGTACAGATCTAAATATCAACTTAACTATCCTCAACCTGATCCCTTCCCCATCTTGGTTAATTCTTTCCATTTTGTGCAATGAGGACTAGGAATGCTAGAAGCTCCCAACCAACCAGTGGTGGTATTTTACCGGTTTGGCCTGGTTTAGCCCAACTGGTAGTAAAAAAAGTTTGAATCCCACCACTGCAACCAACCCATCCAAAGGATAGGTCAAGAAGGGAAAATTCTGCTATATATTGCAGTACAACAGAGTTAAACTTTCTCAGTTTTTTTCCATTGTGATCCTAAGGAGATTGGCAACGCATGAGTTGAGCATTACTTCTGATGTGTATGTGGATGCTATCATGTACTTTTCTTGGCCATAATTTGCAAAAAACCTGACAATGCCTTTTTGCCAGGATATTTTTTGACTTCCCAGTTTACCTCATAGCCCTAATATTCACTGGAAGTCTTCTATCCAAGTAGTTACTCTACTTACTTTTTAACAGACAAGGTCTTTTCAAGCAACATAAAGTACATATATTTCCAATGATTTTTTTGTTAATGATATTAATTGAAATACTTAATTCTGTTCAGTTCTATATATTTAACATATAACTAATGGTAACAACTTACAATGATTTCCCTAAAAACTATAAAAATAATATAATATTAGCAAACCATACTTCGTCCATTTCTAAATAAATGTAATTTTATCCAAACCACAATAGATTTTTGTTATTTGATCTCTGTGAAAACGTATTTATATAAGAACAGTTATCAGACAGGGCTGTATACAATACAGCTATTAGCACAAAGTACCTTTTTTCCAGCAAAGCAAACTTCCACAAAAGGATCTACAAGGTTTTTCTTGTCAGCTTCTCCACCAAATAGTTCTTTTACTGTCTGTGCAAAGGCATCATCCACTGGACAGATTTTTTTTTAAAACAGAATGAAAGAAGTTACCTTCCATTGCTCAAAACCTGCAGCCATGATTGTATATTTCTGAACGTGCAAAACAGTGTCGTTGAACACTAAATGCCACAGATGCTTAAACTATTAAATAAATCAGTGGTTCTCAATCTTGGTTACTTTAAGATGTATGAACTTCAATCCCCAGAATTCCTGAACCAGCATACTGGCTGGGGAATTCTGCAATTCCACACATTTTTAAGTTGCTAAGTTTGAGAAATACTGCAATAAACTATGACAGTGGGCGGTCCTTGTTGCATTATTTTAGCAGCAACAGTTCTATTCCATTCCCTCTTTTCTTTTCCCTCCAACATTATGTTAATGTTAATGTTTATTATAACTTAAGAAATGTTAATGTTCATTATAATTTAAGGAAAAAACTATCGAGAATTTCTAGTTTCTGTTTCTTTCTCTGTTTCTTCCTTTGCCTCTTTGACCTGACTCCTACTGGCAGGTATCCTTCTGATGTTAACTGTCCAAATCAATGACACTGAATTTTTCAACTAATCTACTTGATTCCCTTCCTTTTCTGTTTTTTTCCCTAGTCACCTGGTTCCTGAATTACCCTGCCACCACTTAGTCCAAGAGCTTTTTCTGGGCTATATCCCTTCAAACAGCAAATGAAAATTCACATAGCTGAACATTCAAACTCTTTTTACATGAAATATTGATGTCAAGTTAATAAACCTAATCTTCTTCTACACATCCTTAATTGATCACAGAGGAAAACCTGTTTGCTAAACAGAAACAGGTGTTACCAATCTCCTTTTACCTTCCCTAAGTTTTCACTACTATTTGTAGATGGAAAATCATAAGAAAACTGCAATGTTACACAACGTAAGTCCTAAAATGGTGTTTTTAAATACTGCAACCCCCGTCCAAGTCAGGAAAAAAAAGGAAAATCTTTCTTTCTCTAAATTTGCCCACTTTGCATCATAACCTGTCCAATGTGGGCTGTGTTTCCTTTAATAAAAACTATTAAACACCCCTGGAGACAGCACATTTTGAATCTACAGCAATATTTAGTTAACAATATTACAGAGGTTTCCAGCTGTAGACAAATGTGGTACATTCTAGATGCAGGTTTAGTTAAGTCTCTCTGAAGTCAAATATCTATGGATATTCTCAGTCATCCAAAGATGTTTTTTCAATGCTTTCTGGTTTCCATAAAGTCCAGTTGCCTCTTGAAAACGCAACTTTGGGATTTGAAGTCAAATATCACTATTAGCAGCAGCAGCAGTAGCAGTTTAAGAAATCTACAAATATTTCTCTCCAATTTTCTAACATAATAAATGCACTTATTTTTCCCCATGTTAATAATATATAACTATGATACATACTTTGAGGAATATCTTCAGCTCTGTAGATTTTAAGAATAAAAGTAACCCATCGAAGGACTACTCCAGCTGGGAGCAACAGGTTGGTTTCCACATCATCATTTTCATTCTCCCGTTCTCTGTTTTCCACCTGTTGGGGACATATCTTAGTTTTATTCTATTCTTTTTTCTTTTTAAAAGCAAAATTTCTTCCCAACCAGCTAATATCCCCTCCAAGATTGCAAAGTTATGGTTTTTCCTGGTTAGAGGAAATATGCTCAGGTAGTCTTCAACTTACTATCACAACTGAGCCTAAAATTTCTGTTGTTAAGCAAGGCAGTTGTTAAATGAATTCTGCCTCATTTTCAACTTTCTTTCCACAGTTGTTAAGTGAATCACTGCAGTTAAGTTAAGTTAGGCCTGAGATATTTCCTAACTCTATTAATTTAATTTCATACATCCAACTGATTTAGGTTTTGGATATCACAGCAGTATCTATGGTTGGTTTTCTTAGATTTTTGCAAATAATAGCATCAGTTATTATCAATTGCATTTAATGAACATTGGAAATATATTGGTATCACAGAAGTAGCTAGAAATGCACTGAGCAATTAGTCATCCTTTCAGGATTGCCGTGTCCTCTCAATGTTTATACTTTGTAAATAATGAGATTTGATAATGAGTTCTGGATAAGAATAGCTAATTCCTGCTTTAAACGGAACTTTTTAAAAGTCAGGATAACAACTGACTACTCTTCTACATTTATTTTTTTTGCTAAACAAAATGATATAGCTTATTTCCACATTAACAGTACTTTTGAAATTATAAAGATACCCTGCATCCCCATTTAGTTTCTCCATCCTATTTAAACATTGAATTTTTAAAGGAATCTTCCACTGAAACGACCGCTTCAGGACCTTTCATTGATTGACATTGATAATATGAATACTATCCATGAATACTATTTATGAAAAATATGAATTTCCAGATCCTAATTTATACAGGTGAAACTCTAAAAATTAGAATATCATGCAAAAGTTCATTTATTTCAGTAATGCAACTTAAAACGTGAAACTAATATATGAAATAGACTCATTATATGCAAAGCAAGATAGTTCAGCCGTGATTTGCCATAATTGTGGTGATATGGCTTACAGCTCATGAAAACCCCAAATCCACAATCTCAGAAAATTAGAATATTGTGAAAAGGTGCAATATTCTAGGCTCAAAGTGTCCCACTCTAATCAGTTAATTAAGCCATAACACCTGCAGGTTCCTGAGCCTTTAAATGGTCTCTCAGTCTGGTTCAGTAGGAATCACAATCATGGGAAAGACTGCTGACCTGACAGTTGTGCAGAATACCATCATTGACACCCTCCATAAGGAGGGAAAGCCTCAAAAGGTAATTGCAAAAGAAGTTGGATGTTCCCAAAGTGCTGTATCAAAGCACATTAATAGAAAGTTATGTGGAAGGGAAAAATGTGGAAGAAAAAGGTGCACAAGCAGCAGGGATGACCGCAGCCTGGAGAGGATTGTCAGGAAAAGGCCATTCAAAAGTGTTGGGGACTTTCACAAGGAGTGGACTGAGGCTGGAGTCAGTGCATCAAGAGCCACCACACACAGACAGATCCTGGACATGGGCTTCAAATGTCGTCAGAAGCGCCTTACCTGGGCTAAAGAAAAACAGACCTGGTCTGTTGCTCAGTGGTCCAAAGTCCTCTTTTCTGATGAGAGCAACTTTTGCATCTCATTTGGAAACCAAGGACCCAGAGTCTGGAGGAAGAATGGAGAGGCACAGACTGCAAGATGCTTGAAGTCCAGTGTGAAGTTTCCACAGTCTGTGTTGATTTGGGGAGCCATGTCATCTGCTGGTGTTGGTCCACTGTGCTTCATTAAGTCCAGGGTCAACGCAGCCCTTTACCAGGAGATTTTGGAGCACTTCATGCTTCCTTCTGTAGATGAGCTTTATGGGGATGCTGACTTCATTTTCCAGCAGGACTTGGCACCTGCCCACATTGCCAAAAGCACCAAAATCTGGTTCAATGACTGTGGGGTTACTGTGCTTGATTGGCCAGCAAACTCGCCTGACCTGAACCCCATACAGAATCTATGGGCATTGCCAAGAGAAAGATGAGAGACATGAGACCAAACAATGCAGAAGAGCTGAAGGCCGCTATTGAAGCATCTGGTCTTCCATAACCTCAGCAGTGCCACAGGCTGATAGCTTCCATGCCACGCCGCATTGAGGCAGTAATTGATGCAAAAGGGGCCCAAACCAAGTACTGAGTACATATGCATGTTTATACTTTCCAGAGGTCCGATATTGTTCTATGTACAATCTTGTTTATTGATTGCATGTAATATTCTAATTTTCTGAGATTGTGGATTTGGGGTTTTCATGAGCTGTAGCCATATCAATTATGGCGTCTATAAACATCTTGCCATGTATGATGACAAATCTATCTCATATATTAGTTTCACCAGTTATCTCATATATTAGTTTCACCTTTTAAGTTGCATTAATGAAATAAATGAACTTTTGCACAATATTCTAATTTTTCGAGTTTCACCTGTACATACTATAGTTTATGCTGCTCAACTTTAGTTAAAACATGATTAATTTTTAATTTGTAAAATATGCAAAATACATTTTCATCACAAAAAAATACAAACAGCCAGCCTACAATGGATTTTTATTCATTTTAATCTTGGAAAATGTAAAGATCAGGCCAAATAAGACACAGGGATAATAAATGTGCATTTATTTATTATATTTATTTTATATTTCAATTTTGGAGACCATATGTCTCATTAACAGAGCAACTTTGGGAAGTGTCTCAGATACCAGTATGCACAGAAATATATCCATAGGTGCCCATCATACTCCTTACTCCCTTTTTTATAATTATTTTTAAATCAAAATATTTATTTCTAAGAGTATGACTAGATGCCACAAAAATTTATCTAAACTGCATAGCTAGTCTAAGAAAATGAAATAGTATGTGGCAGCCGTCCAGTATTTTATTTGGAAATATATCTGACATGGCATGCCAGGAAAAATGATATATAAGTTGTTTGCAATAACAGAGCTTCTTGGGGACTGGAAATAACAGTAGAAACAATTTCAATTATTTGTCTTCTTTAAACATGATTTCTAACTAGGCAGATTCAATCACAAAAAGTTGACCTTTTTCAGAGAATGCTTATGAAAATTGTGTCCAGACATGAGAATGTTCTAGAGTGGGAATCCTGACATTCCCACAAAATATTCACATGTTCTTATGCAACTGAATGAAACAGCGGGAATAAAGCAGCATTATGAGGAAGGGGAAGCTGAACCCAAGAAATGAAAACGTGAAAAAGGTTAAAGGGGAGATGTACCTTCAAAAAGCAGCGGTGTTGAAGGCCATGGAAGAGAGGTTGTGCGGCGACAGAGTGGAAAGTAGCGGAATAAGCAGAACTAGGGAAAAGAAACAAAGGGTCAGCAGGTCCATTTTTTGAGTGTCTTCTACCATTAAACATAAAGCCTCACCTGGGTGTTAAAATGAAGTACCCAATTTAAGACGTATTGGAAGGAAAAAAAATATGCACATCTAGTACACTTACAGGTGGCTCATCTCCTGTTCCAAGAACAAACATGCTGACTTTCAAGTAGCCTTTTGGACTTGAGTTGGTGTCTTCAGGGTCATTCAAAAGCAGCCATTTTCTCATGACTGCATGGCCTGAAAGGCGAAAGAACATTGAACATGAACATTGAAGCCAAGTCACAAATAGTGTTTACATGAATTTTTGCCTTTTGTAAATTGTGATGGTGGGAAAAAGAGTTTCTTCTGCTTTTCTTGCTGCTGATATGGGGAAAGGAAGATGTGAAACTGGAGCTGGAACTGACTTCACTGAATATTATGTCGACTGTTTGTATACTTGGATGCATAAGAGCACTAGGCATGCATTTAAAAATAAGAGCAGCATTTTCTCTTGGGTGAGGGCTGGTTCTATGCTGCATTGATCAGATTAAACCAGAAAGGAGAGGTGAGTTCCACTGTCTATCTTGGGTCACCGATGAACATAGGTGATTCCAACATGGAGGTTGTATTTACTTGTATTCTTTTGGGGAGGAACCTCATGGTGAATATTCTTTTTGTCAACACTTCTTCCAGAGATGCTGATGGCCATGACTTTACAGCCAGCACTTATTAACTGCTCCCTCCTGCTTCGCTCTGCATACCCACTCCATATTTGTTAGTGTGATTTATATTCATCCCAGGGTTCGAGAAAGAGTGCCAAGTAAACTAGGAAAGATGGCTCCCAATGCTCCTCTTCCACACCATCAACCTGGCAGGCTATTTTTAGATATAGGTGTAACCTATTCAGAAATAGCTCAAATGACAGGTCACAGGAGTGGAAGAAAGTAACAGAATAAAGAAGGAAGATGTATTTGATGCTTCTCCTCAATGCACTGGGAGAATAGTCTTCTGCTTTATTTCATGCCTGTAAACATCTGTAAACATCAAGGCCAGGGGTCTCCAACCTTGGCAACTTTAAGACTTGCGGACTTCAACTCCCAGAATTCCTCAGCCAGCTGGCTGAGGAATTCTGGGAATTGAAGTCCACAAGTCTTAAAGTTGCCAAGGTTGGAGATCCCTGATCTAGGCTATCTTACAACTTGGATTAGTGCTTTCAGTAGAGTGGTACACACATCTTTAGAAGCAGCTTGAGGAGTCATAGGTATGGAGTATCTGGCACTTGACATCTATCATTCAAGTAACTGAAAAGTCAATTAAACCTACCACAACCGAGCAACTCATACTACCATATGTTAAAAGAGAAAGGCTGATGGTTGATTTTCCTACCAACAGTTTTATCAACACACTCCATATTTTTATGAGTGAGCATAGAATCTCTTTTCCTTTCAAAAAAGCTTACTTTTAATGAATAAGTACAGATTGTAATTCTAGTGCCCTGATGATAACTGTTAACATCAAAATATATCCCTTCTTTCTATGGTTGAATATACAGGCTGGATCAAGTCTTAAAATTAGCCCCATCCTAGTCAAACCATCTATTACTAGATATGATTAAGTCTCAGTCAACCTAGGATATTTTGTATGAAGATTACTTACCAGGTTCATCATAAACATAACCAAGATCAATCTGTAATACAAATATATTAATATTATCACCTTAGAGTTAATGACAGAATAATCAAATAAATATAATACAGGATACAGTATATGTGGCTTTAAAACTCATTTGCTTCTGAATACTTCTTTTGTCACATGCAGTACAGGATCTAAATTTAAACATGTGTAACTAAAGTATATTTATATTAAAAGTAAGTCATACCCAAACTAATGCTTTATGGTGGCTACACAAACACAGTCAGTTGCCAAAACCAGTTATAGATATTAACCTTCTCACATCAATATGCTTAATACTGAACCCAGATTTTGCTTCTTGTTCTTAAATCCAACAGAGTATTTTCACATTAATTCAGGCAGAGATAATGTTTTACAGTTATCAGAACTGGATAAATAATTTCTAAGCCCGAGAAAAGAAAATATAATAAAAATTTGGAGTCTTTTTTCCATTTCTTTCATTCTAGACTGGCAAGAGGACACCTGTTCACACATTTACATTTCCAAATTTTAAAAAAGCAGATATTGCCTTGAACAAATGTCTTTAATGGGACATGTTTTGATTCTTTGTCTTTTAATTTCCTGTTCACTAAGCTCCAAATGAATTTATAGTGGAACATCAAGAAGGCTTACCTTAAATTCCCCCATTAAACTATCAGGACGCAAAGAATAAGAATCATAAACCTGAAATGAAGGAAATGAAGAAGTAGAATAAGTTATAATTTTAACTTAACAAACAGTAAAGCAATAATAAAGACAATCATTCATTTGCCTTACCCGAATGCTTATGGTTTCATCAAAGAGCTCTGAAGGCGTCATACTGTGTATGTTGTAGAAAAATATCTGTTAGGAAGGGAAAACAGTTTTAGGCTAAGCCTGCAGGAAAAACTGGGGTGTAACACAGAGGTGTTTGAAAGTTTTAGGCTAAGCCTGCAGGAAAAACTGGGGTGTAACACAGAGGTGTTTGATGGTTACCCAGAGGTGGGCTTCAAAAATTTTAGCAAGGGGTTCTCTGCCCGGTTGCTTGGTGGGCATGGTCATGGTAGGCATGGCCTAGTTGGCCTCCTGTACCACAGTGGGAGTGGGACCATTTTTTGCGGAGGCTTTCCTCAAGCCTCTGGGAGGGTGAAAATGGCCACCCCAGGCTCCCTGGAAGCTGGAAACAGGCCCATTTCTGGCCTTCCCAAACTTCTGGGAGGCCTGTTTTTCACCCTCCCTGAGCCTCCATGTGCCTGCACTTACCTGAATCTAAAATGGGCCGCGTGGGGACTCTAGGAGGGGCGGGGGGCAGTCAGGAGTGGGATTTGGGGGTTCTGCAAATTGTGCAGAATCTTAGCTAGGGGTTCTCCTGAACCCCTGCGAACCCCCAGCAGCCCACCCCTGTGGTTACCCTATTAAAACAAATTTCAGTATGAGGCTAAGCTCTTGAAATCCATTGTGTAAGCGAAGAAGTGGTAGAACTTGGAGATGGAGTTAAAAGATGGATCAGCCTAGAATCTCTATATAACTACAAGTGGACTAAGTCCAACCTCCCTTGAATTCCGTTAGCCCTTACCTAACTCCAAGCAGGTGCTAAGAATAGTCCTGTACATATGCATGAGTAGCAATAAATCAGTTCAATTGGACCTTCATGTATGGATCTGATCTTTCAGCCCTGACCCATAGATTGAATTTTTTAAAAATATTTATCTCGCCCACACTTGCAGAAATTCATGGAAACATAAACAACACATGTGGAGGGAACTGGACTGAAGATAGTTTAGTCAAGACATCCCACAAGGAGGTTGAGGAATATTCTTCTGTAGAAGTCCTAATTATTTGATTAAACATTTTTTTCCAAATATTCATAGACAGACACACTATGTGGACGGGAGAATACTACAGAGTGGGTGGCCACATGTTTGTAGAAACTTTCTGTTTTCCCTGTTTGGGGATGCATGCTTAGGGAGGACACCTGAGTTATGTTATGTTGAGTTTACAATTTTTAGTGTTTGTTATCTCATCTTGACCCAAAACATTGCAATTAGTGTCTGGCAATCCTAGCACCAGTAGCTCTGTAAAGAGGTCCGATAGCTACTGTACAGCAGCCCTGGAATCTCAGATAATCTACCCAATGTACACACTGTCATAAGCTGCGAGAATAACCTTGAGGAAGAGGCAGAAAAAAAGAGGCATTAAAACCACAGCCAATGAAATGGTCAGATAAGAGAAATCTGGATCAAGAATGGAATTTGACAAAGCATTTTAGACATGACCCTCTCTAATTCTCTACAGGATAAAGGGTGTGGGGTGGGGTAAGAATTATACATATTACACTTACCTCATCAAAATAGGGATTGTTTCCTCTTTTAATTCTTGTTCTGTGAGTCTGACCACAAACATGTACTTTTACAACTGGTTTTATGTTATTCCCAGACAACTGACGGCCTTCAATGACCCTAACACGAATCTGGTAACAAGTAACAATGAGATATATATTAAATGGGTGATATTTTCTATTAATTGGCCATTATCAATTAAATTTCAATAAATCTCATTAACTGAAATGATTATTTTATGCATTAAAATACATTTTTTTCTTAGAAGGGGTCTGTAGGATTCTTCAGACAGTCACAGGGATCTATGTCACCAAAAGGTTAAAAATCCCTCATTTAGAGACTAATGCTTCACTATTTTTCATAATTAGCATAGTGGATATTATTAAGTTACTTGGAATGCAACAAGTATTCCCAGTCTTTATTCTTAAGTTCTCAAATTTATTTATACACTCCTTTGTTGTGATAAACTGGAGCCAAAAACGTTACACCAGGGAAAAGAATCTTCCAAAATTTAAATAACAACTTGTGGAAGAGATTTCTAAATAGAAAATAAATACTTTGCCCAAACTGTACTAACCACAATGCAAGCCTGTGCCTTATATGTAAGAAGTAAGCTTCATGTAAGAATACATGCGTCATTGAACTCAGTGGATCTTACTCTCAGTAAAATTATTAGGATTAGGATTACCATATTACTGACAAAATTTATTATTTTCCAACCTGGAAATCTTGAGGTTTATTAGAAAGCACCCTGCGATTTTTCTTTCCTTTGGTAATATGCCGAGCAAGCTGAACTTCACGGGAACTGCTTGGACCACCTTGGGGGAGAACTCCAGTTCCACCATCGGTGTACCCTCATTACCGCCATCTTCTTCACCATCTACCAACAATTTCAAATGTTACTATCCTTGAAAACATTGTAAGAAAAACTAAGAGTGAGGGAACCTGAAAGATCCCGGCACTCATATGGACCTCTGAAAGTGCTAGTCTCTAGGACTGAGTAAAATGAGATGGATAAATCATGAAATGGTGCCGCTTTAAAAAATGGAAGTTTCCAAGGATCGTGAGAATAGCACCTGCTTGCAGAAGGATATGAGGCTGCTTCTGTATAGGAAAACTAAGCCTTGGCTGGGAGGCTCTCTCAGAAGCTATTAAAAAACCCAGAAAGATAAGCTGGTTGCTGTTGGACCTTGAAGCTGGCTGGGGAATAGGCCGAGTCATGAAAATCCCAGTTGTGGCTCGCTGGTGGCTGATGGAGCTGGCAGCTGAGTCAGACAGGAGGAAGCTGGGGAGGAACCTGGGCCAGTCCTGGAGGCTGAGGAAGGCTTGCACAAGGGCTCTGCATCAGAGGCAGAAATGGGAGTCAGGGCAGGCTGGCAGTCATCAGCAGCCTTCAGGCTCGGACAGCAGTGATGCAGGGGAGCTTCTGGAACCGGTTCCCAGCCTGTGCATGCACAGAGTTGCCAAAAGGAAGGAACAATTAAGAACTCAGGGTCAATGTGGGAGTAAGGCCACAGGTGGATGATGAATGGCTCCTCCCATCAGGATTAAAAGAGGAGCAAAAGGGGAGGGTTTTTTTGCAGGAAACAACGATTTGTCTGTGTAACCCAGCCCTTCCCTGTCAGCATGGCGTGTGGAAATATTTACTGGGCAGCTTTCCAAAATAGTTAAGGTCTGAGCTAATTAGTATACCTTTGCAAGACTCTTTGCCAAGCTGTTGGCTAAATGTGAATGCACTAAATTCACATTCATTTAATAAAAGAGGTTTTGCTGGGACTCAGAGTTGGCTTAGTGCTTTCTGGGGAAGCCTAGGACAGAACAATCCTTGAGTGGCTGCATGGGAAGCAGACCCAAGGTCTGCAGGGACTCAGAGAGGCTGGTTGGGTGGAGGAGGTAGATGGGGGCACTGCCGTGTCCCTGTGGTTGGTCATAAGGGCGAATGACCATGGGGGTGCTGCAGTGGCCATAACTTTGCAACCGGTTCATAAGTACCCTTTGGGGTGGTCCATCATAACTTCAAACAAGCACTAAGTCATAAGTCAAAGACTACCCGTAGTTTATCCAAGGTGAATAAGCTGGCAGGGGAATTTGGGGAGTGGAAGTTCATACATCTTAAAGTTTCTTAAGTTGAGAAACATTGTTCTAGATCAGGGGGGTCAAACTCAAGGCTCACGGGCCGCATCTGGCCCACAATGTGGGAATGGTCCTTTGCCTCAAAACAGCAAAAGACCGGCGTGTGGTGCCTCTGCCAGCAAAAATGGAGCTTGGGGGCGGCTGCACATGGCCCCTGAGCTCTGGTTTTGATGGCAGAGGTACCGCGGGCCGGTCCTTGGGTCACCTGAAAACCAGCTGAAAACAAGGTGAAGGGGGGGCTGTGTGCAGCCCGCCTGGCTCCATTTTTGCTGGCAAAGGGCTATCAAAACAAACTAAAAACAAAACAAAAGGAGAAATGTTTCGCTTCTGCATTTGAGCATGTAAGAAGGGACAGGAAAGGGGAAAAGGAAAGACAAAGAAAAAGAAGGGAAGATGGGAAGAGAGCAAGGAAGGAAAAATGAAGAAAGAGGGGAAGGAAGCAGAAAGGAGAACGAAGATGTAAGGAAAAAGAAGAGAAGGAAGGAAGAAAGGAAGGAAGGAGATTATAATGAGAATGAGGGTCTCAGGGAAGTCCTGCCTTAGCACTTGGCCACCACAGTTGCACCTGACACAAGTTCCATGTCACACCCACCATTGCCATGCCCAACCCCCCATCCATGTCCACCACCACCTGGCCACGCCCCCACCTCAGGCCACTGCGGTCAAACACAACTCTGATGCAGATCTCAATGGAGTTTGACACCCCTGTTCTAGATGGTTTTCATAGGAAGTTTTGGAGTAGCTGCCAGAGTCTATCAAAGATGAGGAGGTGGAGTCCACACCTCCTCCAGATCCTAGGACACATAAGATGGAAAGGAGATGGAAAGGCTACGTGTGCGGAGGCAACCTCACCCATCGTGAAAGGCGACACCGGCATTGCCTATTTAACCCCGGCCTAAGAGATGGGCCTTGCTGGAACAATAATGTTCAGTTTCTTTTTTTCTGCATTCCTGTTTGATGCATCTTGAACTTGTGTTTTGGACTCTGGACTGACTCTGGACTGTGTAGTGGGTTTTGTAGACTGGGTTTCACAAGGACTGTCATATCACTCCAGTCTTGCTGACTTTCTTGGAATTGCGGGGGGAGGGGAGGGTTGAATAAAATCCATTAACTCATTGCAATGTGTGAGTGTGTGTGTGTGTTGTGAGCAAGGCAGCACATTAGTGGGGGACAAGGCAAAGGGAACATCGTGAGAACATGTCCCTCAAAAATAGAGATGCACGTTTTTGAGAATTAATATTTTCAAATGTTTTATGGGAATGTGGTTATATATTTAGATTTTGTTTTTAAAGTTGTAGATTGTTACCACAGATAGGATGGCTGTGGAGAAGGTCTGGACTCCAGAGAGTATCACGTTTGGGAAGGATACGTGACAACGATCCAAGCAGTACCAATCTGACTCTTGAAGCATTTAAAGTGCTGAGTGGAATTCAGCAATTTAGCCATTACAGATAACCAAAGCAGTTGGACATTAAATAATGCCAAAGGTAATCATAAGCAAACACCAAACCCAAAGCATAAACAATCTATCTACTACTACAACTCATGTGTCTGATTGTTTGTAATCTTCAGTTGGGCAAAATGGTGCATCATAGGGCAACAACGTAGCTCAAATGGGATATTTTACAGAATGATCCAAAATTTGAGACTCTGATTCCCGAGGGATTGAAATTTGGCAAATCAGTGGCTGCTTCATTGCTGCCAGACTGCTGTGGTCAGCCATGGTCAGCTGATCATTTTCAATGCTCCCTGACAACTTCACAAAAATCAAGAGGATGCTGGCAAAAAGTGTAAACTCAACTGTGATTGTCCACGCTCCCTGCCAGCTTTCTACAAGCAAAGTCACACTGTTCCTGTCATTCACCACACCCTTGTACACCTTCCCCCTCAGGGCATGTTTTATTATTATTTATTAAGACAATAGGGAAGCTGGCAGGAAGCCTAAACTTAATGTGGCAGAAAGAAGGGAGGGAGGGAAGGAAGGGAGAAAGAAACATTCCAATGCTTGTCAGCTTCTCACAAGGAAACTTAATGAGGGAGCGTCAGGAAATTGAAAATCACTTGCAATTTTTTTGACCTGCTTCTGGTCATTCTGCTTCTCTGTTTGGAAAAAGAAATGTCTCTAACAATGACCCATCAGCTCACGGGTTATCTAGTACGTTATAGAAGGCTCAACAAAAGTTATATGACACACAAAGATTAAATAGAGTTACTGTCTAGATTGCAGAAACACCATCAGATGTCAAGAAAGAATGAGAGTTTTCTCTCACTGTGCTGCTGTCTAGTAATAATTTGGATTTTTGCAAACTCTATGTGAGAGCTGCTACCTCTCCAGTTACATAGTATTGATGGTTGAAAGAAACAGTTCGGCTACATACTGCAGTTTGGTTATCAAATTTGCTGCTTTAAGAACTGGGTGGGGAAAGAAACAATGCCAGCCACTTTCACCTCGTGTCTCTATAAATCAGGTTTAGACCTGAAGCTCCTTGTTCCAGCTGTAACTGACCAAAATAATTGTTAGGATGATTTAAAGCCTCTCCAAAAATTTTGGATTTTTATGTTATGAAAACCATTTTATTAGTTTTACAGACAGCCTGCTGAATGGCCGATATATGCTATCTTAATTCCTAGGTGAAAAAGGAAAACTTTGTAAATAGAAAAATATACTTTAAGGGCAGAGCATTACCTTCCCCCAAGGTACAAAAAACTAGTTTTTCCAGTTGGAGTCACCTTTAAACTTAAAATTGTATTGTAAAAAAATAAGCTGGCTCTTTAGTTTTTAACTAAACACAAACAAGTTAAATTAAGGAAGCAATTTATTCTTTTAACCAAAATCACAATAACACTGTACAAATCTGCATTTGGAGCCTGAAGTGGCATTTTTTAAAGAACAATTTTATTTTTGACTATTTGTGTGGGACTATATAAAGCTCTTAGAATAACCACTTGTCTTCTATTATCTTTATAAGCAAATTTTATTTTTCTAATAATTTGATTTCTGTCCAATGGGC
This sequence comes from Naja naja, assembly GCA_009733165.1. NCBI lineage: Eukaryota > Metazoa > Chordata > Lepidosauria > Squamata > Elapidae > Naja > Naja naja. The sequence goes on along the minus strand of CM019151.1, from coordinate 112,622,176 downwards.
AGAATCTGAAAAATAATAATTTGAGAGAAGCTGATTTTGAAATGTAGAATACTGTTGCTACTTATCCACTTCAGTGTTATAACACTAGGTGACATCAGTGGAATAATAATTTTATTTGAAATATTTTATTTGGGCAACACAGTTCCTATTAAGGCATTACAGTAGATCGCCTGTTACAATTTCACTCCTAGTGGTAGGGTGTGGCAGTTGCATATTGAAAATAATGTGAAATATATGATTTCAGTTTCAATTCCATTTTGAAGGTTGATGCACTGTGTTATATGTCCTGAGGAATGAATACACACACACACCCTGCCAGAGGTGGTATTCAGCAGGTTCTGATCAGTTCTGGAGAACTGGCAAATACCACCTCTGACTGGCCCCTCCCCCTCTATTCTCTGCCTCCTGAGTCCCAGCTAATTGGCTGGGTCTTCTTTTGTTGCCCTGCACAGGAGAACGGAAAGCAGGTTAGTGGGGTGGGGGGGGAATGGGATTTTGCAGTAACCTTCCCCCGGGAGTGGGGAGGGAATGGAGATTTTGCAGTATCCTTCCCCACCAGTCCACAACCACCAATCCACGCCCACAGAACTGGTAGTAAAAATTTTTGAATCCCACCACTGATCAAAGGTCCTTGATGCTTTCTGAGCCTGGTTGTTGTCTCACAATTTCATTACCCAAACTAGGTAACAACATCAGTGCTATTTTAAAGCCAAAAGGTGTTTCTGACCTTCTCAAAGCAGTGCCAAAGGAGAAGGAGAGAAAGTTATGCCAGTCCACAGATCGAGGGAGAGAAAAAGTAGAAAGCTCCTCCATATAATACTAAAATGCAGGCAACTAATATCATGGGACAACTTATTGCTTATCTTTGCTTATGGAAGGATGAGTGGGAATAGTGGTTGTAGCATACCTTCAGTGCTCTCTGGGTTAGCTTCCCCTGGGTCATTTGGATTTGGAGGTCCAGCTGGTGGCTCATAGCCTACCACCAAATCAATTGTTGCCTAAATTAAAAGAAAAAAGAACTTACTAATAATGCAATGGATAAATTCAAGAAGCTCCTACGGACCTGCAGGCCACCTGTGTTGCTTATATAACATATTCTGTTAATTTCCTGAAGCTATTTTGTATGTCCAGTACAGTCTTTGATTTACAACCATTCATTTAATGATCATTCAAAGTTACAACAGCGCTGATAAAAGTGATTTACAACTAGAGCTTCCACTTAGCCAAGGTGGCAAAGTGGTTAGAATGCACTACTGCAGGCTAATTAACTGCTCAATGCCAGGAGTTCGATTCTCACTGGCGCAAGGTTGACTCAGCCTTCCATCCTTCTGAAGTCAGTAAAATGAGGACTCAGGTTGTTGGGGGCAATATGGTGACTCTGTAAACCGCTTAGAGGGCTGTGAAGCACTGTGAAGTGGTATATAAGTCTAAGTGCTTATTGCTATTATGACTGTTACAGCATTCCATGGTCACGTGATCAGAATTTGGGTGCTTGGCAACTGGCATATATTTACGATGGTTGCAATGCAGTGGGCTCATGTGGTCACCATTTGTGACCTTCACATCCAACACTGAACAAGAAAAACCAACGAGGTGTAGGAAGTTAGCACCCACCCTCTCCTAGAAAAATGAAATATATTGGGAAATATTAAAAAGGCAGAATATTTCCCCTAAAAAGAGTAGAAACTCAGAAGCAGAAACTCACCTCAGAGATGCAGAAACTCAGCTCCTCCCTCCACCTTTGCTAATGGGTCATTAAGGCCTAGGCCAGAGTACACTACATAATAAAGGCCTCTACCCATCTTACCACCTGGCTTGGGAAGATTGTATCAGCCAGCACTCAGGTGAAGCCATGTGGTCCAGACAAAGCCTACAAAGTTAGTTAAGACCCCCCCACCCCTGGGAGTCTGACAGACAATAGGATACATTCAGGGGTAGGTTTCTATCAGTTCTGCCCACCTCTGTAGAACTGGTAGCTCTGAAGAGCAGCAGACATGGAACCGGTTCTATGTCTGCTGATGTTTTTGCCCACCTGCCTGCCTGGGCTCTTACCTGACCTTTATTTCATGCTTTTTCAACTTCAGCTGCTGTGCAGGCACAGCTGCAGTTAAAAAAGCAAGAAAAAAGTGCTTTTTCAAAGGCTGCTTCTCTGCACGCGGCACTGCTCAGCTGCCCAGGCACCAAGCTGATGACGATTTACAGACGTGCGCGCAGTGTGCAGGGAAGCACATCGTAAATCACCGAACCGGTAGTTAAGCCTGTCGGAACCCACCCTTGGATAAATTTCTTGCACAGGAACAGGAAACACAGGAAACACAGGTTATAAAACTAAAGGTCTCTCAGCATCTCAGCCCTTTTCCTTCTTTCTTAATCCAAGGCATGTGATCCTGTCCCACATTAAACCATCTTTCAAAACAGCCTCCATGTTTCCGGTGTTTTTTTCCCCGGAACTGAACCCAGAAGGATAATTCTTTCAACAGAGGAAAACAGGATTCACTTAACAACCTCATGATTCTTTTAACAACTGCAGTGAATCACTTAACAACTGTGGCAAATAAGGTTGTAAAATCAGGCATGACTTACTTAGCAATGGAAATTCTGGTCCCCATTGTGGTTGTAAGTTGAGGACTAATCATTTGAGCAAATTTGGATCACCAATTCTTTGGATCTTTAATATTAATTTATGGATGTAGTATTTAAACGAAGGCTGCATTTCAGAAGGATACCACAGTAGTTTAAGCAGTATATTAGAATAACTACCAGTAAAAACCAATGTATAGAATGTTGCCTTTTAACATGTATATATTTGTTTTGTTAGTCTCTTTAATGTATAAATACATTCATAAACAATCATCTTGCCAGTTCTGATCTTTCCCTCTCAGCCATATTTGATTGCAGCTCTAGAATTATACTTCCGAAAAGTTCCCCATGTTTTTGAAACATTTCATCCAGCTAAATAATAAAAATAAAGTGGGCACTTACTCCAGTTTCTAGTCCCTTTTCGTTTAGCAGGGGAATGAGCTTGTATGGAAGAGATCTACTTTGCGTGCCTACTAGTTCCTTGAGTGCTACTGATGCCGTGCCAATTAGCCTGCCAGAAAAGAATGGAAATCTGTTATCAACAGGACACTTATGGTACTATAAGAAAAACAATGCTTTCCTTTGAGAAGTTGCCAGCTTAGGCCTGAGATTTTGAAAATCAATACTGATCACGAATATGCTCAGATTTGCTGCATGATTCAAAACTGTCAAATACCGCAAGGGCCATGGGCTGAAAACGTAAACTATTCCAGTTTGATATTTTCCAAATGTCTTGGATTATAACTCTCATCTCCCAAGCCATTATGACCAATACCTCTGTTGGCTGAAGCTGGTAGGCTTTGTATATCAATCTATCTGGAAGATACTTTAGTGTTTTTCAACCTTGGTAACTTTTAAGATATGTGGACTTCAACTCCAGAATTCCCTAGCCAGCTGACTAGCTGGAGAATGCTGGGAATTGACGTCTTTGTATATCAATCTATCTGGAAGATACTTCAATGTTTTTCAATCTTGGCAACTTTTAAGATACGTGGATTTCAACTCCCAGAATTCTCTTGCCAGCTGACTAGATGGAGAATGCTGGGAGTCGACATCCACACATCTTAAAACTGTCAAGATTGAAAAACACTGCTTTACATTGTAAAAGATCTGCATACTATAGTAATATTAACACTGAAATTTTGGGCTTCAAATTTACTGTATCCATCCACAGACAAAACTTCTAGGCAAAGGGGGACTGTGTTGCATAAAAATAACAGAATAGCAGAGTTGGAAGGAACCTTGGAGGTCTTCTAGTCCAATCCCTTGCTCAAGCAGGAAACCCTATACTCATGATGGTGAACCTATGGCATGTGTGCTGCAGGTGGCATGCAGAGCCATTTGTGCGGGCACGTAAGCCCCAGCCAAACTTACCTGCACTGCACATGCGTGCACCTCCCAGCTGATTTTTGGCCCATTTGAAGTTGTTTTTGGTCTCCCAGAAGCTCGAGGGAAGCCTCTGCAGCCTCAGGAGGCTGAAAAACGGGCCTTCTGGAAATACTGGCAGTGTCTGTTTTCAGCCTCCGGAGGCTCGAGGGAAGCTTCTGGAGCATCGGGAGGCTGAAAACGGGCCTGTTTTGGCACTTCAAGTCTCCAGGAGGGTAAAAATGGCCTCAAAGAGGCCGAAAATCAGCTGGGAGGTACGCGCATGCACAGTGCAGGTAAGGGGACAGGGGGTGTCGCATGCGCATGCGCAGGGGGGATGGGGCGCATTGCATTGTGGGTGCACACACTTTCAGCACACCACAACAAAAAGTTTTGCCATCACTGCCCTATACCATTTCAGGCAAAGTGTCATGCCCCTGGTGGAGACTGACTCCAAGGAAGAGGAGGAACGGCCAACAGGGAGTGGGAGTGTGGCTCCAGAGGTGGTGGAGGAGACTGGGGAAGGGCAGAGGCCGGCTGAGCAATCAGAGGAGGATCCAGGCCCATCTCCTATCCATCCCAGGGCACGCAGGGAGGAGAGGATCAGGGAAAAGCGTGGTCTCCTCAGGAGGAGAGGGCCATGATCCTCCTCAGGGCTTACAGCTGGGAGCTATGTATATAAGTGTGTAACTGCGCAGTCAGAATTGCTGGAGTCAAAGTTAGTGGTTCCTTTGAAGGAGGTTTATCTTTGTTGGAGTTTTTCCCAAGGACTTATCCCCAATTATCTGTTTGGAATGTATAATTACCTATCTTGGTTTGCTTCGGAACTCTCGCCAAGATGGTTTGTTCTTGTTTTCCTTTTGCCTCATTATTTACTTTTGGGACTTTAAACTGTGACTAATAAAACAGTTAAGTTGAAGGCATTGCTGGACTTTAATTCATGTTTTGGGTTTTGGGTTATTTTGAGAGACTACGGCTCATCATACAAATATATCATTTCAGACAAATAGCTTTCTGGCTAATCATTGCTATTCTAACTAACAAGCACATGTATGTTTCCAGCATTATCCAAATCCTCTTTAATTGCATTCGTCTGGATACCTCTGAACCATGTTACAAGATGCTACCTGTTTAGAATAACTTACAAATCCTTGACTTTCAATAAGTTGAAAGTCTGTTCGAAGTTATAATAGCACTGAAAAAAGCGACATGGTCACGTTTTACACTTGCAAATCATTACCGCATCCCCATGATCATGTGATCAAAATTTGGATGCTTGCACCTGGCTCATACAGGTAGCTCTTAACTTACAACAGTTCACTTAGTGACTGTTTGAAATTACAACGGTGCTGAAAAGTGACTTATGACCATTTTTCACACTTATGACAGTTGCCGCATCCCCATTGGCACAGGATTTACATTCGGATGCTTGACAACTGACTCACATTTATGACAGTTGCAGTGTCCTGGGATCATGTGATCCCCTTTTGCGACCTTCTGACAAAGTCAATGGGGAAACCAGATTCACTTAACAACCATGTTACTAATTTAACAACTGCGGTCATTCACTTAACAAATGTGGCAAGAAAAGTCATAAAATGGAGCAAAACTCACTAAACAAATTTAGAAATGGGGCAAAATTAACACATTTCTCACTTAGCAACGTAAATTTTGGGCTCAATTGTGGTCTTAAATTGAGGACTACCTGTATTTATGATGGTTCCAATGGGCCAGGGTCATGTGATCACCCTTTGAGAACTTCTGACAAGCAAAATCAGATTTATTTAACAACTGTCTTACTAACTGAACAAATGCAGCAGTGGTGGGATTCAAAAATTTTTACCGGTTCTGTGGGCACGGCTTGGTGGGCGTTGCAGGGGAAGGATATTGTAAAATCTCCAGTCAGAGGTGATATTTGCCAGTCCCCGAACTACTTAAAATTTCTGCTACCGGTTCTCCAAAACTGGTCAGAACCTACTGAATACCACCTCTGAACTGAAACAATTCATTTAACAACTGTGGTTTGAAAGGTTGTAAAACAGAGCAAAACAGACTTAACTGTCTTGCTTAGTCACAGAAATGTTGGGCTCAGTTGTGGTCATAATTCGAGGACTTTGCTATATTTAGCAAAGTCGTCGGAGAGAATATTCAGATTTCAAAAGGGAACTTTCTCTACATTCGTATAGAAGTCCAAGGAGAATGAATTTAGTGTGCCTTTCACTTTAGCAGTCCAGGAAAAAATATTCTAACTTTCTTACTTGAGAAAATCAAGTATGTTGTTGAATGTATAGGCCAGCTATTGAATGTATAGGCCAGCCATTGACTGTTTAGGCCAGCCAATATTCTCTCTTCAATAAATGCTGGATTAATAATTAGAAATGATGGGGAAAGTCATATGTTGAGAGTTGGATCAGTAATGAATTCCTATAGCAAAGCACAGGTGACTTTATTATTTATTTATTTTATTAGACTTGTATGCCGCCCTCTCTCCCTAAGGACTCAGGGTGGCGAACAATAAAAAACCCAATATAAATTACAATAAAAAACCATTAAACAAATACAAGCCTAATCAGTGATTATAAAATTTAAAAAGAATTAAGACAAAGACTAAAAAAAAATCAACCCACACCCCTAAAGTCAGTCCAGACCGGCCTGTTGAAACAACCAGGTCTTCAGGTCCCGGCAGAAGGAGTGGAGATCAGGGGCCAAACAGAGGTCTACGGGGAGTTGGTTCCATAGGGCAGGTGCTCCCACAGAGAAGGCCCTACCCCTGGGCACCACCCGTTGACAATGCCTAACTTTAAGTTCAGCATATAAAGTTGACCTAGAGAAAAGCAGTTTTAAAACATTTTTTTGATGGATAATCATGGATGAGTTAAATATTTGGCTCCCCTATATCCCACAATGACACAATCCATTCATTGCCAATGATGAGTTCACAGCAAGGTTTCAGTCATATCCTGCCATCATACAAAAAAGAGATTTGTTCTCTATTTTCTTTGGAGAATGTGGAGAACAATTTTCTTGGCAACATGTACTATTATTCAAAATAATTATGGTGATTGGCTCTGCAATTTTCTGCAGATCAGCAACTGATTTAATAGTTAACAAAAATGTTATCTGACATGATTGACAAGGACCTTACAACATCTGCTTTGTTTTTTGTTTGGAAGTTATTTCCCTAAATCATTATTTATATTTAGAATAGGTGACATGCCCCTGGTGGAGACTGACTCTGAGGAAGAGGAGGAACAGCCAACAGGGAGTGGAAGTGTGGCTCCAGAGGTGGTGGAGGAGGTTGGGGAAGGGCAGAGGCCGACTGAGCAGTCAGAGGAGGACCCATGCCCATCCCCTATCCATCCTAGGGCACGCAGGGAAGAGAGGATCAGGGTAAAACGTGGTCTACTCAGCAGGAGAGGGGCATGATCCTCTTCATGGGTTGCAGGTGTGAGATTTGCATAAGAGTTTGGACTTGTGTGCTAATAGCTGCTGGAGACAAGTTAGTGTTTTATTCCTAAAGGTTTATCTTGGTTGGTGTTCTTCCAACAGACTGTACCTGGTTATCTTCCTGAAGTTGGCAATTATCTATCCTGGTTTGTCATGGAACTTTACTCAGTGTGGTTTGTTTTTGGTTTTTGCTTCGTTATCAGCTCTTTGAATTTGAATTGTGTTTCTTTTCTTTGAAATGTTATTTTGAAAATAGTTTACTCCTCCACTGTGAACAATTAAACAGTGAAGCCAAGTTGAAGGCATTAAAGGACTTTTATTTACGTTTTGGTTTTTGTTATATTTCTGATATACTCTGGGTCATCACAATAGGAATGTGAACCCAGCCAACTGTGGCTTTGCCAATCCTTGATTAATCAAACGATGGTTTCCATTATTTATTTATATAGATATAGATATAGATAGATAGAGATAGAGATAAAATGACTTGGGTAGCTTTAATTTACAATAACTATAATCTGTTTATACTTCTACCCATATTTTCTCTTCTGTTTCTCAAGTCAAATTATAAATTGAGTTCCCAAACTATGTAAAATTATACTATGATTTATTTGGTTTATGTGTGGATATGAATTGCCATTATGATTTGTTATCTGAGAAATTCTAAGGATATCTTAATAGCTACTGGTAGATAGCTATAAAATTCATTTGATATATTAGATTTTCATGGTAGTTCTCAAATACTGATTAGGATTTTATTTGTACGTTGCTGTTACAAAATAAGGGTGTGGTTGTTGAAACTGTCAAGTGAGACAATGTTATAGTATTTATTCTGAACATTTCCTTTCTGAAGAAAATATCACAGAAGTAATGTAATAGTATTTCCTCCCTGCCCCCTTTTCTTTTACTTTTTGAGCAAACTGATTGTAGAAAGAATTACTTCAAACCACTTCAAGTAAACTGATATTAATTATAAAAGAAAAAAGTTTCATTCTCCACAATATTCATTTGAGGCACAGAATGCAAGAAATACTCAACTGGAGATGTTTTAGAGTTAGACTGTCCATTTGTTTTGACACTGCAGCCAGGATAGTGCATCATGCTAAGCGTTGATTTCTTTAACTATGATGTATTGTCTTAACCTTGACAATTTTAAGATTGGTGTACTTTAATTCCCAGAATTTCCAGCCAGCATACTGGACAATGGTGGAACCTCACCCATCTTAATTACCAAGGTTAAGAAACACTGATTTACATTGCAATACATTGGATTTGCAATAGTGTATACATTCTCCAAAAGATGTGATTTACACATCACAAAAGCTATGATTACTGTGTTCAATACACTGAACCAAAATTAAGTAAACCATATTATGAGCTTTCTGTAATGCATGAACCCAGCTAGTATGCATAATTGCTATGATAATGGGAACAAAGCCAATAGAAGTTTTCTAGACCAGGGGTCTCCAACCCTGGCAACTTTAAGACTTGTGGACTTTAACTCCCAGGATTCCTCACCCAGCAAAGCTAGACCACAGATTTACACTGCCTTGTCTCACTCACAGCATACCAGAAAAGGAACTGGACATGAGTCTTTAACAAGAATGACTTATGTCTAAAAAATTAATATCTCTTCTCATTCTGAGTCATACCCTTTAATTTCTGCAGAATTCCTGTTTGGGAAGCAAATTGAGCCTCCTACCAGTCTGTTTATGGTATAACTTGGTGCTTTCCATTATGTCACATCCTGGTTTTCTTCTACTGTGATGGTGTGGTGTGTCCAGAATCTTGTTATTTCAGCAGGGAAAAGGTGACACTTGGCATGAAGAATTCAATAGTGCCACTTACAAGTACAAGTGAAACTCGAAAAATTAGAATATCATGCAAAAGTTCATTTATTTCCGTAATGCAACTTAAAAGGTAAAACTAATATATGAGATAGACTCATTACATGCAAAGCAAGATAATTCAAACCGTGATTTGTCATAATTGTGATGATTATGGCTTACAGCCCATGAAAACCCCAAATCCACAATCTCAGAAAATTAGAATATTACATGCAATCAATAAAACAAGGATTGTACATAGAACAATATCGGACCTCTGAAAAGTATAAGCATGCATATGTACTCAGTACTTGGTTTGGGCCCCTTTTGCATCAATTACTGCCTCAATGCGGCGTGGCATGGAAGCTATCAGCCTGTGGCACTGCTGAGGTATTATGGAAGACCAGGATGCTTCAATAGCGGCCTTCAGCTCTTCTGCATTGTTTGGTCCCATGTCTCTCATCTTTCTCTTGGCAATGCCCCACAGATTCTCTATGGGGTTCAGGTCAGGTGAGTTTGCTGGCCAATCAAGCACAGTAACCCCATGGTCATTGATCCAGATTTTGGTGCTTTTGGCAGTGTGGGCAGGTGCCAAGTTCTGCTGGAAAATGAAGTCAGCATCCCCATAAAGCTTGTCATGGAAGGAAGCATGAAGTGCTCCAAAATCTCCTGGTAGACGGCTGTGTTGACCCTGGACTTAATGAAGCACAGTGGACCAACACCAGCAGATGACATGGCTCCCCAAATCAACACAGACTGTGGAAACTTCACACTGGACTTCAAGCATTTTGCAGTGTGTGCCTCTCCATTCTTCTTCCAGACTCTGGGTCCTTGGTTTCCAAATGAGATGCAAAAGTTGCTCTCATCAGAAAAGAGGACTTTGGACCACTGAGCAACAGACCAGGTCTGTTTTTCTTTAGCCCAGGTAAGACGCTTCTGATGACATTTGAAGCCCATGTCCAGGATCCATCTGTGTGTGGTGGCTCTTGATGGACTGATTCCAGCCTCAGTCCACTCCTTGTGAAAGTCCCCAACACTTTTGAATGGCCTTTTCCTGACAATCCTCTCCAGGCTGCGGTCATCCCTGCTGCTTGTGCACCTTTTTCTTCCACATTTTTCCCTTCCACATAACTTTCTATTAATGTGCTTTGATACAGCACTTTGGGAACATCCAGCTTCTTTTGCAATTACCTTTTAAGGCTTTCCCTCCTTATGGAGGGTGTCAATGATGGTTTTCTGCACAACTGTCAGGTTAGCAGTCTTTCCCATGATTGTGATTCCTACTGAACCAGACTGAGAGACCATTTAAAGGCTCAGGAATCCTTTGCAGGTGTCATGGCTTAATTAGCTGATTAGAGTGGGACACTTTGAGCCTAGAATATTGCACCTTTTCACAATATTCTAATTTTCTGAGATTGTGGATTTGGGGTTTTCATGAGCTGTAAGCCATAATCATCACAATTATGACAAATCACGGCTTGACCTATCTTGTTTTGCATGTAATGAGTCTATCTCATATTAGTTTCACCTTTTAAATTTCATTACGGAAATAAATGAACTTTTGGACGATATTCTAATTTTTCGAGTTTTACCTGTATAGTGTTTAAAAAATAGATCTTGTACTTTTTCAAAATAGTTCGCAATCCACGTAAATAAGACCACAAGAGACTTAACCAGAGCGCTAGAAACGGCCAATTGGCAATTTGCAGGATTCTGCAGAAAACAACTATTCCAGCAAAAAGAGAATATATGCAGCTCAGGGTTGAAAAGTGGAGTTTCTAGTGGCGTCTGAGCTTGCAGATGTTTCATTATTCAACTAGATAACGTCATCACTGCAAGGGTCTGGAATCCATCCTCATCTCCATAATCAGATGGAAAGACAGTTGTCCAGGCTTTCTTGCAACAATGACAGTTGCTTTAATTTTAATTATTCATACTCTGTATCCTGCCTAGAATTGCAAAAAGAAAATAACAGAGTTGGAAGGGACTCTGGAGGTATTCCAAGCAGGAAGCCCTATACCATTCTAGACAAATGACTGTCCAATTTCTTCTTAAAAACCTCCAGTGTTGGAGCACCCACAACTTCTGAAGGCAAACCTTACAATTGTTATGGAGTCAATATAAGAATAAAAATGCATGCGATGAGAACTGCATAATAGTTACAGAACTTATCTGCAAATCTATGTTCTAAGGTCTGTTTTAAAAAATGAAAGATTGGGCAGCTGCTATTTCCCTTCTATTTCCAGTGCCAAACCATTTAGTGTCTGGAAAAAAGGGGGGAAATTATTTAGCTTCCTACCTATGAATAAGATCCCTTTGTATAAACTTTGGTTTAATTTATTTCCTGTAGTGTGACAATGTACAGTATTCTAAAATATACAGTAGCAGCACATAATTTTCCAGAGTTATATTTCTGGAATATTTTAAATATTTTTAAAAGCTTGAATAAATTTAGAGCCATCAAAGAAAAAGTTAGCATATAACAGAAAACAGATGTCTTTGCTGTTCTATTTTCCTTACAAGGAAAAATCCAGCTATGCAATTAATCACGTGGACTAGTATTGTGGTTACTTATACCATCAGCCTAGAATTGTTGACACTACTTTTCCAGATGACCTAAACCTTAGTAATAACAATTCAATCGGGTTTGATCTTAAGTTAGGATAAGACTTCTACAAATTAAAGCAAGTTAATTTGCAAAAAACTTATCCTACAGAAAACAGAAAAAGAGGCAGCATTTTTCTCAGCTTTATATGACAACACAGACATGCCAGAACAATGAATAGTTTGCTGGCAATGCAAAGCTACAAGAAAACAGTTACCAAACTTGAGCAAGCACTAAAAAAACCTGGAAAAACAGAAAAGAAAATCCATCCTCTCTTTCTGTGAAAGGAATCTCTTCTAGTTTAATCAACATTTGGCTCCTAACAAATAAAAATTCAGTGCCCTACTATGTCCTACGTTCCACTGTTTGCATCCAGTGGACAAAATTCACTTTAAAGTTATCCTGTGCAATGTTTTCTATGCAAAGTCCATTTAAAGTCTTCTACTTACAGTGGCCAGAAGTAAAGCAAGCCCAAAAGTGATAAGTAAAAGGAATTTCAGCAGATATATCCTGCTTATCATCTGGCCATCCCACATAAAAGTTATTCAAACAAGCATGGGACTTGTTTAAGATAAGTAAATTCAGTAAATTATGCCTAGAGATAACAAGTGTGGCAGGGACTTTGACAAACCAGGAAAGGAGAACTTTCCTTTTGTACTTTTTTTCATTAACAGGAATTTCATTCTGATTAAAACTACCATAAACATGCTGCTATTTAGATATTTACTTGTCTAGTTCCTAAAGCTATCAGACACTGCAGTGGCTGCTAAAAGCAAATACTGTAAATAGATCTGCAAATGTTTGAGAGAAGAGTTATAAACATCCATACTATGTAATTTATAAACTTAGGATACAAATTCAGCCACAATACTAGTGTTATATATTCTTAATCAATAGGTGATTTAATAATAGTTTCCAGTTGGAGCTGTTATTGTGCAATGGTCTTCCCTCATTCTCTTGGAGGTGGAATGGGGGTGGCAGAGAATGCATTAGAATTCTCTACTTGTATCTCTTCTGCATTTATTAAAAACAGAAGCAATGCACAAAGAGCCATCTATCTGAAAGCGTGATTAGTCAGAACATAACTAAAAGGTGATTCAGGCTGCAATTCTAAACCACCCTCACTGTGAATAAGCTCTTTTTAATCCCAAAATGTCTCACATATTATCTGAGAACAAGTTGTCTAAGCATTATTGAACTTCAGTAGAGCATGGGCTTATAAGATTGTGTGGGGATGAGAAAGAAAAGGAAATACTTCTGAGAAGTATTTTGCTGCTTCTTCCCATTACACTAAAGCAGATATAAGGATAATAACAATCAATAAATAAGATTGAGAAGTACTTTGCCACACCTAATTACTGGCAAAGAACACCACAAAATTTATTTATTTATTTATTTATTTATTTATTTATTTATTTATTACTTGGACTTCTATGCCACCCCATCTCCGAAGACTCGGGGCGGCTCACAACTAAAATCAAACAACAATAAATTAATTAAAAGAAAATTAAACGAACACAAGCCCAGTATAGCTAAAAATCCCAATTAAAATTAAAGCATTGAAAATTTAAAATTCAGAAAATCCCCCCCCCCAGGAGATCAGCACAGCCTGGCCTGTTCAAATAACCAAGTTTTCAGATCGTGACGGAAGGTGAGGAGGTCGGGGGCCAGACGGAGCCCCAGGGGTAGTTGATTCCACAGGGCGGGAACAGCCACAGAGTAGGCTCGACCCCGGGGCACCGCCAACCGGCATTGGCTCACGACGCACCCTGAGGGCCCCTGCCTGTGTGCTCGACAGGGCGGTTGGCATTCGATATCGCAGGAGACGCCTCAGAAATATCCTGGACTCATGTCTTGTAGGACTTTGAATGTTAACACTAAAACTTTGAATCTCACCCGGAGGGCAACCGCAGCCAATGCAGGTTTGCGAGGAGGGTAACATGGGAGAATCGAAACTCCCATCATCACCTGGCCACATTTTGCACCAGCTGCAATCTCCGGATGGTATGCAAGGGCAGTCCTAAATAGAGAGCATTGCAGTAGTCGAGTCGGGAGGTAACAAGTGCATGAGTGACTGTACGCAGGGCATCTCGTCCAGGAATGGGCGTAGCTGGTGAACCAGCCGGACCTGAGCAAAGGCCCCCCTGGCCACGGCCCCCACATGCTCCTCCAACCGGAGCCGTGAATCCAGGAGGACCCCAGGTTCGTGCCCTGTCCACAGGGGGCAACACCTCTCCCCCTATGACCAACGATGGAATCTCCTGACTGGACCGAGATGTCGGTATGTACAGCCACTCAGTCTTGGCTGGATTGAGCCGAAGCATGTTTCTGTCCATCCAGATCCGTACCGCATCCAGACAACGGGACATCACAGAGAGGGCATCACTGATTTGGTTTGGGGTGGAGATGTACAACTAGGTATCATCAGCATTTTTTTTAATTACATTTATATGCTGCCCTTCTCCGAAGACTCAGGGCTGCACAATTTTGGGATACAACCCAGTGTGCTCAGCAATAGCCTTCATTCCATTATATATGCCTGCTTATTACTGCATTTTACAAAGTCAGCTTATTGCCCGCAACAATCTTGGGTCCTCAATTTACCTACCCCGAGAGGATGGAAGGCTGAGTCAACCTTGAGCCTGGTGGATTCGAGCCTACAGTAATTGTAGGCAGCTGAACTTAAATGCAGGCATTTAACAGCCTGAGCCACCAAGGCCCTGATGATACCTCACCCCAAAACCACGGATGATCTCACCCAGTGGTTTCATATAGATGCTGAACAAGAGGGGCGAGAGGACCGACCCCTAGGGGACCCCACAAGTGAGAGCCCTCGGAGTCAAACTCTGCCCCCCCAACAACACCGATTGTGTGCGCCCCGAGAGGTAGGAGGAGAACCACTGTAAGACAGTGCCCCCCACTCCCAACCTCCCGAGATGCCGCAACAGGATACCATGGTCGATGGTATTGAAAGCCGCTGAGAGATCTAATAGGACCAGGACAGAGGAAAAACCCTGCCCCGAGCCCTCCAGAGATCATCCATCAGTGCGACCAATGCCGTCTCCGTGCTGAACCCGGGTCGGAAGCCCGATTGGTATGGATCTAGGTAGTCCGCTTCATCCAGGAACAGTGGAAACTGCTGGGCCACCACACTCTCAACAACCTTCGCCAAAAAGCGGAGGTTGGAGACTGGACGAAAGTTGTCTAACATGGCTGGGTCCAGGGCAGGCTTCTTCAGGAGGGGCCTTACCACCGCCTCTTTCAAGACGGTGGGAAAGACACCCTCCCTAATGAAGCGTTGACCACTGCCTGGAGCCAGCCACAGGTGACCTCCCTGGAGGCATATACCAACCAGGAAGGGCACGGGTCCAATAAACATGTGGTAGAGCTCAGCCGTTGCATGATCTTGTTCACTTCATCCTCAGAGACAGGATCGAACTCAACCCAGGTCGAATTGGCCAGACTACTTGCACCTCCTTCATCAGACCACTGCAAATTAGAGCTCAACCCTCCCCGAATCCGAGCGATTTTGTCCGCCAGATATTGACCAAATTCCTCAGCCCTACCCCGCAACGGGTCCACCGCCTCCCCCTGACGTAGGAGAGAGCGGGTCACCCAGAACAGGGCGGCTGGACAGTTATCCGCAGACGCTATGAGGGTGGAGAGATAAGACCTTCTCGCTGCTCTCACAGCTACCAGATAAGTCCTAATATAGGCTCTTAACTGGGCTCAATCGGAGTCAGAGCAGGTGGACCTCCACCTGCTCACTAAGCCCCTCCGACAGCGCCTCATCTCCCGATGCTCCTCGGTATACCAAGGAGCTGAACGGGATCCACGGCGAGTGAGGGGCCGCATGGGGACAACTCTGTCAAGGGCCCCCACAGCAGCCCATTGCCAGGTAGCCACCAGGTCCTCGGCCGAGTTGTGGATGAAGGAAGTGGGAAAAAAAACCCAATTCTGCCTGGAACCTCTCAGGGTCCATCAGGCGTCTGGGGCGGAACCAACTCGGTGGCTCCTCATCCCAGCAGTGAGGGACAGCTTGTTGGAAGACCAGCCGCAGGAGATAATGATCTGACCATGGGACGGGAAGGGCGATAAAGTTACCCTCCCCCAGATCATTGCACCATCGTTCCAAGACAAAAACCAGGTCAAGCATATTGCCCCCCTCATGAGTTGGGTCCTGAATTACCTGGGTCAGGCCCATGGCCGCCATGGAAGCCATGAATTCCTGGGCCAAACCCAAGGCCTCTCCCAGTGAGGGCAGGTTGAAATCACCCAGGACCATAATTCCTGGTAATTCCACCGCCACCTCCGAGAGGGCGTCGAGAAGCCCAGGCAGGGCCGCTGCCACACAGCTGGGGGAGAGGTATGTAAGCAGCAGGCCCACCCGACCTCCAGGCCCCCACCTCAGGAGAAGGGTCTCACTCCCGCCTAACTCAGGAACAGTGACCTCCCTTGGAATCAAGGTCTCCCGGATAACAACAGCCACCCCACCACCCCTCCCCTGGGCTCATGACCGGTGCAACACCCGATAACCTGGGGGGCATAAGTCAATCAGAAGGACTACACCCTCTGGTCCCTGCCAGGTCTCGGTGATGCAGACCAGGTCCGCAGCCTCCTCCTCAATTACTTCGCGGAGGAGGGGAGCCTTATTAGCCACGGACCTGGCATTAAAGTACACCGTTGGAGCCCAGGGGTCCCAATTCCCACATCCCCAGGAGGTTGGGAGGAGGCAATAGGGTCGGAGCACTCCACATGAGGACTGCATTCTTGCCCTGCTTATGAGGTTTTCTGGAAGTAGCTGATTCAGCACTGTTAGAAGAGGACAGATTTGATGAAAGGACTTAAGGGCCTAGTGCAGAGCTGTCAAACTGCCGGCCCACAGGCCGGATGTGTCATGTGCTGACCACACCCATGCCCTGTTTAGCGAAGGGGGAAAAGTCCCGATACGCCATGTGATGCCGCTGTGACGACATGAGTTTGACTTCCTGGCCTAGTAGGATATTTAGTTCTGTGTTCACACTACATATTAGGCATATAATCACAAGAAATGTATTTCTAGTCATCCAGTGTTGCTGGCTATAAATTTGTTCCCACACTATCAAAGACAATACCTATTCAATTATTGTACAAATCAGTTATTTATTTATTATCTGGATCTGTTCTTCCACACAACAGGCCAGTTATGTTAACTGCTTTTAACTCTCATGCAATGAGAGGCGCATAAACTCTTTGAGAGAAGTCAGAAATACTGGTGGTAACTGATAAATGCCAGCCATTACTCTGCTCATTACAAGACTTGAACATACTGGTGAAAAAGTTTATTCCCATATTTTGAAAATATTTGCTTGTTTGCTCGTAGAACCATAGGAACAGCCACCGTGCCTCTTTCCCACCTCTGATCAGTTGGCAAACCTTGTTATAACTATTGCTCCTTAAAATGGCTCTGTTCTCAAGAGGATTTGTTTATTCATTATTTGCACTGGCCATGAAAGCCAACTCCCCAGCTATAAAGAGCAGAGCCAATATTTGTAGTGATCAGCACTGGACTATTATTCAGAAGGCAAATAAAAACACAGCTGATACCAGAAAATATATCCTATTGAGACACATGGTTTGAGATGAAAACCAGAACCACCTGAAATCGTAGTTTGGATGCTAGACTAAACCTGTTAGGGAGTTCAGATAAGAATATATCTTTCTTGTGATCTCAGGAACATTACTCCATACTTTACTCAATGAAAGCATTTCAAACAGCATATGCCCCAGGCTTCCATTACATTACAGAACATTGAGTGTAGCGTCCAAAATGTATTCTTGTAGCTTCTGATTTTAAATTGTTTTAAGAAACTGGGGCTACCAAATCTAGCCTGCAACTCTCAGGACAGCCAGGACAGCAGATAACAGCAAATGATTATAGAAAAACTACAACCTGTTTTGTAGCCCAGATAAGGTCATTAAGTAAATTTGTAGCAGAACTAAAGCAGAGGCGGTATTCAGCAGGTTCTGACTAGTTCTGGAGAACTGGTAGTGGAAATTTTGAGTAGTTTGGAGAACTGGCAAATACCACCTCTGACTGGCCCCACCCCCATCTATTCTCTGCCCCCTCCCCCCGAGTCCCAGCTGATCGGCTGGGTCTTCTTTTGTTGCCCTGCACAGGAGAATGGAGGTTAGTGGGGTGGGGAGGGAATGGGATTTTGCAGTAACCTTCCCCCAGGAGTGGGGAGGGAATGGAGATTTTACAGTATCCTACCCTCACCATGCCCACCAAGCCACGCCATGCTCACCAAGTCACGCCGTGCCCACCAAGTCACACCCATAGAACCAGTAGTAAAAATTTTTGAATCCCACCACTGAAGTAAAGGTACAGATGTCAGTATGGATCCTAGCAGAAATTGGGAACTTCCACATGAGTGTTTTATATCACTTTAGGTTTAACTCTGAAGGTGATTAATCTCCTAATGCCATTAGGTCTTGTCTGGTTTATTTGAAACTACAGCTGCTTTGCACACTTTCTGGATGTTCTACTTACTTCCTGATGATAATTCTCGCTTCATCATTGCTCCTAGCTCCTGGGTTCAAGTAAGCTATTATTCACACATCCACTCTTCAGCATCTTCCTGCTGGAGCTTGTTTCTTTAAGTATGCTTTGTTCAGAATTTACTTCCTCATAATTAATTCTCCCTCTCCAATTCAGCTCCTGTAGCACCATGCAACCAGGATAACACCTACAGTACTTGGGAAACTGCTGCTTGGAAAGTTATCAAAAACAAGAAGGTACCATTTCAGCTTCAACTCTCAGATATTTTTAAACAGAAGTTTGCCACGAAGACTTTGGAAGATTTAAATTGGAGTCCTGCGAGATTCCACAGGTTGGTTTGGTTCCGGATGCTGCTGACAGACTATGTCCACATCTCTGGGCACTCCTTTCCTTAGAATCAGATCTGAAGTGCTCCACAGCATTATCGTTAAATGCCTTAATTGACTTTTATCTTGTGATTGACTTCCCCTTACTTCTGCCCTGAAAATCTCTTATTTTTATTAGCAAACCACCAGATGAACATAAACACAAAGGTACCTACTGAAAAATGGGGAAGGGGGAGGAACACCAAGGTTTTTTTTTATTTTTAGAACAGGGCAAGAGAAATTTTGTTAAATTTTTTGTAAAATTGGTGGTAGTCAAGACTGGATAAAGTGTGTGTACTCTTCCACTGCTTTGCTGGGTATGCTGAGGAAAAAGGATGACCATGGACTGGAACTGCATTTGGAAGTTGACAGAAGTGAATGTGATCATTGGTCAATTTCAAACTCTGTTGTGAAAGATTGGAGGGGGTGTTGGAAGTGATGTTAGATTGGAACCTTATTTAAGGAAGTCAGAGGAACATCCTCTTTTTTCTTCTTCCCTTCCATTAGACTATCACAAATGCTTCTTCAAAAAGTCCTTCTTGAACAATATGGAATGAAGTTTTAGGGATGGGAGGAGCAAACAAAAAATGTTCACTCACTAAGCCATGAGTTCATTAATTCATTTCATTCTATCCCTTAGGCTAAAATTATCATCTTTTAAATCTTTATGTAACCTCCTACTCTCTCCTGTTCTTAATGCAGATGTTTTGAGCAGACATATGCCTCTAGTTAGTGAATATGTCACTAACATATTCAGTTAGTGATCTTCACCTCTGATCTTAGATGTTACATTTTACTAACTACATGGGGAGCCATTTTCTCATTATAACTTAGTTCCACAATAAAAAAATTAAATAAAACTTGCTTATAACACACCATAGAGGAAGTCACAATAAGAAAAATGGAAAATTGCTTGCAGGAAATAGTTCCTTAAATAAACATTACACTGTTAACTTTGAATTAATCCTTGTGAGCACATTTTTTACATGTGAATCACAATATAAATTTTGCAAGAAGTTAAGCTAGTGTTCTAAGTTCTTAGAGTTCTAAGATAGAATCTTTGTCTAACTTCCAGAATGCAAAAATGAAATCCAATCACATACTTGCAATTATTTGTGAGACTGCCAATAGCACCACATGCCTGCCAGCCACCCTCCCATTCGTCCAGCTGGAGAAATGTCAGTTGGATCTCACTGACATTTCCACAAAAGACACATGCCTTTCTCTATTTTAAATAGAAACCTGACAAATCTTAATGTAAATCAGTTATTAACAATCTCATTAGACTATTCTCTTTTTTTGTTAAACCAAAACAGAATTTAAAAGCAACATTCCAAAAATCCAATCAACCATTTGGTGCCTGCAATATGAGAAATACTATGTAATGTGTCTGCAATGCTGACACAGATATTACTAAAGACATTTTTCAGAGTATAGCAGTTTCTCCTCTTCTGGTTCTTTTTGGCAATACACTTCTAAACCAAATGTATAGGAGCCCTGGTGGCGCAGTGGTTACAATGCAATATTGCAGGCTAACTCTATTACTATAGTCTGAAGTTTAATCATGATGGGTTCAAGGTTGACAGCCTTCCAGATAGATAGCTAATGCTATCTGTCTCATCTCTTATGGTATACAAAGCTAGAGTTAATAATTCAAAAATAAATGATTGGTAGACATCACTTAACGACAGTAACTAGGACCAAAATTTCCATTGTTAAGTGATGCAGTCATGTGTTGTCAGCTGACTTACCAACAGCAAACCCATAGTCCTCATTGCATAGTAAGTAAGAGAGGACTATAGGTTATTAAGTGAGAAACTCACATAACTGCAATTGCAACTTCCTGCCAGCTTGCAACGAACACAATTAATGAGAAGGCCAGCAGGAAGCTACAAGTCATGGAAGGGTCGCTAGGAGGACACCAAATGGATGAGTTCTATGGAGTGAAGTTGGATGGGTGTGGGTACTGCATTGCTGTGCAAGGGCTGGTGGGCAGGTACTCTAGAGGGCAGGAAGGCACATAGGTGGCTGCTGCAGACCAATGTGGATGTGCCTG
Organism: Naja naja; assembly: GCA_009733165.1. Lineage (NCBI taxonomy): Eukaryota > Metazoa > Chordata > Lepidosauria > Squamata > Elapidae > Naja > Naja naja. The sequence goes on along the minus strand of CM019151.1, from coordinate 112,601,391 downwards.
GGGTGAGCACTCCAGAGGATGGGATGGCACACAGGAAGTTGGTGGGAGTGGCAGTAGTGATTAGAGGAGTGATTTGTAAGCTTCTCTGCTGGTTTTCACATTGACTTTGCAGATGGGAAAGTGGCAGAGAAGGTTGCAAATGGTGATCACAGAACCTTAGGACTCTGCAACCGTTATAAGTGCAAGCTAATTGCCAAGCACCCAGATTACAATACAGGGCTGTGGGAGGGGGCGATGGGTGGAACTTTGAGGTCTGGCCATAAGTACAACTCATTCAGAGCTATTGTAACTAAATGGTCTCTGAACATTGTTAACACAGGAATAGCTTTACTTTACTCATAAAGCAAAAAAAAAGAAGCATACAATAACAGATTTGATTTTTTAAAAACTTTACAAAATAAATAAATGGCCTTGCAAAAGTAGTACCTTTAGTTTAAAATCATGAAATGTTTGTTGTGAAATAAATGCACCAACACTTTTAATAAAATAACCTACTTGTTCTGCCCTATAGTTTCAAAATCTTTCACAATTATCTGCAGGGATGAGGAAATATCCAGTGGTAATCCTTTCAAATCAAATTCAAGAATCTGTGTGAAAAGAATTGCAACAGTCATTAAAACTGATTTAACCCAGAACTGAACATATACAAGTAAGAAATCAAAATATTTCATGAATAAATATTTTAAATATTTTTTTTATCTCAGTTATCACGTGAGGATGAATTTTAACATTTGTTGTGCTAAGAAGCAAATATCATCTATCAGATGTAACTCAATTTACAGATACATGTCTTAACAATATTAACAAATGTTAATGTTATTAGCCAGCAGACCAGACCAGCAGCATTTTCAACTTCTCAGACACCAAAGGTACTTTAACTAGAATCGGTTAAATCTTTTTTTAAAAAAAAAACTATTACTTTCTATAAATATTTATTATCAATATATGAATTTGATATGCAGATAGCAAGAAATGAGTGGAATAAAGAATTAGAGCTTCCTATATTGTCTAGACAATGGGAAAGTGTCTACTTCTATTAGTCAATGGGCTAACCTACAATTTATACAACTAAAACTAATATTTAGAATGTTATTTAGAATGTATTGGACTCCATTATGGTTGTGTGGAAAAGGATTATCTAGGACAGGGATATCAAACTGGTGGCCCATAGGCCAGATACGTCACACACTGGCCATACCCACTCCCTGTAGCAAAGGGGGGTAAAGTTGTGATACATCACGTGATGACAATGACACCGCGAGTTTGATACCCCTGATGTAGGACAATATTTACGTTTCTTTAAAACACGTGTTTTTACAACGTCCTCAACACAATTGAGCCCCTAAATTTTGTTGCTAGGCAAGGTAATTGCTAAGTGAGTTGTGCCCAATTTTACAACCTTTTTTTGCCATAGCTGTTAATCAAATCACTGCAATTCCTAAATGAATAAAGTGGTTTTTAGAGAATCTGGCTTCCACCATTGACATTGCCTGCTGGAAGCCATCTTGGAAGATTATAAATGATGATCAGATCACATGATCCTAGGACAATGCAACTGTCATAAAGACATGCCAGTTGCCAAGTGCCTGAATTTTGATCATGTGACCATGGGAATGCTGCAACTGTTGTAAGTGTGAAAACTGGTCACAAATCACTTTTTTTCAGTGCTATTTTAACCTTGAACGGTCACTAAAACGAATGGTGTAAATTGAGGATTACCTGTAATCTAAAAATAAAGAACCGAACATGTGTGGAATATTGTTTTTTTAAATCAATTGGGAAACATGTGTGTTATTGATGGGGAGTGATGGGTTTGGGGGTTGCTCTTCTTCCTAATATTTTAGGGATCCTGTAGACAAGCAGTTGTGACATTTGGAATGGATAAACAGAAAGGAAAGAAACATTAGGTATATTTCACAAGTGAAACTGTGCAGCAAAGAACCCACCCCATCCTACTTGCAATGCTATTACACTCATTACCTAGCTATGTTGCCTTCCCTTTCATCCACCATTCTACTTTAGGATTAGGGTTAGAGTCAGTTTAAGATGTGAGATAATATGAAACACTATCTTGACACATGCTGTGTCCCTGATCCCACACCCAGCAAACTTTAGCAAGGTATGATTTTCCACTTGTTTTCTGGAGGGGAAGAGATGTCAAAACTTGGGGAAAGTGTTAAGGACAGGAAAAAAAACAACCCACCTACAAACCCCCTTCCCAAAATCCAGACTAAATAAAGCAACCACCCAAACCATGGCAATTGCATCCCTGCAGCCCTTGACTGTCTCAAATAATAAAAATCCCAGACAAAAGATTGCCTGCTTTTGCTCTAGAGGTGCACACATACGTAATATTTACACATTTCAGAGGTTGTAAATGTTTCAAAATAATTATTGGTTCATTTGTTTGATTCCCAGAAATAGTAACTGTGGAGCTGGTCCAGATGTCAAAATAGTAATTTGTATAGAAATGGAAATGTGGCCTATCTAAGCATTCTTAAATATTCAAGCGCTCTGGTGTGATTAGACTGGAATTAACATTTATCAAAAGCAGAGGCCTGAAAAGGATATGTATAAATAAATCACAAGGAAGAAGAGGGAACCCAGACTGTTCCTTTATTTTAACTATTTGTTTGGGAGGATAAACATAAGCTTGAATTTAGACCCTAACCCTTCCTTATTAATAAAAATTGAATTTAACGCCTGGTCAATGCAGCTGTCTTGAGAAGAGTATAGGAATTCTTTGGGTTGTTTGGTGTTTTTTTGTTTTTTGTTTGCTTAGTCTACAGTCTAGGAGTCACCTGGTGATTTCCCACCCAAATCATGCCTTCCAAGTCTGATGCATTTTTGGATTGACTGCAAATTTGTTTTGCTTTTCACAATTCAGATTATAGGTAGGGAGGTTGACAATCACTGGAATTAAGTGAGGGAGACTTTATCTCCCATGGGTAGAAAAACCTCCTCAGAAACAGGTAACTCAATTGGGAGGAAGTCCTTCCATTGGTATCATTGGAGGCTTCCAGCTCATCTGTGTTGGCTACTTGGAACTTCTGTCTTAGAACAAGGCCTCTATGTGATCCTGGCCAAGACAGGAAGAATGGCCAAATTCTTAACAATTAATTTTAATGGAAAGGACATAGAAGCTACTGAATGATATGACAGTAAACCATTTATATCAGAAGGTTATAGATAATAGAATAGAATTCTTTATTGGCCAAGTGTGATTGGACACACAAGGTGCAAATACTCTTGGTGCAAATACTCTCAGTATACATAAAAGAAAGATACATTTATCAAGAGTCAAGAATCATAAGGTGCAACACTTAATAATAGTTACAGGGTACAATAAGCAATCAAATCATACTAGGAAACAGTCAATATAAATCGTAAGGATACAAGTGACAAAGTTACAGTCATACAGTCAAAAATGGGAGGGGATGGGTGATAAGGAGTGATGAGAAGATTAACAGTAATAGTAGTCCAGACTTTGTAATAGTTGGATAGTGTTGAGGGAATTGTTTGTTTAGCAGAGTGATGGCGTTCAGGAAAAAACTGTTCTTGTGTCTAGTTGTTCTGGTGTGCAGTGCTCTATAGCGTCGTTTTGAGGCAAGGAGTTGAAATAGTTTATGTCCAGGATGTGAGGGGTCTGTAAATATTTTCACAGCCCTCTTTTTGACTCGTGCAGTATACAGGCCCTCAATTGAAGGCAGTTTGGTAATAATTGTTTTTTTCTGCAGTCCTAATTATCCTCTAATAACCTGTTGTAATTAAAGGTTCTGCTTAACATTTTGGGGAGAACAGAGCTCAAGTTCACAAAAAGGATGGAAATATATTGTGCTTTGGCATGGAGGGTTTTGGGGTTTTCTTTATAGCTGGCATAGGCAGGTGTAACCAACTCAATTATATGATCTTTTTTGTGGCAGTCATTAAGCAAACCAGAGGTTCACTGTGGGCTGATTTTACTGAAAATTGGAAGCAAATGCTGGTTTTCAGCAAAAACATGTAAAACGGTCACATGACCATGGGACTCTGCAAATGTGGGCCACTTGCTGAGAACCCAGTATGTGGTCAGGTGTCCAGGGGGGAATGTCAGAACTTTGGAACCCAGTATGTGGTCAGGTGTCCAGGGGGGAATGTCAGAACTTTGGAACAGGATCGTAAGCACCCCCTGATAGGTCCATCAAATTCCACAATTTAATATGCTTCTTTCTAAAAGTGGTTGTTCCTTTTCACTAATCATAATCAGGAGGACCTTCGAGAACCATCAGAAAAGGCCCTTCAGAGCCAGATGTTGCAACCCATGGTTTTGTACTTATCAGAGTATCCCAAAAAAAGACACTGTCACTATCCCCAAACAAACAATTGCTAGAAGACTCCAAAACACTACTATGCATTTGACACACCCAAGGCCATCCTTAAGTCTGAAAAATAATTAACTCCTCATATTTGGTCCCTGACTGTAAAAAGACTGCCCCCATGAGCATCCACCAGGACTGCAATGGAGAGTCCAATGGATGATGTGTTTAATGAGATCTCATGCAAATGCAGTAAATTACATCAAACATTGGGATGTAAATAGATAACAGTGTATTTACATAATCTCATTGCACATAGGCCCTCATTTTGGCAGTCTGTGGTCTGCTGCAGAAGCTGCTAGCTACTAATTACAACCTTAGCTGGACAGGAAGAAATTCTGCTTCTGAACAGAGCAGAAAACATACAACACATGTGTTTCTCGCTGTCTTCTTATTTGAAACAGCCAAAGTCATGAAACAGGGTACATGACTGAATCCTATCACACATGTTGTGCTTTTTCCTACATTATAGGGACAGAAAGATCAGGTTACCTCATTCCAAACAGGGTTGAGTTCACTATCAATTTTCTTTGTTTTCTTTTTCTCATCTGGAAATAAACAAAGATATGTGTTACCAATGTGGGAAAATGGTTTTTAAAAGCCCACTACAATTAAAAAAACTCTTATTCATAGGTATGATAATAACTCATTGATAGAGTACATCTTTACCATGTAGGCCTAGGTAGACCTATAACGTTTCCAAATGCTTCCATTTTTTGCAATGCTATCTAAGAATAGCTGTAAAATATATCAAATCTCTTCAGCTTTGACATTTTTACAGCAACATCTCCCAAACATATTGGTCTCTACAGTTTTTAAATGATTGAGGATCCCAAAGAGTTTTGGTTTATGAGGGTTATATCTATACTATATAACAAATTAAAATTGAGACATTTTAAAATATTTATTTAACTTAGCAGATCTTATGTTGACAGAAAAGCATATCAGCAGATACTTTTTCCTACTGATGATCTTTGTCCTACCTCTAATACTTCTTTCTGTGTCATGGCAATCACCTCATCTAAGATAGTTGATTTTTAAAGTGTGGTCTGGAGCAGAATGGAACAAATCGCCACAGCCAACTTGCCACAGCCAACTCCCCTCAGCTAATTTGCCACAGGTCAACTCACCAGGGCTAATTTGCCACAGGTCAACTTGCTGCAGGACAATTGAACAATTCAATTATTTAAAATAATTAAAACATTATTTTAACTTTTGTCATTCACATTTCATTTTCTCCCTCCTTTGGCATCCTTTCTTTAATGATTCTATTCCACTATTTCATGATGAGTTGTCCCATGGCAAGTTGGCCATGGCAGTTGGTCGTAGCAAGTTGGCTGCAGCAAGTTGGCTGTGGCAAGGATAAATCTCCATGTAAGATTCAGAAGATTATCCCTTGAGCTATTTTTCCCCCAAAGTTAACTGTATTAACTTTAGGCTACATCAGTGCTTCTCAATCTTGCTCTAATATGGACTTCAACTTCCAGAATTTTCCAGTCACTCATGCTTAAAAGTTAATCTTTATCTTAAAGTTGCTAAAATTGAGAAACATCGGGCTAAATCATTATTAATATATTTTAGTTGTGGTAAATAGAAGGACACTGATCATTTCAAACTATGGACTTTTAACCTCATCAATACATTCACATTGCCTAAAAATAGGTAAAAATTGCACAGAAAATCAGCACTTTTTAAATCAAATCCACATTTCAGTCTATAGAATCTCTAACAGAAATAAGAAAAAATCAAAATACAGTAATTTTATTCCAAATGTGCAAGCTATTATAGCATGCATTGCACTAAATATCTCTTTAAAAGTAATGGATCGTGATGGATTTAATAGTGATTTTTTTTAAAAAAGGATGCTTCAGATATATATTTTCCTTCTGTTCCAAATATGACTAAATCTGCATAGCTTCCATGAAATTCAATTACACAACATACTCCTTCTGCTAGATATGTGTGGGAGAAACTGAAAATTTGGTCCTTATTTAGTCAGTGTGGAAACTAGTGATTCACATTCCTGTAATAAAATTGCCATAGGAATTAACTTTTTTTTAAAAAAGGAATGTGCAAAATGTTAGCTCAGGCTAGACCACAAAGGATTCACAAGTCCTGTTGAACAATATCAGCTGTATTGTTATATTTAAGCTAAAAACTGTATTATAATCCCATGCAATTTTGCCATTATTTAATATTAGCATCCACTGTTACAATTGAATTGGGCCCAACATTTTCCACAACTGATACTTTGAAATCTCAAAGTATGAGCTTATCACATTTTTTTGAAGAGAAGTGCTAAATTTAAGTTAAATTTGCATGTATTGTATATTTACCTAAGAATAAGCCTTACTGAGGTACATGCTCAACATGTGAGGTCTCATCAAATACTGCGAGCTCCATTGTCATATAATTTATTTTGTTTTAATGAAATTCTTTAAGCACACTAGTTAAGCAGCAATACACAACTCCAATTTATCCATGGTGATTGTATTGAAGATGGTGTTAATGTAATATTAGACAGTTTTCATGTAAGAGGGAAAATGGAGAACAGCAGAGAACTGAACCCTTGTCTCTGTGTTGAAGGAGCAGATGATAGAAAGCTCTCACAATTCTGTAAACTATTAAAGTATCTGGATTTCTAGCTTATTATCACTGCAAGTAAATATCCATACTCAGTAAGTTATTCCACCTCAGTCTGAGCTATGTCCCCATAATGGTTTGTGGGAATGACCTTGGAAGACAGGAGAACCCCCCTTGAAAAATCCCATGTCTGCTTCATTTAAGTTTAATGCTGCCTTCCAAGGAAGCTTTAGAAGCTAGGTTTAAAAAATAGGAACACAACAAAATATTTGTTGAGCAACCTTTTCTATGTTTGCTCAGCGGATTTCTCCTAGGGCATTGTGGGCAATGAATTAAGGGCCCCAAGTAGGTTGATGTTCTCAAATGAATCACACAAAAATGGAATAGAAGAACAAGTAGAAACTAGACTATAGCAAGCAATTTTAGGGTATGAAAGTGAAGAAGCTTCAGCTGCTTTTCTCTGAAGGAATGCTTCAAATTCACTTGGGACGAAGGATGCTTTACCCATTGGCTAATGCAGCTACATGTTAGCCCATCAGCAGATTGAACCCAATGGGGTTTCCAAGCAGGGCCAAAGGATCTTCAAGACACCATCCATGGCTAGCATCACTTCATGTTAGCCAATGGGTAAGTCAGGCTGAAGCACTAAGATAGGGCCAGATATAAAAGTAAAATGGGGGCATTCAATTTACTTTGGGTTTGTATTGTTTCCTTTCTCCCTGATATCCTCTCCTTCTCCCTGGAGGGAGGAGACAGATCACTTTGAACCCATCCCTTGCAATGAACATTTGAAATTGGTTCAACTTGAACTTGATCATATGAATTTAGGCCAACCCTAAACTACAGATATTAGTAGTTATCTTATTCAGGATATTCCATTCTATTCCATTCTCTCCCCTCCTCCCCAACTTTTCCATTATTCAAGCAATTTCCTCGTTAGCATCTTCATAGTATTATTCAGCGATCACTGAAGTAATATGGAGCTTGTCTTTATTATACTCATTTTGGCACAACAATGAAAGGATAACTATATAATGCTGTTAAGTCTCTAGTGGGGAAATGACCTCAATTGCTATTGCATGGCACTAACAATATTCAGTTCCTTAAAATATATGCCAATAAAACTGATCTATATTTCAGCAAAACCTGTTCTTTCCAGGTTGTTCTTAGCATATATAACCGGGATCTAGAACATGTTGAAGACTGTTGTTTTTGGAGATTCTGACCATTCATTTTGAGTTAACTTTAAATGCCACAAAGGACATTTTGTCTTTCTTTGTCTCTAAGCTTCCACCAAGATGTCTTTTTTCCTCCTACAATCTTTGTACTTCTGCAAACTCCAGAGATTTCTTCAGGCCTGCTGATACTTCTCCCTGGTGAGTGGGTGTATTTTGGGTACATAGCAACATCACAACCTGAACATCCCGAAATAAATGGAACAAGGATGAAGACACTGCGTGTCTTGTTCATCCTAGGGGGCGTGCATAAGCGCACCAACATGCCTACCGTCCCTGTCCTAGTGTTTCTTTTTATTTTTCTTATATGTATCCATTTCATGTATTCATAACTATGTTTATACTTATACCTATTATCTTGTAAGTGATTGACAAATCAAATAAATAAAATAAATAAAACTGCTTCTAAACATTTTATCACAAGCCAATCTCCCACTTTTTGTTCTAAGCCTTTAAACACCACCTACAACACATCCTCTTAGAACTATAGCATGACTGCATCTTTAGTTTGTTTCTTTGTTTAAAGTTTGTTTTATTGAAGGCTTCAATTAACATTTTCCATGGGGAAAAAGCATGAATCACACAGTTACTCTTGACCTTTCTTCCAAGCTTTTGTTTCAAAATATTTATTCAAATTTAAACAACCAAATCAGCTGCATGATGGGTGTAGCAAATGCACCCCCCTCTAATTTTATTTGGGGGTTTGGATTCCCCCAAATACCCACAGCACAGAAGCTTTAGAGAGGGTATGAAGAATATTGAAAATAACAGCTAAACATAGAAATTAATTTCTGTTAGTGCCTTTTAAGCATCTTAATTATGGCTACAGAAGGCCAATTTGGAAAAAAAAATATCTGCGGCCCCTTTGAAATATAAGTGGAAACTGGAAAACTAGCCTTGAGTAATGAATGAATGATTCATAAACAAGTTGCAAAATAAATCACCAGACTTCATCTTCTTACAAATTAAAAGTCCCAGATTTTATCTTTATCTATTGATTTACATATTTATACACTAATAATTCCACCAGCTCTGGGTGACTAATTTTGAAATAAAAGAGGTGCAGTTAACTTTTTAATTAGCATAAAAGATCAGGGATAATAAAGCGAAGCATTCCTTGTTCACCACACCTCATTTGATAAAGACTTCATATTAGGGAAGAATCATCTTTTAAAAAGAACAAAATGAAGAATAAAAGAAATACTTTTTCCCTCCATGCCATTTAAGCTTCCCATGTATGTTTTTAAGGCTTAAGCCATGGACAATCATTAGCAATTCTAATAAACTTGGGCAGCAGAAATCCAGAGGACCACTAGATGGTGGCAGAGGAATATAGAAAACTAACTCTAGTCCAGTCTTGGTAGTCCTACTTTTTCCAATAAAATGAGTGTTCTCATTCAGCGCAACATCAAGTAATATAACTATCTTAACTGGAATCTGTATCCCAAACTGATATATATACTGAGCAAAGGTTATTTGATTTCTCTAACATCCAACACACATCCAACTAAATAGTGAACCAAAGGGCCAATATAAAGTCCACTACAAAATTTGCAAATACAATTAAAACCCTATTGCTTTTGATGTATTCCTTTGCTTTTGGTTAATGTACTAATAATTCATACAAGAAAGGTCATAGAAAAATTCTATTAAATAATGTAAATAGCATTTAAATATTTTAAATAACTCTTCCTACCAGCATTCAATCAATCAGGGCTAGCATTCCTGTATAGCAGGTTAACAACCAGACATCTTCTGTGGTAGGAAAATAATTCATGTACCAAAATATAATCCACTTGCCCATTCACCAAAACTGAAGGTGAGTTTTCTATATGCAGGTGCAATGAAATATGCTTTTCGAGGCACCTAAAGAGATCTCCAGATTGTTTTTCATCATTAAAAAAGAAGCTATACACTTTAGAAGCTCTTTGCAATCTTATTCTAATCATGCCAGAAAGAAAAGAAAGAAAAGAAACCTTCCAAAATTAGTTATCCTTACCTTTAAAAATAATTGATGCAATAGGATCTGGTTTCCCAAATGTATTTTTAGGGATATTTGCAGCTGATTCTACAATTACCCGAAGCATTGTTTCAAGCAAACTTTAAAAAGAAGCTGTTTTCGAAGTAGAAAGTTCAGGGAGGGAAAAAAAATACTTGAGACACTCGGCAGCCTCCAGACTGAAATGCCAGGAGGAGGAGGAGGAAGAATAGGAGGAGGAGGAGACAAGGAATGGCTCTGTTACAGCAATGGGCACCTCACAGTGGAATTACTAAGTTAGTTACTGGAGCTAAAGAAAAGCAATGCACACCATCATTCACAATTCCTGTCCATTAGATAGCAAAACTGATATGGATTGAAATTCAAGCATAAGAATTTACAAAGCAGGATATTTAAAAAAGGGGAAATGCTCTCTATGCAAATTATGAGGAAGAAATATGAACATGCATTAAACAATCACTGAATTAGTGAACCACTCATTGCATACTTTCCATTTTTATGGCTATGGAAACAACGGCCAAGCCAAGACAATTAAAAAAAGAAAAGCATGAATGTTTCCTTTAACAGTACATTCTTTCCTCATGTTTGTGGTTTGAATATCGTTCTCCTTTTTAATTCAGGAATGTTGCAAACAGTCTTAGATCGCCCCCTTCGGCAAAAGTCAACCTTGTACATAAATCCTAAAAGTCATCTCTACCTTTTGTGCAGTCAGAGTTTGTAGTAAGAAGAAGAGAGAAGAATCAAACTCCAAAGTGATAAACTGTAAATGAGTTGCTTTTCAACATCCCGCTTGAGGCTAGAATAGCAGATCGGTTCTTCCACGCATTATGTGCTGCAGGGAACTTCCAGTGGAGATTTCTGAATGGGAACCAGCCACGAGGTATTATACCACTTACTGCAGGCTTTCCTTCTAAATAGATTTAGAAAAAGAATGGGGAAATTGAAACATATTGGGAAGGTTTCAAGTGGAATCCACCGTTTTATCATATCCTTCATAAAATTTGAGGAGTAAGGCAAGGCAATTGTATAAAACAGTTGGGTTTAGATGATTAAGGCACTAGGCTAGAAACCAGGAGTCGCTCAGTTCTAATCCCGCCTTAGAAAGCCAGCTGGGTGACTTCGGACCAGTCACTCCCTCTCAGCCTAAGGAAGAAGAAAATAGCAAACTGGTTGCAAAAATGCAAATTGCTTGGATTTGCCCCAGCAGTTGCTAGGATTCCAGGCTAAGTCGAAGACAGAAAGACAGACAGACACCAATGCAGAATCTCTGCTGGCTCCTCTGCCAAAGAACCAAGATGGCAGCCCCAGCCATGCACTCAAAGTCCTGTTCCTTTTTAGATAAATCACATCACAAGTACTTTAAAACAGGGAGGAGCTTCGATCACAAAGATGTTAACATTTTGAAACCCTCCCTGAGGACACACTTGGATCTATCTCCCCATTTCTCTTGGCAACACTGCCAGACCTGGTAGCAAATTCCCAAGACTGAGGAATATGTTGCCAGAGGAGGGATAACCAAATATCCCCATCCCATGGAGATATCTGTAGGATCAGAACACTGTCAAGGGAAAGGAAAGCTGTACACCCAGCCCTCACACAGCAGTGCCTTACCCACCTGCCAGGGTTAGAGCTACATGGTTATCAAAAATCTGCTGGTCATTTCTCATAAATGCACTCCAACTTGCAGACCAGCATTGCAATGCCTAATATTCACCCTGGATGGGTGAATAGGGAGGAACTTTTCCTGAATAAAAAGATGGAGTGGGGGTGTCTTACACTCTCAATTCTACTGGAAAGAGAAGTGGGGGCAGAGAACATTTGTCCCCCCTCTATTTTTCCCATGGATTCAGAAGTAGCGATATATAGTAGAGGGAAAGCTGATCTTTTTGGTGCCAGTTCTCCCAATACTCAAACAATTAAGACTCCTTCCCACCCCAACCCCAGAGGTGGTTGTTTAGCCACTTGTCCCACTTCTTCTTTCAATGGGAAAGAGAAATGGGGTGGAGGTGGTCCCCAGAACACTGGCGCCTCCCCTCTCCCCCATTTCTCCTGGCAGGGAAAAAAAGGAGATGAGAGAAGTAGAGGAACCGATCTCTTCCTCCTCCCCCCTCCCACTGCAAAAGATGCAGAGCAAAAGGAAACTTCATACCAGTTCCCATTCCATGGAGCAATGATTCCAAGGGACAGAAAACTAATAGCAATGCACCCTTTTCTTCTTCCTCCTGTGACCCTGCAACCCACTACCTAAGATGCAGGAAGCGAGAGAAGCAGAGAAGGACCATCCCAATGATCTCAAGGTTGGGTGGTCAGTAAAACCATGGATCATCAACTTCCAATTACTGGCATGTGCTGGTGTTAAGAGGAGGTGTCCCTGGGCTGCAGATGCCACTTTTCCAGCAGGCAGTCTATGGACATGCATAGGAACCACAAGTTTATGATTTCAAGATTGAATTTATTTACTTATTAGAGTAATACCTGGCACAACTCCAAAACCTTCAGCCGACTTCACAGTGGAAACATAAAGAATTAAACATGCATGATAATAATAATATAGCAATAATATTAATAGACAGGGCCTCCTTAGGGTGCCCTCGGCCAGTGTAGGCCGGTGGCCCCAGGGGAGAGCCTTCTCTGTGGGAGTGCCCACCCTGTGGAACCAGCTGCCCTTGGAGTTGCGGTTGGCCCCTGACCTTCGATCCTTCCATCGCGACCTGAAGACATGGCTCTTCCAGCAGGCCGACCTGGACTGGGGGTTATTGGCTTTTATTGGTTTTATTGTTTATTGTGGGTTTTAAATTTTTATTATTATTTATTATTTTATTAATTTGACTTGTATGCCACCCCCTCTCCCGAAAGGACTCAGGCTCACAGTTAAAACCAATACAATAAATTAATTACCTAAAATAGAATTAAACCAACCAAGCCAAATTAAACTAAAACAGATTATAAAAACAACCCCCCCCCAAGAGAAGTCAGCACAGCGCAGCCTGCTCAAATAACCAGGTTTTCAAGTCGTGGAGGAAAGTGCGGAGGTCAGGGGCCAGGCAGAGCCCCAGAGGTAGTTGATTCCATAGGGCAGGAGCCGCCACAGAATAGGCCCTCCCTCGCGTCACCGCCAAACGACACTGGGTCACAGACGGCACGCCGAGGAGTCCCTGCCTGTGAGCTCGTACAGGGCGGTTGGTAAATTTTGTTGGGATTTAATACTTTTTAATAATTTTAATTTTTGTATTCTGTTTTTTATAGTTGTGAGCCGCCCTGAGTCCTTCAGGAGAGAGGGCGGCATATAAACCATCAAATAAGTAAATAAATAAATAAATATTCTTGATATCTACCCAGTAGCTGGAGATATTGAATTTATCAGACCAAACCCACCTGCTTGGAATTGCCTATATTCTTAGACGCTGCAGTAATAATTTTTAGAACCTGGTTAAGACTTGCATTATTAAGTTTCCACTAATCTTAGACATGAATCTAACTGTAGATTACCCACACTTAAAAATATTTCAAGTACATTTCTACCCAACTCTACTGAGAGTTAGTCACAATGAGCCCAGGACTTTTGCCTTGTGGGAGAGAACCGTGATCTCTAAAGAGCAGCAAATGATGGTTGAGTCGTGTCATTACTAGATTATTGTTGATAGTGGATGGTAATATCTGCTCGCTGACCAGCCTTGGTGGGGTAACAAGTATCTCCAGGCATTTTTTGCAAAATTCACTCGTTAGAAAAAAATAATTAAACCATTCGGGGGTTGTAAATCCACAGACACCCATGCATGTAATAAAAATATTTGGAAATCCCACACAGTTCCAAACAGTCCAGCTACTTTTCATGCTACCTGTGCTAGACTAGTTTCCTAGATATGTCTGATGAATACAAGAATAGAAGTAGAATGAATGGAATGAAATGGAATAGAATAGGATCTTGGAGGTCGTTTAGTCCAGCCCTCTGCTCAAGCAGAACCCATACTATTTCAAACAAGTGATTATTAATGCAGCCTGCTAAATCCTATCTTGCTAAAAAAAAAACATTTGCTTAATTTTGACAGCGGGCGGTTATCTCCGCCCGATGACCAGCCTCGGCGGGGAAAGCATTTGTGCAAAAATCACTGGTTAGAAAATAAAACCGTCATTAAACTATCCCGGGGTTTGTTTGGTTTTTTTGCAAAATCCAGCCTCCCGCCCCCCCCACCCCCACCCCCACCCAGTTCCTTTCATTAACGCTCCTCCCGCTCGCTTCATTTCGAATGTCAGGGAAGGGACCTCGTCTGTGACGTCACGCAGACCTCAAGTTCCGCCGGGCCTTCCTTTCGGAGCCACGCGGCGCTGGCGTAGCCTGGCAACCGGGCGGAAGTGGCGTCACATGCAGCCGCTGCATTCAAACTCTCGGAAGCCGCGTTCGAGCGGGCGTCAGTTCGAAGCGGAGCGGTTCTGCCGTTGTTTCCTGCTCGCCGCCCCGCTCCGCTCCGGGCCGTCCCATCCCGTTCCCTTCCCTTCCTTCCGTGGAAGGGAGGGCGCGGTGTTGTCGGTGCCGCCGCCGCCGCCTTGCCATCTTAAAGCGCCCTTCTCCGCCCGGCTGTGTCCACCTAGCGCTCCAGAGGCTTTGCTGAGGTGTGTATGGGGAAATGGGGGGGGAGCTCGGTAGCCCTTGACATGTCGATCCTTTTGAGCCCTTGTGGAAAGAAAGGGAGATCTGCCTTGGAAGCGGGCCTCAACAGGTGGTTATTGCCCTTGACCGATGTCTATGGACATCCTCAGTCCTCCAGGGTCATGGTGGTCCCAAAGGCGCTTTTTTCAAGAGGCAACTGGACTTTCTTTTCTTTCTTTTCTTTGAAGACGTTTTGCTTGTCATCCAAGAAGCTTCTTCAGCTCTGATAGATGGTGGGGAATGGATAGGTCAGGAAATAGGACAGGACAGGAAATGCTGTTGTTAGTTGCGAAGTCGTGTCCCACCCATCTTGACCCATGGACAACGTTCTTCCAGGCCCTCCTGTCCTCAAGCAGAGTCCATTTAAGCACATGCCTGCCGCTTCAGTGACTCTTATCCAGCCACCTCATTCTCTGCCATTCCGTTCTTCTTTTGCCCTCAATTGTTGGACAGGACATAGGATAGGACAGGATAGGACTTAGGACAGGAAATGGGACAGGAAATAGGACCTTGGAGGTCTTCTAGTCCAGCCCCCTGCTCAAGCAGGAGAACCTATTTACCATTTCAGACAAGTGACTGTCTAGTCCACGGGTCATCAAACTTGGCAAGTTTAAGACTTGTGGACTTCAACTCCCAGAATTCTTGAGCTAAAATGACTGGAGGAGGAATTCCCCAAGTCTTAAAGCATTCAAGTTTGAAGGCCCCTGCTCTAGTCTCTTCTGCAGAAGGGAATGGAAGGATTTATATTCCTTGCAGACAGCAGGTCATTTGCATTCTTTTTAGATGGTTGTTGAGGCCACTTGGGGAGTTTACATCTTCCAAGAAGGCTCCACACCCATTTACATTACTCAGGTGATTGTGAGGACACAGATAAACCTCCAAGTGGCCTCAACAACTCTCTAAAAAGAATGCAAACAACCAGCTGTCTGCAAGGAATATAAATTCTTCCTCTCCTCACCATCCAGTCAGAGCTGAAGAAGCTTCGTGGACGAGATGCAAAATGTCTTCCAAGAAAAAACAAGAAAGTCCAGCTGCCTCCTGAAAAAACATCTTGGGGACTCTTGATCAATCTTGAAAGCAACAAACACTCAGCCTTCCTAGGGATGGAGGGGAGACCACTAGGAAATCGCTAGGCTGTGTCTCCATTGGGACATCATGGAACCAGGCAAGGATAAAGCCATTTTGGACCCCCTTTACCAAAAAAAAGGACTTGGATGTGCTCAATAGTTGGGTATGACTTAATGATTTCTTTATCTTATCACAGCAGTTATGCTTTTCTAAAGTTGACTACTTGCTCAGGTCAAAACTCCATAAAACAATTCAGCACACAAGGCAAAAACATTGAATGTGGTGGACTCCTTGCAAGAGGTGAAAAGCCATTATATATTGAGATGTGAACAGCTACCATAGTCTGCATATCTCTAGTTCTAGAATTTTCAAGTTTTACTTTCGTAATGAGTAATAATATATTTTCTCAGATTCTAATTAGCATACTTAATTTTGCTGCTATGAGCATAACATTTGGCCTTGCATTCCTTTGTAATCTACGTGATTCTCTTGCTTCTGTGTAACTGATTCTAAAATGGGCATTTATTTATCATTTGATTAACTATTGTATAACATTACTTATATATATACCAATAGTTTATATAAAACTCAAGACAGCAAACTTGCTTAATATTTCTATTTCCCCATGACAACGTGAGGTGGATTGGCCTGAGAGGGAGTGGCTGACAGTTACGATATTTTTAGAGCTATTTTTCTATGTATCCCAGCCCTTTTCAGCATTTCATATTTAAAGGTATTTCCATTTTCTTCAACTTAATGTTTAATAAAGGCAAGTCTGAGATGAAGTATTTTAATCAATAAAATGATTGTTCATCTCAGCTGACGTGAATGGAAAAATATAGGTCCATGTAATTTTTCCCTCTACAAAACAATCAACAATTGGAGAGACATCTTAATTGGGAGAATGGTGGTTTCTCCTGACCTCTTTGCTTTCAAATTCATCTGGCTGCATTTCAAGTTTTATATTGTTTTTAAAAGTGATACATCCAGTTGCCAGCATTCTTTATCGTAATATCTCTGGCATAGATTACCTCATTTGGATAGGTTTAACATGGCTGATTGAAGACAATTAGCACCTACATTGTGTCTGTTTAATTTCCTCATTATGTCTATTTTTAAGGTTTAATGTTCTATTTGGGAAAATTTTTTGCTATTTTACAAAAAATGTTCAGAGGGTTTTGAAAGGAATTTTTATTTTTCATAATATTTATGATGGGACAGAATCCTACATGTTTTTATCCGTCTGTTGTAAAACACTGTGTTTGTATACAATAAAATTATGAATAAATGGATTAGTTGTAATAATATATATTAGAGAATAATTCCCATTAGAGAATAATTCCCATGGGCTTGTACTTTCTGTGGGTTTGGAATTTAGAGGGATTTCTCCCCAAAAAATCTTGCAGATGAAGTGGCTGCTTCTTGAATAGTGCCTGATGATTTTTTCGGAGAATCTCAAGTATGACATCAAAGAAGTGGGGATTCAAGTCTGGTGATTCCAAATCTGAATCAGAATTGCAGGTGTATAAGAAAGAAAATGCAGCTTTGAAAAAGTCTTTGGAAGAAATCATTAAGGAGAAAAGAAAAATGACACCCGAAGAAAGGAAGAGGCTTCTGGAGGTGATATAAATTAAATTAATCTTTGTTTTGCATCTAAATTAAAACCTGGATATTAAGTTGGAGACAAACCATTTTGTAAAGCAAGGGCTTCACTTTTCATCTAATTACAAAAGAAACTAATTGAAAATGGGGTGTTAACCCTTATTGCAAGGGGGTGGAATGATGGCCCTTTTATGACTTGTGGACTTCAACTCCCAGAATTCCTGAGCCAGCATGCTGCCCAACTCTGCCTAACTGCAATGTGATGTCTTACCAGGGGTGATAGATACCGCTGCTTTTTCTTTGTGCCCTGCACAAAGCATTGCTTCTAGATTTCTGCAACCACAACCACATCTGGCAATGGGATGGCAAGTTACTCTTCTCTAAGAAATGCTAAATGCTTGCTTTATTCATTCATGTATTAGTTCGTTTTGTTCTGATGCATATGAAGCACTCAGGACAAGTGGGGTGGCTCTTTCACTGTTGGTTTTATGATGTATGTTTTTTTTTTAATTCATATTTATATGCCGCCCTTCTCCGGAGACTCAGAGCGGGTTACAATTTTTGGAGCACAACCCAATGCGCTCAGCAATAGCCTTCATTCCATTGTATATGCCGCTTATTACTAAGCAGCATTTTTACAAAGTCAGCTTATTGCCCCCAACAATCTTGGGTCCTCAATTTACCTACCCCTAGAGGATGGAAGGCTGAGTCAGCTTTGAGCCTGGTGGGATTTGAGCCTGCACTAATTGCAGGCAGCTGGAATTAAGTGCTAGGCATTTAACAGCCTGCACCACCAAGGCTCGTTTTAAACATACCCAGTAAAATGATTTGTTTCTTCCTATTTCAGAGAAGAAATTGGTGGTTTTATGCATTTTTTCCAAAGGTTTAGTTACCCTTCCTTCTACTCTTCTCATAGAATCTGTATATTTGAAAGTCTATATCAGAGGTCCCCAACCTTGGCAACTTTAAGACTTGTGGACTTCAACTCTCAGAATTCCGGGAGTTGAAGTCCACAGGTCTTAAAGTTGCCAAGTTTGGAGACCTCTGCCCTATATGAACTATTAGTTGAACTGTTTTAAACTTTTTAAATTCAAATTTAATTGTAAATAGCTGACAGTTGATAATGCACCATCTGAGCTGTTCATGTACATATAAGTTATTTCTATTGTGCAGCTCATGTTGAGACTCCTTTTTTTTGTTAGTTAAAGTGGTGGAGGCTCTTCTATTTTTTGTTTCACTTTCATATTAACATTAAATCCTTGATTTCATAAGAATTGAACTTAGCTGCTGTCTTTTTTGTCTTGTTTTAGTTCTTTGGGGAGCTTTTTTGTCTATGCTTTGGCATACTAAGCATATTTTGGTAAAATGTGAACATTTTAATGAGAGTATACCTACAATTAAACGGGCAATTTCTAGGCAGAATAGTACAATCATATTCCAAATCTTGTGCCATGAGCTTATTATTATCGTTATCCTCCAATAGATGAATATTTGCCAGCATGATTAGCCATTTCTACTCAATCAGGAATTTATAGTTTGGAAACTTACCTTTTTTTCCTTGTTAAATGCTTGCTTATGCTTCATATAGAAAATACTTGCCCTTGAAACAGAAACAGAAGAATATAAAAATAAACTTGGACAGAAAGATCAAGAAATCCGGGTCCTGAAAGATGAGTTAAAGAGTAGAAGCAAAAGTACTGATGTTGATTCTCTGCGAGGTCAGCTAGAAGAGAAAACAAAAGAAGTGGTTAAGCGGGAACAGCTGCTAAATTCACTCTCAGAAGAGGTAGAATGGCAGAAAAATCACATATCTGCAGTTTCTGCAAGATGTACAGATCTTGAAAGCAGAGCCAGTAATGTCCAGATCGCCCAGGTGAGTTTATAAAAATGTGTGCAATGTCACCTAACCCTTTTCCTCATACTGCTATTTGGAAGTTATTTGGGACTGCCCTCCTTTTGAACTCTTTAATTTTGGTTGGGGTATCATTTGCCCAATTAAGAGGGATGTGTAATCTGGGGCTCTCTCTGAACTCACAGTTCCTGATAAATGAGGAATGCTTTGCACAGCTTCATTTGGTGTATGCCCTTTCCTAGATTGGAATGCCCTTCACTTTGTAGCTTGATTACTGCAGTGTACTTTACACTGGGCTGCCTTTGAAAACTATCTGGAAATTTCAGCTGGTCCAGAAGGCAGTGGCCCAGGCAGTGATGGGTATGTCTATGTGATTCATGAGCCAATTCATGAGCAATTTGCTTCCAGATGTAATTCAACATACTATAAAGCCCTTTGTTGCCTAGAGCCTGATTTCTTGAAGCTGCCAACCTCCCATCGTATCAACCTATATGGCTTGATCTGACAGGGTTGATGTACTGTAGGTCAGGGGTCCCCAATTCCTGGATCGTGACCGGTTTGAAACTGGGCCGCAGAAGAGATGGGCAAGCATGCACCCATGAAGCGCCACTCGTGTGAGCTGTAGGCAAGCACACACGTGAAGCTCAACTCGTGTGAGCAGAGGGTACTTGCACTCATGCAATGCTCCATTTGTCTGGACAGAGGGCGCTTGCGCTCACACACAAAGTTCCATTCATGCGAATGGAGCTTCGCATGTGAGCACAAGCACCCTCCAGTTGCGTGCAAATCTCCACACGTATCAGCCAGCCCCCAGCCCCCGCTATTGTAGCACTGCTTAATATACGGAAGAAGATATAGAGTGCAAAGAAATGTGCTTCATCCTATCCTCTGGAATGAGGTTCCCCCTGAGATCGGGTGGCTCTTGGCCTAATGATGTTCCAAAGAGTTTTAAAGACTTATTCCTTGGTTTGTAGGATGTATACATTATGCTATTGGCCAAATTCACCATCTTATCCATTTAATTTGGATTGCATAATGCTGTTTGCTTTTTATGCTGGGATCCACTCGGAGTCAAGTTGTTGAGAAATCTTGAGCTGAATTAAATAAATATGAAAAACTGGGTCATTGCAAAGTAGCAGTAAGGAAATGGAACAAGATGGGTTAGTGATTTCCATCCTTGCAAGCTCAAAGTGACAACCGCCATTTTCTAACTCACCAACCGCAACAGTAAAAAGCAAGCCATCACCACAGCTGAAGCTAAGGTAGTATGCTATCAGCTTCATGGTGCAGTGATTTCAGCTATCGCAGTACCAATCTCTGGAAGCAGTTTGGTCAAAATTTCTAAGTGCCCTCCTGTATGTGTCCAGTTAATTCTTTATTAGGATTAGATGTAAACCCGAGTGCATTAAAGCCCAAATTTGACAGTGTATTCTGAGAGGTTGATGCAAACTAATCTTTGAAAGCCCTTTGCTTGCCTTAACTTCACAAGATACTTTTCCTCCCTCATTGAAATAAATCCAAGATTTCCACACAGTAACTGATCTTGATTGGCTACCAAAAAACTCTTCAGATATTAAAAAAAAGGTAATTCTGAACTTAGACTTAAAAAGGACCTAAGCTTTGCTGCAAAATTCTGTATCTTAAGCATGTCACAGGTGCCATGTTGTGTACTGAACATGGGGAAAAGCTTTTTACATTAGCCAGACTCGGAGCCTTACTTTCATCTAAGCTCATCTTGAACAATGGCACATCTGTGCAAGATGGTTTATGCCCGTGGCTCTTAGAGGAAATTGAATCAACTGCATATATCATTTGTTGCCCCTTTCATTTAAACTGGAATAATATTTTATTCACATCTCCCTTAACAATCAGACATAGCCAAAACAGATGTTGTCTTTATTGTTTTCCTTCTAGTGGATATTTCAAAAATGACTTTCAGGAGAGCAGCTAAATTAATAAAATAGTAATCTAATGGTCCTTCAAGATAAATTTTAAATTTGACATTTTATGAGTCTCAAATTTTAACCATCAGGTACAGCTAATAAATTCATATTCATTTATTTCTGTCTGTCTCTCTCTACCACTGTTTGAATTAGCCTAAGATACTACTCCTTAGATCTTTTGTTGGTCTTGTTTTTAATACAGTCTATATATTTTGATGCCCTAATTTATTTTAATAATGCTCTATTTTTAAATTGAAATTTTGTTAAAATTGTACTATTTTGAGAAAGTGCTTGTAATAATGAAGTTAACAAATTAATTATTATCTTTAGCATCCTTAATTTAAACTTACTAGACAGATACAGTGATCCACACAGAATGTTTTAATTTTGGATTATTCTGCTGAAAAATGGACATCATTTATATTTCTATGTACACTTCTACTAGATGCTGAAAAGCGCTTTTGTGGACATTGCTCTGTTAAAACCCAAGTTGAACAGATTATAATCATTATACATTTGATTCCACTGACCTGATGAGCTAAGAGATATTATTGAAAAGGATTAGAGAAGTACCACTTATTGAAAGTAGATGGCAGTAGAGCATCAATCCTATAGAGTTTGAAAATTAAAATACCAAATGACACAGTAATAAGTCAGGTGCTCATCGGAATCAGAAAGGATGTTTATAGATATTGGGTAATTAAAACATGTCAGCCATTATGCAAAACAATAAGCCCAGTTAAATTCAAATATATACATTCTGGCTGTATAGGTTAAGGACATATTACTTACTCTCTTATCCTGAAGCTATAATATACAAAGTTTTGAACTAATAGATTCTAATCCAGGTAATCTGACACTTATCCAACTACTTTTAGAATTTCTGTCATCTTTTGCCAAAAACATGAAACCTTCCTATTTGTAGGTAGCTCAGTAGATTCTGTTCTGGAATTTATTAAAGTCTCCTTTGAGTCAATTCAAGTCGTCATGATTACACAGAAAAGACAATATTGGTTTTCATACCGAAACAGTTTGCTGTTGCCTTCTGCTTCCTTCCCTTCCCTTCCTTCCCTTCCTTCCCTTCCCTTCCCTTCCCTTCCCTTCCCTTCCCTTCCCTTCCCTTCCCTTCCCTTCCTTCCTTCCTCCCTCCCTCCCTCCCTCCCTCCCTGTTAAGATATGAGCCATAGGATGGTATGGTAGTCTTTCATCTAAATACAACTAGGTTCAATCTGGCTTAGTATTTTTTAAATTTACCACGCCCTTTTATTCAACAGAAGGAAATATTTGGTAGAAATATGATATGTCGAATCTTCAGTGTTTCAACAGTTTGAAAAATTACAGAAACCCAGTGCTTTCAAGGAATAATTGTATCAGTATCTGCTCCTATCTTCAACACAGAGACATCTGCTTTCAGTTAATGGAACTGAACTGTTTCACTATTGTATTTTTTAACAGGAAAAGGCTGTTCACTGTGCTGGAATGCCAGTCAACATACATGAAGTTGAAATTCAACTGAAAGATGTAAGGCGTTTTATCAAATATGTTATATGTTTTGTTTAAGGCATAAAATAATATTACATAAGTACAGATAATATAGAATTATCGCATATTAGACTGTTTGGAGCTATTTGTCACTGGTTTCCCAACAAACAGTGTATGGGAATATAGCTGTAATAGGGAGACTAGGATAAAATACAAAATTTCATTTTTTTTAGTAAGCAATCAGATCGGTAGCTTCCCACAATCATGTGATAATGGGAGTATTGGAATAGGCAGAATTTGAGGAATAATTGGAAGTACCATTCACTGTACTTATAACACTACCCTTATAAAACTTTGAATGATTGCCGAATGAGTGGTTGTTAAGGACTACGTGGATATGATTATATTGCTCTGTAAAATAGTGTTTTGCACCAGTTCAAATATTATGCTGAGACAGATTTCAATGGGCTCAGTTTCTTCATTCAGGGAAGAGGCAGAAATTTGAATTTAGTTCCATGGACTCCATGAAAGTGAGCTAATTATAAAATACTATGTAACAAAAGCTAATAAGTTTCTGGTTTATACCATAATTTTATAAGCTCAACATTACACGATATATGAATCACTATCAGTAAAATTTAAAATGTCTTAGTCTGAAAAGGTGCAATCGGACTCATTTTTTGCTACCGTAGGGTAACGGGGATCTCCTCCAATGTCATGAGTAAATTACATTTTTATCTTCAATGTTTTGGAATGTATCCATTCTAAGAGCAGCACATTATCTCATGGCAATAAATCAATCAAATTGTAATTTAGCCATTCAACTATTTGTGTATTTGTCTGTAGGCAGAACCCCGTGATGCCTCCCCCATTTTATTAGCTGCTGCTATACTTTAGTCACACAAAGAGCATCTGGTCAGCAGTTGTATCTGTGCACCTGACCTGCATCTGAAGCTTTCTAATATTTCTCTACTTTTCTGAATAAACAAACAAGTTGGAGGTATGGCAGGCAGCCAACATTTCATTTCCCATTCTTAGCTGGGAAAGAGGGCCAAACCATGTTGAAAGCTTAACGTGGGCCTTCTGTTTATGCCTTGGCCACTTTTGCTATGAAATGGCACATCCAGTTCCAGTAACAATTAAGAATGGATGATTAAACAAAAATGCAGTATAGTTCAATCTGCTTACTTCAAACAAGACCAAGGACTGAAAGCCTACAACATTGTTAGATTACATCTCCTAAATATTGCTATCTCATCTATATCTCTGGGGTTTTTTTCATTTAAGAAAAATATAAAGAGGATTGTGAAAATAGTACTCTGAGCTATAAAGAAAGTGCCTTAAATTCCATTAATAGTAACCTTTATGTCTCATGAAAACTATTCTTAAACTCAAAAACTAATATAATACAAATGATGTCTGTAAAGGAAAGCTTTTGCTGAATTATTGAAAGCCTTCTGTATGGATTCAAATAAAGTCTAAAAATTGAATAATTATTAAATTGTTTGACCTGCATGTTATCATAAGCTTTTTATCTGTAAAGGAATAAAGAATTTCTTACCAGGGTGTTTTAATCTCCTACATATTAATACACATTAAATGCATTGCTTTACTTCTGTGGAAATTTTATTTCAACAATGAGCATACATTTTTTCTAAAACCAACCAACCACTTATGGATACCTGGTATTATTTTTATGCATTTATATAGCATCTTGTTGAATGCCATCTTTCACAGATAACAATATATAGCAATCAAAATCAAAAGAGTATATTAATAAAACATTAATGTAGTTAACATTAATAAAAATAAATAAGATATTCTTCTTGTATATCAGGAGTGTCAAACTCAAGGCCTGGGACCGGATTTGGCCCAAGGGTTGCTTAGATCTGGCCCACAGGACTGCCCTGGAAACAGCGAAGGACAAGGCCCCGGTACCTCTGCCAGCAAAAATGGAGCTTTGGAGGGCCGCATGCTCCATTTTCGCTGGCAGAGGATTGCAGGAGGCCATCCTAGCTGAAAACAAAGCTCACAAGGGCTATGTCAGGGCTCCAACAAATCCACCCTCATTCAAATCAAAAGTCTCTAGTTGCATCTCAGAGAGAAGTATATTGATTTATTAGGAGTGGCCATGCTAGTGTAAGCTGGATGCAGCTGATACTATTTATTTATTTATTTTATTTATTTTATTTGAACTTATATGCCGCCCCATCTCCGAAGACTCGGGGCGGCTTACAACTAAAAACAGGAAACAATAAATACATTAAAAAACGATTAGATTAAATTATAAGCCCAAATATTTATAAAATAAATTAAAAATTAAAAAAATAACCCTCCCCAAAGGGTCACAGCCCGGGTTGGTCAAATAACCAGGTCTTCAACTCGCGGCGGAAGGTGCGGAGGTCAGGGGCCAGGCGGAGCTCCAAAGGCAGTTGATTCCAGAGGTCAGGGGCAGCTACAGAAAAGGCTCGTCGTCGGGGAACCGCCAGCCGGCATTGGCTTGCCGACGGAACCCCGAGGAGTCCCTGCCTATGAGCTCGAACAGGGCGATCGGTGTTTGACATCGGAAGAAGACGCTCCCTTAAATATTGAGGACCCATGTCGTGAAGGACTTTATATGTTAACACTAAAACCTTGAATCTCATGCTAAATTACTAAATTACATCATACATTTAGCTGATACTAAATTACATCATACATACCCTGGTCTTCCCCCCACCCCCTGGATCCAGTGGGACACATCCATCTCCAAGAATCATCCATCATGCTCTCCAATAACCTTATGCTCCGACAACTTTGGGCTACTGGGGGTGATTATCTAGGCATTTAAGGAATGCCTTGTTTCCCCCCACTCCCTTTTTCTGGCAGCTAAAAAGACCAAAGGAGTATCTTTTTAGTTGATAGGTCATGCATGGGGGTGGGTGGGGCTGAGCTCTGTTTTCACTGGCAGAGGATTGCAGGAAGTCATCCCAGCTGAAAACGGAGCATTTTTGCTGGCAGAGCGCTCAGGTCACCACGGGCACCCCCGACACGAGTAATGTCAAGCTGGCCATGCCCCCCCGGCCCCCACAAGATCAAACGCAACCCTGATGCAGCCCTCGATGAAATCGAGTTTGACACCCCTGTTGTATATGGATGTGCCATATAAAGTAGTGGAGTCTCCATTTGCCTCCATTTTAAAGATATGTGGCTTTGGAATTCATTGCCATAACTTTGAAGGGAATGGATAGATTCCTTGAGAGTTACATTAGGGGAGGTTTGCTGCTGAAAAGACCCTGCCCCTAATGTTTATCATTCTATTCATTGAATAAAATATTGCAGAAATAATCAGCTTTTGGAACATATTTTTAAAGAAGGTTACAGTTATATACACACTTCCAAGTACCTTCAGTTGAAAATACTTATAAGTAGGCATTTATCAATTAAAACAGAATATTTTTCTGAGATTTTTGTAATCCAAATCATTTATTTAGTATTGTTAATTCATTGACAAATTACAAAAAATAAGTACAACTTAAAGAGCTTTCAGAAACCTCTCAGTAGGAAATTATTCAAAATAAGCATACTTTATAAGAGATGGTATGCATGCATTTATCCTGTTCTTCCAAAAGTTTGTTGATCTTAAAGAAAAGTACACTCTAGTCTTCATTTACAGTTCCTTATTTGTATTTGCTTTTTTTCTACATGCTACAACATCCATGCATGGTGACAACAGCTTTTTATACATTGGGTATATTTTTTTCGCACTCAATAAAGAGGGCCGGACAGAGATCTCAATCTCTGTTCTGAAAATTACTAGTTTTAAACTTTCACTTTTCGTATTGTAAAGTTCAGAATAATCTGAACTTTTTATTTCTATTCTCTCTTTTTATTTCTATTCTTTTCCTAGCTTTTCCCAGCTGTGTTTTTAGCAGCCTGCCTTCTTTCCCAATTTATACTTTATTTCACTAACAACTCTCATGCACGTGTAGGTCTGTACTGTCATAAGTACCCAGTCCATCTAAAAGGTGTTAGAACAGTTGAATAAGAAAATGTTTGGCATGTGATAGAGCACATTTTGATTCTCAATGTGGCTGCACCTAAGAGAGCAGAATTTGGAGCCTGAGATAAATGAGTTTGTTCTAGTTCTTCAAGTTCATTGCTGCTGTCCCACTTTTACATGACTCATAGTTTGAACAAGCCAAGGATCAATATGTAACAAATGTACTGGGAAATCATCATGGCTGCCTGAAACCTTGTTGATTTAATCTAGAATTCACTTTTGAATAGATGCATAGGATTCCATTGTTGCAATCCTATGGGTTCTGTTAAAAATCAAGGTAAATAACATCCAAATCTACACGTATTGTCTAATTTAATCTGTTTCTTTTCAAGTTGTTTGAAATCAGTTTTCAAACACTGTTTTGGCTATCACTGTATATTGAACCACATCAATTTATAATCATTTCCAACAGCAGTGTGTGTGTGCTGAGAATGGAGAAAAAGTACAGAGATAATTTTCCACTGATTTAGTGTTTGCTTCTAATGCACAGGTAGTCCTTGACTTACAACAGTTCATTTAGTGACCAAACAAATTGACAACGGCACTGAAAAAAGGGACGTAACCATTTTTTTCACACTGATGACTATTGCAGCATTCCCATGGTTACATGATCAAAATTCAGATGTTTGCCCATTGGTTCATATTTACGGCTGTTGCAGTGTCCCGAAGTCATGTGATTATCTTTTGTGGCCTTCTGATAAGCAAAGTCAATGGCCAGAGTCACCGTACAGCCGTGTTACTAATTTAACGTATGCAGTGAGGCACTTAACAACTGTGGCAAGAAAAATCATAAAATGAGGCAAAACTCACTTAACAAATGTCTCACTCAGCAATGAAAATTTGGGGTTGCATCGTAAGTTGAGGACGACCTGCATTCTCCTGAAATGTCATGTTAATAGGAGTCATGTAAAAGAGACCTTGCAAATAAGATGCATTTGATATATTCGATTTACAGAAAAGGGAGATAAAAAATAGAAGACTCACTCACTTTCAAATCTCTTTACAGGCTTTAGAGAAAAACCAGCAGTGGATAATATATGACCAGCAACGGGAAGCTTATGTTCAGAATCTCTTAGCAAGGATTTTTGATCTGGAACAGCAGCTAAAAACTGTGATCCAAGAGCAAGCAAAAGAAGCTAGGACAGAAGGTATAAACTGATTAATCTCCAAACTGCATACCATCAAAAGAAATAAAAGAGCTTATATTGGTCAGATTTCCATGTATTGTTCAAAACATTGCAGCTGTAAGAAGAGTTCTTCTAAAATCTGTTTTTGTGTCACTGTACCTTTTTAGGAGGGTGGGCGGGTGGGACAGAAAATACATTGTGGTCATTGTTTAGATCCCGGACTCCTCATTTTGTCAATAGTAAAACAGGATTTGTTGATCCGGTCTGGCATATAAAACTCACTTTTTAGATATTGATTGAAAAACGCATATCATTCCAACTGAACTTCCAACATTTCTGAGAACAACTTCCCATAGTACAGAGATGCAGGCAAGACCTCTTGATAACAAGTTTCACACTTTGTTTGCTTTTGGAAATTCTTCTGCCATTAGGTATTTGTTTTGTGCCTGAATAGTTATTAGTATTATATTTCTTATCTATACTGTTTGATTAAGCATTTGTATGCCATGAGACATACTGGCATTGCTGACATTAAGCACCCTGTTCCCTAAATATCTATGGAGATTCTCAGTCACCCAGATCATGGTTGTCCCAAAGGTGCTTTTCCAAGAGGCAACTGGACTTTCTGGTTTTTCTTCGAAGATGTTTTGCTTCTCATTCTTCAGCTTTGATTTCCCTCCATCTAGTCATAGCTGAAGATTCTTCTTGGATGAGAAGTGAAACATCTTCAAAGAAAAACCAGAAAGTCCAGTTGCCTCTTGAAAAAGCACCTTTGAGATCCTGTTCCCTAAAATTGTCCAGAAACATTAAAGTTGATAAATTAAACTTAAGTCCAGAACCATAAGGATCAAAATTCTAGAGCAGCATCTCCCAGTAATGTTTTTTCCTATTCCTGTTGAGAATAGTTGCTCTGGAATCATGCTCCTTCTGCTGATTCTTTTTTCCCAAGTTCTGCCACTAGTTTTTAAAGACATTTTATTGTATAGAGGAGAGGAAGGTTTTAGAACATCTCTCAGTGCCTGCATCCCTAAATTTTCTCTTTATCTTGAATGATGATAGAAATATGGATAGGGACTAGCCTTGTACTTTCATTACAATTTCCAAGATTCATTTTACAAAACTCATGTCATCATTATCATGTGAAATTAGTGAAGGAGGAACTCTAGCATATTAGTAGGACTTTTCACTAGAACTAGAAAAGTTGTTATAACTACACATTCAGAGATGGAATGGCGGCATGGAGGAACCTGTCAACATTGACATATTTAGAAGACATTTCAAAAGTTTCTAGACTAATCTATTTGTGCTTGTTGATTTTTAAGGTCATTAAATGAACCTTATTAGGGATTTGAACAGAGATACATCAAGCCAATGCAGTACCCTTGGAATATGCTGTAGAATTCCAGGAATACAAAATGCCATATGGAAAGCTATAAGAAATGTCATCAGAATACAATTAAATCAAGTTTTACCAAAACCAACCTTTATCTCTTTTGAATTGCTACCAACAACTAAAGTGCCAAATTAACTGTAAAAAACTAAACAAAGTACAAAGTCCACACAGAGCTTCAAGGTTTAATCTGAACAGAGCGAACGACGTTGCTTCCTGCAAAGGTTCCTGTCCCTTTGCTCCTCCTTTATGTCTTATGGGAGGGCCAATCTCCTCCAAGCCTTACTCCTGAGTCGCCCCTTTTGTCTTAACTGTTCTTGCCTTCTGGCAGCTTTGCGCATGCGCGCACTCAGAACAGGCTCCCCTTGTTCCTCTGCCTCGCTGCTGTCAGATTCTGGAGGCTCTGGAGTCAGCACATACCTCCCAGATGGCCCTGGCCCCACCTCTGTATCAGATGCAGGACCATCGTCGAAGTCCTCCCCAGACTCCCGGACTGGCCCATGTTCTTCCCTACTGTCCGATTCTGATGCCGTCTCCGTAATCTGCCAGCGGACCACAACTATGATACCATAATTCAGTTCTTACATCTAAAGTATAATTTGCTGTTTGGCTTCATATTTTCACCTATTTGCATTTTCTTCATGTCTTTTTTGTTCTGTTCCGTGTCCCTTTGCCCTCTGGCGGAATCCCTAAAAGAAGACAAGCAGAGATATTATGAACAGATGTTGGCTACAGCAGAAAGGAATCTGGAAGCAGAAAGGCAAATAGTCTCCCAACTACATGCTGACATTAATGAACTGCAAAGGAAGTATGATGACATTAAGCAAGAGGCAGTAAACGCAGACGGTCTGATGAAGCTGCAGAAGCAAGCTGATATTAAGGCTCTTCAGGATGAAAACCACCTCAAAGGGCAGCTCTTGCAAAGAGTCACACATGAACATGAAGCGACCAGGAAAAAGCTGGATGAAGAAAGGAAACGTGCACATACCCTCTCAATTCAGGTCTTTGTACTATTGACTAGATGCCTTGTTATCACAGGCTTCCCAAACTCATCCCGCACGTTGGGAATTCAGGGTATTGTAGGTTCCTTCCATTTGAGTGGTGTAAGGCTGGGTTGGGATTAGTTGCATCTCTCTAAAGACACTTTCAAAATGAAATCCCTTTAAATGGTTCTGTCAGGGCTTCAACAAATCCACCCTCATTCAAATCAAAAGTCTCTAGCCGCATCTCAGAAAAAGTAAATTGGTTTATTAGAAATTGCCATATTGGCACGTGGCTGGGTGCAGCCGATACTAAATCACATCATACATTTCCCCCTTGACCCTCGTCTTTCCCCCACCCCCTGGATGTGACTTCTGCAATGGGACACATCCTTCTCCCAAGAGTCATCCATCATGCTCTCCAATAATCTTCTTATGCTCCTACAACTTTGGGTTGCCAAGGTGATTATCTAGGCATTTCAAGAATGCCTTGTTTTCCCCCACCCCCTTTTTCTGGCAGCTAAAAAGACCAAAGGAGTATCTTTTTAGTTGACAGGCTCTGCTAATGTGCTTAACCACCTGGGTGCATAACTTAACCCTGATTTTGGCAGTGAGTGAAATAAATCAGCTGTAAGGGAATTCTACAGGTAGTTCTTGACTTAGAACAGTTCGTTTACTGTCTGTTCAAACTTACAACAGCACTGAAAAATGTGACTTACGACTGTTTTTCACAGTTACGACCTTTGCAATATCCTTTCACATGATCAAAATTCAGATGCCTGGCAACCGATTCATATTTATGACCATTGCTATGTCCCAAGGTCATGTGATCTCCTTTTCCGACCTGACAAGCAGGGGCAAGGGGCAAGACAGACCGACTTTAATAACCGGGTTACTAACTTATCAACTGCAGTGATTCACTTAACAACGGAGGCAAGGAAGGTCGTTCAAATGGGGCAAAACTCACTTAACGAATGTCTCACTTCACCACAGAAATTTTGGGCTCGGTTGTAGTCATAAGTCAAGGACTGCCTGTATTTGTAGCATGCAGATCTTCAACCCCCTGCTCTAAATACCGTATATTCACCTAATGTTGCTTTAAATATCACCAAAAGTGATAAAGGCAAGGATACACTTGCATCCTGTCTAGGCTACCATTGAAGGTTACCTCTGTGTTTGGACCAATATACAGTTGCTAAGAAGAAACTGGGAGGCATAAAGGTTAAGAAAAGGAGGCATTGCTTCTTCTCATGCTGCCACTCTTTTCATTACAGCAGTAGTGAAGTGTAGCAAAATAAACCCACAAAAATGTCTTGTATCTATTATTTGGAAACTTTTTATGTACTGATTGTCACATAATCTCCTGTTCATGTTTTACAGGTTGAAGTGCTCCACAAGTCTTTGATAAAGCAGCAAGAAGAACAGACAAGAATAGCAGCTTTGGAACAGCAGGTACGCAATTATGCACTCTCTCACACGGAGCATAGATCTCTGTGACTAATATCCACGACTGTAATATTCATTTTAATGTCAAAAATGTGTTCTAATATAGAAACAGCATACAGTTCTATGGTCCAGAAATCATAATGTTATTAATGTAATTTGTCATTGTGACTATGTTTAAGTTTTGAACAGAATATGAATTCAAAGTTCATTCAGGATTAATTGTATCCATCCCCTTTGTAGTCTTTACAAGTCTTTATTTCTTTTATCAAACTATTCTTCCTTTTTTATCTATAAAAAGGTAACATTTATTTTGTGAATAGGCAGATATTTAAATGGAACATGTAATTATCAGATATGAGAAAAACAGGAGATCATTTCATTTTTCATCCAGTTCTTTTCTTTTAGATCCAGTCATGCACATCAGACTTTGAGAATGAAAAACTAGATCGCCAGAACTTGCAAATCCAGTTGAACAAAGTCCTTAGGGAACTGCGGAAGGCAAGAGATCAAATTACTCGTCTTGAGCCCTCAGTAAGTATTGGTGGATTAATTAAAGACTGAATCTTTACTAGAGCTGTGCATAGATCCAGCATGAAAGGCAAAATAAGAGTTATCCTGTGATAAATGGGTGCCCAATAAATTGGATGGATGGATGGAGAAAGAAGGAGAGGAGGAAAGGAAAGGAAAGGAAAGGAAAGGAAAGGAAAGGAAAGGAAAGGAAAGGAAAGATTTGCAGCAGATATACATATACTTCTAGCCATCTGTCAAGAACACCATAATGCAATTGAGTCTTTTTCTGAGATATGATAGCTGTTCAATTCTTGGGGAAAGTCTGAAATGTGACTCTGAATCACAAGTTGCTCTTCAAATCTAGACCTACACAGCCCTAAAACATCCTTTCCATTTTCCACATATACTATGTATACTGAACTGCAATTGTTAATGAGTTAGTATTTTATTTGCCAGGTGTGTTGTTTTTTATAACAATTTCACACACTCTGTTGCAACTTCTGACTATTCAGTGCTGTACCGACCCCTCTGAGAACCTTTGCCTTTGGTTTTAAACAGCACCTGGTTCGGAATTTAGAAACATGATAGATAATATCAAAACAGTCAGATAGACTTCTGATATAAAACTTTAATGTATTTTTTTTCTTTACACATCACTAGATTCTGTTACATTCCAGTCACATATCCTTTTTAAATTCAGTTATATTTAGATATTTGACCCCTAAAAGAAATGCCATTGGCATGCATTATAAATTATATATTGTCATTTTTAAATGCCACAGTTTTTTTTTCAGAAGCTTCCAGAACGTGGTGGATGTTTAGAAGTCTTAGACAACTTCCAGGCTGCTTTTGAAGACAAGTTGGTGATACAAGACAAACGTTCTTCACCAAAACGAATAAGCCTTCTGGATGAAAGTTTCCTGGAGTGTCCAAAATGTAAAACCCAATATCCTACAAGCCAGCATAGGGAATTATTAGCTCACATTGATTTCTGCACTGTTTAAGTCCTAGAGTAAGCCTGTAGCTCTGTCTCAATACACCCATGCAATTTAACAGAAAATAATAACTTTTTAAAAACAACTCATGAAGATGCTAAAGGACTACAGTTCATATTTCAACCAAAACATTTGTGCTGTAATTTAATGATCATGAAGAACCAGGCAGTAAACAACTTTTGCATGGTATCTTCAGTTCTGAACTACTGATTGTATTTGCACTCTTGGGCAAGAAAGTTATCTTATTTTCTGTAGGTTAATGCATCATGCAAATGTTCAATTACTGGTGTTTTTACCTTACTGGATTAACACATGATTCTTTGCCTTGCCTCCAGAAATGCATTTTGACATTTCAGTTTACCGAGGCCCTCTAACATTTGCAAAAGAGGAAAATCATTTTAATATCCGATGAGCCGTGAACATGTAGGCCACATGAAGGAATGCATGGAGGCAGTTGGGTGTAATGGGAAAACAAATATCACATACCCCAACTTCTAATTTCCACTGAACTCTTCTTGGCAGAAAGAAAACAAGTCCCAAATTCAGAACATCGGGGTGTGTCTTGACTATTGCATCCATTTTGTTAAAGATATGCTCTCATTTGCACTTGTTATCCCTGAGCTGAAAGCTTGGGGATATAACTTATCAGGGAACCTGTATAAGGAAATGCTTTTAATAAAATGGAATTCGGCTATGCCACCAATCCTGTACATATGTCTTTTTAAAATATCAGGAATGGCTGTACATGCAGCTTCTTGTTATTCCCTCTTGAATTCGCTGTATCTCCTGTGCTGTTCTTTTGTTTGTAACTTCTACTGTGCTATTTCTTCAATGTGATTTGAGCTTCTAGTCATGCTTCCCAGAATTTGATTGGATTGTATCTCCTTTAGGTGGACACTGTGTCTTGATGATTTATAAAGCTACCGCTAAACTAGATAAGAACAGTGTTTTGTAACCACCACACAGATATTTCCCATCAATCTGAAAGCAATTACTGCTACCAAAATCATAGGCACCCAAGTACAGGTAGTGCTTGACCTATAACTGTAATGGAGCCTGTCCATCAAGATTGTATGTCATGATGGTCATAAAATTGATTTTAGTGACCTTTTTTGTGGTGGTTCTGCCAGGCTCATTAAAGGAATGCTGTGGTCGTTAAGGGAACCAATGGTTCCCTATGAGTGCGGTTTCCCCCAAAACCAGACGTAAATGCTGGTTTTCTGCAAAAGTGTTGTAAAAATGCAGCTCTGTGACCATGGGGCACTGCAAGTGGCCGGTTGCTGAACTCCCAAAGTTTGATCATGTAGCTGCAGAGGGTCTTCTAAGCATCGGACTTCAAATCCAGACCATAAGTAGCCCCCAGGTAGGTCCATCATAACTGAAAGGTTGCAAGTTGAGGATGACTTACAGTTATGCACGTTTTATGGAAAGCTGCTGAATGTCTGGCAGATATGGATAAAATGAAAACA
Source organism: Naja naja (assembly GCA_009733165.1). Taxonomy (NCBI): domain Eukaryota; kingdom Metazoa; phylum Chordata; class Lepidosauria; order Squamata; family Elapidae; genus Naja; species Naja naja. Next base: position 112,566,665 of record CM019151.1, on the reverse strand, counting down.
GGAAAATGCCCCTGGGTCTTAGTCCTCTCTGAATGACAGAGTTATGCTCACACCTGAAACTCTATGCTGTTTCGTATTAATCATCTGCTATGGAGAATATGTTTTTCTATAAATCCCACCACATTATTTCTGCTAGGGGAATAAGAGGGGAAAAGATTTCCAGGCCCAAGAACTGAAATTAATGTATCATAAAGGTAGACGATATGTGCCTTACAATAAAATAATAAATAAATAACCATTTAATTCAATTTTTTAAAAACACTTTCCTTTACCCACAATTTCTGAAAATTGATGTTACTGTTGTCATTTGGGAATGGGGTGCATGATCCCTTTGAGTCAGACTTGATTCCTGGCAATTGCCAGGTCAAATCCCAGCAGTTTTCCTGGCAATGTTTTTGGGAAGCAGTTTGACCCTGTTTTCTAGGCCTGATCCAAAATTTACATTCTCTTGCTTTCTAGCCAAGTGCCTTTAAGCACTCTCAAAATTCCCGAATAGATTATCTCATGGGATAGAATGTGTGATAATGCATTACACAGAATGCTACTTCAATATATATATATATATATATATAGTGGTGCTTTCTAATAAAGACTGATTTAATAATACAGTCTAAATTGTTATAATCTGATAACATATTTTGGGTTGTTTTTTTAAAAAATGAATCAGGAAGGCCACATGGCTGATTTATTCATAAACCACTTAAGGAGACAATCATAATGGGAACCAATAATTCCTAATTTATTTTGCTTTTTAAAAGGAACACCATTTGGAACGGAGTTAGGTTTGGAAAAATAATATAGGAATTTCTACTTGGGAGTACAACTACTTGGGAATCAGAAATTGCCATCTCCTTCAGTGTCATAAGCTATAAGTCCCAGGTTTTCCAATCGATGGCAACTCATGTGAAGGATAATAAACCCAAAAACTGTCATGGTTACTGTGCTCAAAATATTTTTTTCCAGAGAAACTGCCAACCATTCATAATGTAAATCAAGGAAGTGTTAAGCCATATGATTGCCTTAATTAGGTATGTATTGTTTTCCAAATACTGAGGAAATATTTTGGGGGTTTAACAAAAGACCTGGCAGATAGGGATGAATAGAGGTTGTTTCGTTTGTTGACGAATTAATAACTAATAAGAGGAAACACTAGATGGTGAAAAGTGGAAACCGGGATTTAGGACACCCAGGTGGGAGAATACATCTTACATCAGAGAAGACCAAACTGCAATTATCCCTGCTTCCTCATTCATAAGGTATGAAAGTTGCCAAGGCGCTACATAATGTATTTTGGATGAATAATGCTAGAGTTGCTTGACTAAGTTAGTGATGTTATTGATGATGGAACACCATATACGTAAACTTAATTTCTCTCACAAAAATCCATTATTTTACAACTTCTCAAAGCTTTCTGTCCCTGTACTGGTCTTACTAGGAAACAAGAAGGATTCATATCACTGTAAGATATTACCACCATCTTGTTTTCATAGAAGATAGAATAATAGGGTTGGAAGGGATCTTGAAGGACTTCTAGTTCACCCCTTGCTTGAGCAGAAGACTTCTGAAGGCAAGCTGTTCCATTAGTTGATTATTCTTACCATTAGGAAATTTCTCCTAAGTTGCTTCTCTCCCTGGTTAGTTTCCATCCATTGTTTCTTATCTTGCCTTTTGGTGCTTTGGATAACGGATTCAATTTGACCCCCTCACCTTTGTTGGAGCTGCTCAAATATTGGAAGTTTGCTATCACGTCTCCTCTAGTCCTTCTTTCTATTAGACTAGACGTACCCAATTCCTGTAACCATTTGTCGTATGTTTCAGCCTCCAGCCCCCGAATCATTCTTGCTGCTCTTCTCTGTATTCTTTCCAGAGTCTCAACCTCTTTTTTATATTGTGACCAGAACTGGAGGAAGTATTCCAAGTGTGATCTTACTACGGCTTTGTAAAGTGGTACTAGAACTTCATGTGATCTTGTTTCTATCCCTCTATTGCAGCTTAGGACTGCATTGGATTTTTTGCTTGCTGCTGCACACTGTTGGCTCATATTTAAGTGATTGTCCACTGGGGCTCAAAAATCCTCTCACAGTTACTGGCACTAAGCCAAGTTTCAGCTAACACGTACCTGTACAGTTGATTTTTCTTGCCTAAGTGTAAAACCTTACTTTTATCTATGCCTAATTTCATTTTTTTAGATAGAGCACAGTGTTCAAGTCTGTCAAGATCTTTTTGGATCTTGAGCTTGTCTTCTGGGTTGTTGGCTATTCCTGCCAGCATAGTGTCATTTGCAAATTTGATGAGTTCCCTTTCTATTCCCTTGTCTAGATCATTTATGAAGATATTGAAGAGTACTGGGCCCAAAACAACCTTGTGGTACCCCATTGCTTCCATGTAGATGTAGTTCCTTTGAGGAGTACATGTTGACTAAAATTTGTCAGCCAGTTATAAACCCATCTGGTATTGCAAACTATTTCACATTTTTCTAGCTTGCCAAGAAGGAGGTTGTGATCTACTTTATTGAATGCTTTACTGAAATCTAAATATACTACGTCCACAGCATTTAGTTGATCCACTAGTTTAGTCACTTTGTCAGAATGAAATAATATTGGCATGATCTGTTTCTGACAAACCCATGTTGGCTTTTGGTTATAACTTTGTTTGCTTCTAAGTAGTCACATATTTCTTGTTTGATTATCTTTTCCAAGGTCTTCCCAGGTTTAAGTTTAAGTTTATTTGGACTTATAGGCCACCCTCTCTCCTGAAGGACTCAGGGTGGCGTACATAAAAACAGGCAATACAAAAATTAAAATAATTTGAAAAAATATTAAATTAGCGCCAAATAAACATTCAAATTAAAATCCCGATCCCCTGTCAGTCCAGGCCGGATTGTAAAAATAACCATGTTTTAAGGTCGCGGCGGAAGGAGCGAAGATCAGGGGCCAGGCGCAATTCAAGGGGCAGTTGGTTCCACAGGGTGGGCGCTCCCACAGAGAAGCCCCCCCAGGGGCCGCCAGCCTACAATGTTTAGCTGATGGCACCCCCAGTCTGTGGGAACGCACTGGGCGATTGGTATTCGTTGACGGCAGGAGACGTTCTTGCAAGTACCCTGGACCCAAGCCATATAGGGCTTTTAAGTTGTTACCAGCACCTTGAATCTCACACGGAGAGCAGCCAGCAGCCAATGCAGGTCGCGCAGAAGGGGCGTAATATGGGAGAATCAGGACGCTCCCATCACTACCCACGCAGCCGCATTCTGCACCAGCTGAAGTCACCGTATGACATGCAAGGGCAGCCCCATATACAGGTATTGATGTCAGGCTGGTTGGTCTATAATTTCCTGGATCTGTTCCCCCCTTTTTTTTGGACAATGGGACCTACATCATCTCTTTTCCAGTCCTGCTGAAAGATATATTTCAATGGTTCTAAAATCACATCTGCTGGTTTTATTTATTTATTTATTTATTTGATTTATATTGCCGCCTATTCGCCCATGGCGACTCGAGGCAGCTTACACAATGTAAAATCATATTTAAAACAAATAATAAAAATAAAAACAATAAGAGCTAACAAAAAGAATCAAATAAATTAGTAAAGTACAATAGAACAAAATTTATTCCTTCTGGCAGATATAATCCATCAGGACCTAATAATTTGAATCTGGCCAGAACAGATAGATATTCTCTTATTTTTGCATATTTTAATTTGCATTCCCAGAACAGATAGATGTTCTCTTATTTTTGCATATTTTAATTTGCATTCCTAAACTGTCATTTACGTTTCTTTTTCTTGGTAAGTTGAGTAGTGTTTTCTTTTTGTATGAAGACAAGTACAACATATGGCACCTGGTCTTAGAAATGTTATCTGGGAGGAGTTTGACTCTGTGACTCCAAATGAGGTGGACAGAGTCATGGGGAGGCTGAGTGCTGCCACGTGTTTGTTGGACCTGTGTCCCTCCTGGCTGGTGTATGCTGCCCAGGAGGTCACACAAGGCTGGCTCCAGGCAGTTATAAATGCTTCCTTGAGTGAGGGTTCCTTTCCTTCTGCCTTGAAGGAGGCGGTGGTGAGGCCCCTCCTCAAGAAGCCTGCCTTGGACCCAACTGATTTAAACAACTTTCGTCCAGTCTCCAACCTTCGCTTTGTTGCGAAGGTTGTTGAGAGCGTGGTGGCCCGACAGCTCCCAGTGTTTCTGGAGGAAACCGACTATCTAGACCCATACCAATCGGGTTTCAGGCCCAGGTACAGCACGGAGACGGTGTTGGTCGCACTGGTGGATGATCTCTGGAAGGCTCGGGACAGAGGTTATTCCTCTGTCCTGGTCCTGTTAGATCTCTCGGCGGCTTTCGATACCATCAACCATGGTATCTTGCTGCGATGCCTCGAGGGGTTGGGAGTGGGGGGCACCGTTTTACGGTGGTTCTCCTACCTCTTGGGTCATATGCAGCTAGTGTTGGCAGGGGGGCAGAGATTGGCCCCGAGGCCCCTCCTTTGTGGGATGCCTCAGGGGTCGGTTCTCTCACCCCTCTTGTTCAACATCTACATGAAGCCACTGGGTGAGATCATCCATGGTTTTGGGGTGAGGTATCATCAGTACACTGATGATACCCAGCTTTTCATCTCCACCCCTAACCAACCCAGTGACACCCTTGAAGTGATGTCCAGGTGCCTGGAAGCGGTGCAGGTCTGGATGGGGAGGAACAGACTCTGGCTCAACCCGGCTAAGACCGAGTGGCTGTATGTACCAGCATCTCGAGTTAGCCAGGATATTCCACCTCTAGCTATGGGAGAGGTGTTGCCCCCCATGGATAGGGCTCACAACTTGGGTGTCCTCCTGGACACACGGCTCAGTCTAGAGGAGCAGGTGGGGGCCGTGGCCAGGGGGGCATTTGCCCAGGTCTGCCTGGTGTGCCAGTTGCGACCCTTCCTGGATCGAGATGTCCTACGTACGGTCACTCATGCGCTCATCATTTCCCGTCTGGACTACTGCAATGCTCTTTACATGGGGCTACCCTTGAGGACCACCCGCAGGCTTCAACTTGTCCAGAATGCAGTGGCGTGGGTTGTGATTGGAGGATCCCGATACTCCCATGTTACACCCCTCCTGCATGAGCTGCACTGGTTACTGGTTGCCCTCCAGGTGAGATTCAAGGTGCTGGTGTTAACCTATAAAGCCCTTCATGGCATTGGACCGGGGTATTTGCAGGAGACCCTGCTGCCAATAACAGCTTTCCGATGCTCTGTGTGCTCCCACCGGCAGGGCCTCCTCAGGGTGCCGTCAGCCAGGCAATGCCAGCTGGTGGCTCCCAGGGGTAGGGCCTTCTCTGTGGGGGTACCCACCCTTTGGAACCAGCTGCCCCTGGAGCTCCGGGTGGCCCCCAACCTCCGATCTTTCCGCCGTGGCCTAAAAACTTGGCTGTTCCAACTAGCCTACCCAGACTGATGGAGGGGGGAGGGTCTTTTTAGTGGTTGTTTTAAATTTAGTTAATTTATGAGATTTCTGATTTAATTACTTTTTAATATTTATATTGTGTCGCTTGTTATTATTGTAAGCCGCCCTGAGTCCTTATGGAGATAGGGCAGCATATAAATCTCATAAATAAATAAATGAATGAATGAATGAATGAATGAATGAATGAATATGAATTAAGTAGTTTTGTTTTCTCTCTACTGCATCTGTTAGCTCTTTGTCATCCTCTCCCATTAGTGAACCGATTGTTTCAGGCATTGCTGAGGATAGTCAGAATTTAAACTTCCCTCCCAAGATTCCAGGGCAAGAAAGGCTGGTTTGGAGACGGTTTAATTTTAATCCATGGTGATCCAGTAGACAGGTTTCCTATTTCTCTAAACTTCCTGAATGGTGAGAGGATTATTCTGGTGAACATCGCCATTCTCATGCTGTAGCAGGTTTTGATAGGCAAACAAGTGTTGCCGTTGCCAGCTGGTGATTAGTCATCTGAAGGTAGGGAAAAGAGACAGGTCTTCCTGGAAAGCAAAGAATGTTTGATGGTTGGGTATTGTGCACACACAAGTCATAATGTACAAGATATTCAGGAAATGGACCGGAGAAGCAAGGCCACACTGATTACCTGTGGACTTCTTAGCAGCTGTTGATTTCATAGTTTGTTAAAAAAAAAATTCTAAGTAGGTTTCCTACATCAGATATTCAGGACAGGATCTTTCAAGGGGCTATTCTATGGGGAAAGAGGAGCGGGGAGGACCAGGCAATTTCAGAATATAAGGTAGAAACCTTGTTTTGTTCAGTGTTCAGCATTCATGACAATGCTGAGTGACATTATCTGAAGTCTTGGTGTTTAGATATAGCTCTGATTTTTCCACAAGAAACTGACTCTAGGAGAAGCTCCAAGACTTTATTGAATCCTTTTCTCATTCCTACCCAACACACATTATCAAAGTCTGCTGCCGAATCTCCAACCAGGCATTTCTCTCACCTCCGCAGAGCCAATAAGTGCCCAAGTCAAGTTTATGGCTACTGCCAAATTGTAGGCAACCGGCAGGCAGCAGAAGTAACCTGCAGTACTGCACTCTAACCACTGTGCTGCCATGGCTCTTAATTGCCACGGTGCCTTCTTGCGTTCAGAACTAAGGGTATTAAACAGCAACAGCAACCTACCAGTATAAACCGATTCACACAAGTTCATAAACAAAGATAATTTACCAACCCTAGATAAAGGTTATATCTGAGTCTTCAGCTTCCTAACCTACCTCTATTTTTTTCTTGACAGGCAGCACAACACAAGTCCTACATTTGGGTCTGAAATCAGCGATATGTTCGATGGGGGCCATTAAACTTGAATTCAAACAAGGTAAAAGTACTCTTGATGAAACAACAGTTTGTTCAGAGAGTGTTCAGGTCTTCTGGATGCAGAGTAAGCCTCTCCCTGAAGGATCAGTCTTGCAGTCTGAAAGGGCACATCCAGCTGTCTTTGCCAGTAGACAACCAAGCATCATGTGGGATATGGAGCCCCTTAGGCCACTGAGGTCACCCATTTATAGGGATCAGCAAGAGTGAAAGAAACAAGCTGAGCAATAAAACATGCATAGCCTCTTGCAAATGCCATGACTTATGTATTTATATTAGACATTGAGATGCAAATACATTATAGTGGCATTTATGTGACGATGTCATTGTGCTAATCATTTTGGACTGCAGGTACTGCTGCTGTCATAGGCAACAATAACTTGATCATGTCCAGAAGGAGTATTTTGAAGCATACAGAAATGGGCATGAGTTGAAAAGGCAGTACTCTGATTATAAAACAGGCGCTGGGACAATCTTTGCTTGTCCTTAAACAACATCATTAGCTTCCAAGCGATTACAAAGAGAGTTCTACTGTTCTCTCTAAAGCCTTCCAAGTATTCAGTCAGAAGGAGCTATTCACTCTTCCATTAGGTTGCCTGATAATATAGCCGATTTTCTGAATCCTCTCTCGGGGTTTCTTTCTGAAATGAGTTGGATGGTAACTTGATCAACAATTTTGTCAGTTGTGAAATTCCTTTAGGCAATTTCCCACACATCCATCACAGGAGGCCTGCATATTTGAATATCTTTCCTGCGGCAAACAAAGCCTTTTTTTTCAGTGCATGATTTCAATCTTTTATTACTCTATTTTTACATAGGTAAGATATCCTGAGGATGTGTCTACTTTAGGCATATACATTTTTAGTACAAAAATACAGCAGAGTGGGAAATCACTTAATCCTTAACGGGAAGATTAAATAGGGCAGTGAGGTAAATGTATCTCTCATAATACTAAAGACATTCTGCAAGTAATCGTTGATTCAGCTTGACTGAACAACTGAGTCTCATAAATTTATTGCTCATTACTTTTTAAAAATATCTAATTGAATGCATCTCTCTATTAGAACATTCTGCCCATCAGCATTATCCATTACAGATCCCAACTTAAATCAAGTTGAACCAGTTTGTAGTTGTTAATGTTTTTCCCTCACCGACACAGGGAATTACTAAAATGTGTCCTTGCCAGAGTTAGTTATACTGAAATTCTTAACAGCATCAGCTGTTAAGCATCAACTGTTAAGCTATTCCTTACCTCTTCAGCAAGAAACAATGCAAGGACTTTGAAAAAAAGTGGAATATAATCAAATGATAAGGGGCGGGGGAGAGACTCATCTTCCTATTAAACTTACTGTAGTTGAAACACCTGGGTTTTTTTTAAAAAAATACAAATTCACCTGCCTAAGGCAGACTAATTAATGTTTTATAATTTGATAAATCAAAACCAGTTCTGTGGACAAATTATTAATCACAGGAGTATGCAGGCCTCCAGTCTTTTGGTTGAACTTCACATATTTCCGTCAAAGTGTGGGTTGAAGAAAAATACAGTTTCTATCAAGTAACTGTAGGAGGTGGCAGAATGATTTTTCCTCCTGTGGGACTGAACTCTTTATTCCTGCGCAACTATTTTCAAACACTGCCGGCCTACCTCAGTCACCATGTCAACTGCAATCCATCTGCTTCTCTGTATAAAACCTCTGCCATCTGTTTGCTTTAATGTAACTAAAAGAACTGAGCCAGCCTATTTTTATTTGCTATCTACAAATACAGGAATACATACTCCGGTGCGCAGAATGCAATAAACAATCTCTTGACTGTAACTGGTCACTTGAGAGCACCTGAAAACCTCCCAACTTTTCATACACACTAATAATAATGCCCACGGAACTTCACAAATATTTAAAGATGATATGTCAACACTTATCAGTAAAGAATATAAAACATAAGGACATTATGTTTTCAAGGCTTCAAGAATACTTCAACCAATTGATAAAAATATATAGTACACTTCCAGGAAAATGTTAAGCCTGAGATGAGAATCTTTTTTCACACTCTCTGTTGTCTGTTTGCTTGGCAAATTATTGGAGGATGCAGGCTTATAATTAATTAGGGCCGGTTCTTTCTTTCCCATCAGTTCTTGATCTACAAATTACCCATGTTTCCCCAAAATAAGACCCAGTCTTGTTTTCTTTTGGGTCCCAAAATAAGCACTAGGGCTTATTTGGGGGGGGAGGACTTATTCTTTTCCATGTACAGGAGGTCAACTTCTTGTTCGCAGTGAGGCAGGAGGCTGTGTGGCACATCAATGCTGCTGCTGTGGGGCAGTCGCAGGGGGTGGAGCTGCCCCAAGTGCCCCGCACCAGCTTATCTCAGGGCCCTCACAGCCAGGCCACCCATGCCCTGACACCTGCCTTGCCTCGCGCCTGCGGAACCAGCACATTGCTTGGTCTCCTGCTCTGTTGTGGCTGCGAGCAAGCAGAAGAAGTGGGTCAGCAGCCACGTGGGCTCCTGCTCCACATGTCAGGTGTCGGGGTGTGGATGGCCTGGCTGCAGGGGCCCTCAGGGCTGGGGCACCTCCATCACTGCCTTGCCTCATGGCCATGGCACCGTGAGCAACCAGACGAAATGGGCGGTTGGGTGGCTGCGCAGGCTATTAAGTAGGACTTATTTTGGGATGGGTCTTATTTTCAGGAAAACAGGGTAGATAGGGAAAGGAAAAGCTGAAAATGAACCAACTGCCCCTCTTTGACAGGCAACAATTTGGTTCAAATGGGGGATCCTTGGTGCACTCTGAGCTTGGTTGTTTTCTTGCAAATGTTTCATTACCCAAGGAAAGAAGCAACTTGGAACAAAGGAGAAACTTCCTAACAGTCTGACAATTAATTCAGTGGAACAACTTGTCTTCAGAAATTGTAGATGATTCATCACTGGAAATTTTTAAGAAAAGACTGGATAACTACCTATCTGAAATGTACAGGATCTCGTGCTTAAGCAGGGGGTTGAACTAAAAGACCTCCAAGGTACCTTCCATCTCTATTCTGATTGAAACTAGGTAACATCCTCATCACCAAGGACCCTTCATTTCAGCCCACTGAGCTACAAATATGTTCCTTTATTGATTTGGTTCAATCCTGTATGTTGTACATATGAGTAGATATGTTTACGACTGCACTGCTGGATTGTGTGAATAATGTTTCTCTTCTGTTCGCCACCATATACTGTCATGGGGAACCTTCATCTCTTCAGCTCCAGCAGACACAGCCAATAAGGATGTTGATGAATGCTGACAATATCATCCAGCTGTCTCTACTGCTAGTGCCCAAATGTGTACTTCCCCATGAGGGGGGGAACACGCTCAACCTTGTTTTTGTCTCGGGGGAGTGGTGTAGTGATCTGGTGGGGGGTTCTCCGTCTACCCTACCCCTATCATGGATAGATCACTATCTCCTGCGGCTGGTCTTTCAATTGGCTGTCCCTCGCTGCTGGGATGAGGAGCCAATTCGATGGTTCCGCCCCAGATGCCTGATGGACCCTGAGAGGTTTCAGATGGCGCTGGGGTTCTTGCCCACCTCCCTCGACCACAGCCCGGCTGAGACATTGGTGGCCACCTGGCAACAGGCGGCCTCAGTAGCACTCAACCGGGTTGTCCCCTTGCGGCCTCTTCCCCGCCGTAGATCCCGGTTTTCTGATCCCTGGTTTTCTGAGGGGCTCCGGGGGATGAAGTGGCGGAGAAGATGCCTAGAGAGCAGGTGGAGGACTAGCCACTCCGAATCTGACCGTGTCCAGTTAAGAGCCTATATTAGGACTTACATGGAAGTGATTAGGGCGGCAAGGCGTGCTTACTTCTCCGCTCTGATTGCATCCGCAGATGATCGTCCTGCGGCCATGTTCAGGGTCACTTGTTCCCTCCTTCAATTGAGGGAGGGGGGATCCTTTGCAGGGCAGAGCAGGGGAATTTAGTCTACATCTGGCAGATAAGGTCGCTCAGATTTGGGCCGGCTTGGACTCTGACTGGCAGGGGTCTGATGATGGAGGGACGACAGATCTGGCTGATTCTACCTGGGTTGAGTTTGACCTGGTCTCCCTTGATGAAGTGGACAGGATCATGTGGAGGTTGTCTTCCACCACGTGTTTATTGGACCCGTGTCATTCCTGGTTGGTTCATGCCTCCAGGGAGGTTACATGCGGCTGGCTCCAGGTGGTTGTCAACGCCTCCTTGAGTGAGGGAGTTTTTCCCACCGCCTTGAAAGAGGCGGTGGTGAGGTCCCTCCTCAAGAAGCCTGCCCTGGACCCAGCTGTTTTGGACAACTATCGTCCAGTCTCCAACCTTCATTTTTTAGAGAAGGTTGTTGAGAGCGTGGTGGTGCAGCAGCTTCCCTTGTTCCTGGAGGAAGCTGATTATCTTGACCTGTATCAATCGGGCTTCAGGTCCGGGCACAGCACGGAGACAGCATTGGTCACGCTGATGGATGATCTCTGGAGGGCTCGGGACAGGGGTTTTTCCTCTGTCCTAGTCCTTTTAGATCTCTCAGCGGCTTTCGATACCATTGACCATGGTATCCTTCTGCGGCGGCTTCGGGGGTTGGGGGTGGGAGGCACCGTCCTGCGGTGGTTCTTCTCCTACCTCTCGGGCCGTTTGCCGTTCAGTGTTGGCAGGGGAGCAGAGGTCGGCCCCGAGGCCCTCACTTGTGGGGTGCCACAGGGGTCCGTCCTTTCACCTCTCCTGTTTAATATCTACATGAAACTGCTGGGTGAGATCATCCGAGGTTTTGGGGTGAGGTATCATCAATATGCTGATGATACCCAGCTTTATATCTCCACCCCAGACCAGATCAGTGAAGCTCTCTCCATGATGTCCAGGTGCCTGGAGGCAGTACAGGTCTGGATGGGAAGTAACAGGCTCTGGCTCAACATGGCCAAGACTGAGTGGCTGTTCTTACCAGCATCTCGGCTTTCATTGGATGTACCATCTTTGGTCATGGGGGGAGAAATGTTGCCCCCCATGGATAGGGCGAGGAATCTGGGCGTCCTCCTGGATTCACAGCTCAGTTTGGAGGAGCAGATGGGAGCTGTGGCCAGGGGGGCCTTTGCCCAGGTTCGGCTGGTTCACCAGCTCCGCCCTTACCTGAGCCAAGATGCCCTTCAAACAGTCACTCATGCGCTCGTCACCTCCAGAATCGACTACTGCAACGCTGTCTACATGGGGCTGCCCTTGCAGACCACCCAGAGGTTGCAGCTGGTGCAGAATGCGGCCGCATGGACTGTGATGGGGGTGTCCCGATACTCCCATGTTACACTCCTCCTGCGCGACTTGCATTGGTTGCCAGTTGCCTTCCAGGTTAGTTTCAAGGTGCTAGTAACAACTTATAAAGTACTTGCGGGAATGCCTCCTGCCAGCATCACATTCCGATCGCCCTGTTCACTCCCACAGGAGGGGCCTCCTTGGGATACCGTCGGTTAGGCATTGTCGGCTGGCAGTCCCCAGGGCTAGGGCCTTCTCCGTGGGAGCACCCGCCCTTTGGAATCAGCTCCCCGTGGATCTCCGTTTGGCCCCTGATCTCCGCTCCTTCCGCCGGGACCTGAAGACCTGGCTGTTTCAACAGGCTGGCCTGGAATGACTTGGGAGGGTGGGTTTTTAACTGTTTAATTTTAATTGATAATTCTGACTTGTTATGTTTAATTTGTTTTTTATTGTAAATTTGTGGTGTTTTAATGTTCGCCACCCTGAGTCCTTAGGGAGAAGGGCAGCATACAAGTCGAATAAATTATTATTATTATTATTATTATTATTATTATTATTATTATTACTTCAGCAATATCTGGAGGCCATAAATTCTTCATCTGAAACTCTTAGATCTACCATCAATGAAAGTAATTATTTAATCTGATCATTTCTAGATGTGAGGGGTCCTTGGTGGTCTCTGAGATTGGTGGTTTTCTTGTAGATGTGTCATTACCCAAACTAGGTTAACATTATCAGTGTTATGACTGCAACATCTGCATGAAAACCACCAAGCTCAGAAAGCACTAAGGACTCCTCATTTCAACCCTGAGTTACAAATATTCTCCTTTATTGGGTTCTTCTAGATGTGTTGGATATAACTCCTTTCTTGTTATCAAAACTACTGGTTGATCTGATTAGCAATGGGAATTTTCAGAGAATACCAGACTAGAAAAAACATGTAGACAATATCGGTTTGCCCAGACTGTTTCTACTTCAGTATTATTCCAATATTTAAAACACAATGTTTCATTTCCTGTTTCTTGAAACTAAACTTTTAATCTTAACCACTTTCTGAATAAACTTTAGTTGGTGACTAAAAACCAACACCACAAATCCAGTCTCTTTGCAAACATTAAACAGTACAATACAGTACACCTGTTTAGATGGTGAATATTATGTCAACCCATTACGATAAAGACACACAGAATGAAAGTTTAATCACTCAGGGTTGGGTTCAATAAAAATGCAATTCCAATTCCCAAATGGCGGAACAGAGTAACTCCTTAGGACATAGAAACTAATTATTATTTCTCTAGTTTATTCTTTCTTGTAAATGATACTATGATAAACGGCCCTCTAATATAAGCGAAAAACATTTTGTGACGTTGACAATCATGCAAACAGACCAATTTCTGTGTCAGCATGTAGAAAAATCCTTTATTTGCTTTTTGAGCTCTATGTAATTTTCATGAACATAGAACGTTCAATGATTTTTCAGGTCTCAATCTCATATCAACATTCTAAACTGCCTAGGAGAACATCTGAATTGCAGTGTCTTAACATTTAAATGATTGCTGGAAAGTTTGATGGAGCAGTATTCAGGATTAATTGAGGTCATGTCATGTAACTTCAAACTGTTTCCCAGGTCATTCTTAAATGAGATGATAGTTTATATCTGTGTTTCTCAGCTGGGGCGACTTAACAGATAACAGATCATCAGAGTTTGTAGGTCATCTAGTCCAACCCTCCGCCCAAGCAGGAGACCCTACACCATTGCTGACAAATGGCAGTCCAATCTCTTCTTGAAAGTCTCAACTGATGACGCTCCCACAACCCAACATCTTTTTTATAGTGTGGTGACCAAAACTGGATGCAGTACTCTAGGTGTGATCTTACTAAGGCTTTATAGAGTGGTATTAATACCTCACTTGACCTTGATTGCATCCTTCTGTTACTGCAACTTAGAATTGCATTAGGGTTTTTTGGCTGCTGCTGCTCACTGCTGGCTCATATTTAGCTGGTTGTCACTAAGACTCCAAAATCCCTCTCACAGTAACTGCTATTGAGCCTGGTTTCACCCAGTCTCTATGTGTACTTTTGGTTTTTCTTGCCTAAGTGTAGGACTTTACTTTTCTCTAGATTGAATTTCATTTTGTTAGATATGGCCCAGTGTTCTAGTCTGTCAAGATCCATCTGGATCTTGAGCCTATCTTCTTGGGTGTTAGCTATTCCTGCCAGCTTAGTATCATCTGCAAATTTGGTAAGTTCCCCTTCTATTCCCTCATCTAAGTCATTAATGAAGATATTGGAGTACTGGGCCTAAGACAGAACCTTGTGGCACCCTACTGCTTACTTCCCTCCATATAGACTTAGACCCATTAAGGACTACTCGTTGAGTACGGTTTGTCAGCCAGTTGCAAGTCCATCTAGTGGTGGTGCTATCTATTCCACTTTTTTCTAGCTTACCAAGAAGCAGGTTGTGGTCTACTTTGTTGAATGCCTTGTTGAAATCTAAGTATATTACGCCCACAGTATTTTGCTGGTCCACTAATTTAGTCACTATGTTGAAGAATGAAATAAGATTGGTTTGGAATGATCTGTTTTTAACAAACCTGTGCTGACTGCTAGTTATTACTTTACCTGCTTCTAGATGTTTTTTTATTATCTGTTCCAGTATCTTCCCAGGTATTGATGTTAGGCTGATTGGTCTATAGTTTCCTGGGTCTGTTTTTTTTCTTCTTTTTTTGAAGATGGGAACCACATCAGCTCTTTTGCAGTCCTCTGGTAGTTCCCCGGTGCTCCAGGATTTTGGAAACTTTAAGACCTATGGATTTCAGTTCCCAGAATTCCCAAGCCAGCCATGCTGGGAATTATGAGAGTTGAACTCCACAGGAAGAAAGGTTGCTTTATATTAAAGCATTCTGCAAAGTAAATATTGAGAGGTTCAGTAATGAATTTTGATTAGGTTTCTCATCCTAGGCAACTTCGGGTCAACAAACCAAGGCATATTGAATTGCAAGTAGATGATTGCAATATAACCCTTTCAGTGCTACTTTGCACCCTAGACTGTTTCTGTGCCCCTGGATTTTAAAACAAGCGATTTATCATATGCTTAAAAGTCATCTGAATGACTGTGCAGACCTGCTATTTTTCCTAAACACAAAACTTGATTTTTTGCTTGGAGGTGCTCAAGATATAACAGAAAGATATGGTTTTCCAGCAAGAACCATTCTCCCATCATGGGGATCAAAGGAAGATAGCAATTGTGGGACCAATGGAGAACACGATATGCATTTTAATAGATAAATGGAATCATACATGTCCTCTAATTAATTTCCAGTATGGCTGTCCAGACACCAAGTAGAATGATTCCTGAAGGTAGTTTGGCATGATTTAAATTGTGAATGGAAGGGCATAGGAAGTCAGCGGAATGCCTGGCAGTAGAATCTAATTAAGTGGTGGGACGCAATAGGCAATCAGTTCAGCAAATCTTGGTGGAGAGTGTGCAGGGGCCATATCAAAGGAAACCCACAGATTTCCTGAAGGGACCCTCCTCTTCCTGCATTCAGAAAAGCTGCTCCTTCCTTTCCTGCAGCAAAAGCAAGCAAGCCACACGTCTATGGAGATTCTCAGTCCTTCAGGTCATGGTCGTCCCAGACGTGCTTTTTCCAAAGGCAACTGGACTTCGTTTTTCCCTGAAGACGTTTAATTTCTCATCCAAGAAGCTTCTTCCATTCTGACTTCTTGAATGAGAAGCAAAACGTCTTCAAGGAAAAACAAAGTCCAGTTGCCTTTAGAAAAAGCACCTCTGGGAAGTGCAAGCCACATCTTAGAACAGGACAATTTGCCGCAGCCAATCCACCATGGCCAACATGCCATGGGGCAACTCATTGCAGGACAATTCAACAATTCAATTTAGTTATTTAAAATAATTTTTAAAATATTTTAATTTTTATCATTCACAGTCCATTTTGTCCCTCCTTTGGTATTCTTTAATGATTTGATTCCACTATTTCTTCGATATTAAGGTAACACTTGTCCCATGTAGAGTTGTCTCACAGCAAGCTGGCTGTGGCGAGTTGTTGTATATACGAATCTTCTACATTCTTGCCCAGGACTAAATCCCACTGTGAACTAAATCATGCTCTTTTCTAAAAAGGACTTAGAATACAAGTAGTCCTCAACATTGGACCACAATTGAGCCCAAGTTTTCTGTTGTTAAGGGAAACATTTGTGAAGTGAGTTTTGCCCCCATTTTATGACCTTTCTTGCCACAATTGTTAAGTGAATCATTGCAGTTGATAAGTCAGTAACATAGTTGTTAAGCAAATCCCTCTTCCCCATTGATTTTGCTTGGTCGTAAAAGGAAACCACGTGACCTTGGGACAGTGCAACCGTCATAAGTATGAACCAGTTGCCAAGCATCTGAATTTTGATCACACAATCGTGGGGAGGCTACAAAGGTTGTATGTTTGAAAAATGGTCGTATGTCACTTTTTTCACTGCTGTTGTATTAACTTCGAACAGTCACTAAATGAATGGTTGTAAACCAAGGACTAATTCTGCAATCCTCAGTTCAAGAGGTGAGCACATCATACAAGAATATTTCTACATTAATAGATATATATATGACTAATTTTTCTTGTCCTTCATATGACTAATGTTTCTTGTCCTTTAATCTTTGGCTTTGCATTGCAGCCCTAAACATTACATAAGAGTGGTTAAATAGGAGGTGGGTAGAGTATATAATCAATCAATCAATCAATCAATCAGACAGGCAAGTTACTTTCTTGCTCATTCTAAAAGCCAGTGTGGTAGACTAGCCAAGTTAAGGCTACTTGTATTCCATTCCCTGTCCATTCCCCTCTTCTAAAGTTTCCTTGCTTCCTTGCTGTCACTTCATAGCCCTGAATTTCCACTTCATGTGGGTAACCACATTATAAAAAAAAACTCCCCCCCTTTCTTTTTTCTCCCTATGTGAGCGAGCAGACCCTTATTAGTTCCTCAAACTTCTCCCCTCGCGTCCCCTTTTGCTTTCGGGGTGTGGGTGAGGATGGGAACTAAGTCGCTTGGGACGCATTTTCACTTCCCGCTTTTTTTCCTCGACGGCCTGTTCTTAAGTCCCATCGTGGGGGAGGGGAGGAGGAGGGGGACTTGCCCGAACGTGCGGACGGCAGACAGAAGGCAGCGATGCTCGCTCCTCCGAGCCACTTTCTACTCCTCGTAAAGTCCTCGCTCCCCTCCCTGCGGTGGGACAGGGAGGCAAGCTCTCCTCCGCCTTTCCGCCACTTCCTCGTTGCCCTGGCTTCAGCGAGCCTCCCAGGTGCTCCTAGTCCACCGCAAACCTCGCTTCGAAGGGAGGAAACGGCCGATCGGGGGATTCCCTATCCGGGCCGGGTGCGGGGCTAACAGGACTGGACAGAAAGCTGCTCCTCCGCCGCCCGGCTTGTCCGCCTGATGCCCCGGGCGCTCGCCTCTCCATGCCCGGAGCCGGGGCTGGCGGGAACCGCACGTTTTTTCCCTTCTTTTCGGACTTCAAGGACACGGCCGTCCAGCTGGGGCTGAGCATCGTGGAGACGGTGGTGCTGGCGTCGATCTTCGCCCTGGCTTTGGCGGCCAACGCGGGCGCCATCCGGCTGGTGCTGCGTCGCAAAGGCCGGCCGGGCGCCGCCAGCTCCCTCGTGCTCAACCTCTTCTGCGCCGACCTGCTCTTCATCAGCGCCATCCCCATCATCGCCGTGGTGCGCTGGACCGAGAGCTGGACCCTGGGCGAGGCGGCCTGCCACCTGCTCTTCCTCCTGATGAGCCTGAGCGGCAGCGTCACCATCCTCTCCCTAGCCGCCGTCAGCCTGGAGCGGGTGGTCAGCATCGTCCGGCTCAAGCCCTCCAAGCCTTGGAAGGGACGGCTGGTGGCCGCCTGCCTGCTGGCCATCTGGGCCTTGGCGGCTCTGGCCACCCTCCCGCTCAGCCTCTTCTTCCGCGTCAAGCCGCTGCCCGCCCAGGACCGGGTGAGTTGATCCTGACTCAGGGGGCTGTAAGACCCCAATGGGGCAAGAAATATGATGGCAGGTGTACAAAGGCACAACTTTATATTACCCTTGTCCTAAGCAACTTACACACTGGGCATTTCACAGATGAACAGAGTTGGAAGGAACCATGGAAGTCTTCTAGTCCAACTAACTGAAATATGGTGTAGGGTTTCCTGCTTCAGCAGGGGGTTGGACTAGCAGACCTCTGAGGTCCCTTCCAACTCTGTTATTCTGTTATCTGTTAACCCCCTGCACAGGCAGAACACCCTATGCCAGGGGTAGGGAAACTTGGCTCCTTTATCACTTATGGACTTCAACTCCCAGAATTCCTGAGTGAGCCATAAAAGGTTACCCATCCCTGGCCTACTGGTTTCTCAGTTGTGGGGGAAATCAATTTTTGACTTGAATGGGACTGTTTAATATACAAATGTAGGACATATAAGTCCATAAGTGGTAAAAGAGCCAAGTTTCCCTACCCCTGCCCTATGCTATTTCAGACAAATGGTTGTTGTCCAAGCTCTTCTTAAAAACTTCCAGGGTTGGAAGTTTTCTTTCTTTCGTTCTGTTTTTCTCTAGTTATCTTCTCAGCGTCAATGGTGCCGCTTGTCCTGCTCTCCTGCAGGCGTCGGCTAAGTCAAGATTGTTAAGTGACTCCAGGGCTGCGTGTGGATTAGAACTGCGATCGCCCTCTGTTAAGGTCAGGGCTTAGCCAAATTACTAAACAGCAACATTCCAAATGGCTCAGTAGATTTCACTTGGAGACCTTAGTAGATTTCAACTTGCAACTTAGTAGGTTTCACTTGGAGACCAGGCCCATCTTAGAGATATTTAAGCAGAGGTGAAGGGGCTATCCATCTATCAGATGGGCTACAGCAGAGGTCTCCAAACTTGGCAACTTTAAGACTTGTGGACTTCAACTCTCAGAATTCTGGGAGTTGAAGTCCACAAGTCTTAAAGTTGCCAAGTTTGAGGACCCCTGGGCTACAGTTTCATCCTGTGTTGTGGTTCACAAGGCTGACTCAACAACCTCCAACGCTCCTTCCAAATAATCCTATCATTAGTAGGATAAGGCTGCTCACTACAGCCTGCCTTACATACGATATTGCACAAAATTCCAAAAGATTCAGAGGAGCAAGGAGCATTCAACAGACTTCAGGATGTTGAATGCTCAGGGTGTACTTTGAGAACAGGCTACAGCTAAATTGGGGTCGCAAGCTGCTTTGCCTGGATCACTCTGTCCCTACATCACCAACCCGCCATGTGTCTGTCTTAGACCATGCCAGACGTCCTGCGTGTTGAGCACAGTAACCAAGCATCCTGCTCGGCGGAGGGATGATCTTCTCTATGCATCTGCTGCCAATTTATGGTGTTTCTTTGCTGAATGTATAGAGCAGGAGTCTTCAAACTTCACAGCTTTAAGACTTGTGGACTTCAATGCCCAGAGTTCCTCCTCCAGTCATGTTAGCTCAGGAATTCTGGAGTTGAAGTCCACAAGTCTTAAACTTGCCAACTTTGAAGACCCTTGGTATAGAGGGTGAAGTCCTTCGCATGTGCAGCAAAGAAAGAAACAGGAGATGGAAGCAGGGTTCAGTCCATCTGTTAGAATAGAAGCTAGAAGGGACCTTCTAGTCCAGCCCCTTGCTCAAGCAGGAGAACCTATACAATCTCAGACAAGTCACTGTCCAGCCTCTTCCTAACCAGCCTGAGTTTCTGCATTAGCTCTGCAAGGAGATTCATCAACTTCCATTCATCATCAAACCAGAAAGAAACAACCTTCTTCTTCTGTTTCATTGCAGACTTTTTGTTTCTTTTCTGGGTATTTGACCTCTCATAACTTCTCCATGGGATGCTTGGGTTTCTGAAGGACAAGTAAAATTCTTCATGTTTTTGAAAATAGTCTGCTATATGTTGGCCTCGCTGGGGAACATAAGTTTATTTCCCAGCTTACTACATATAGAGCAGGGGTCTCCAACCTTGGCAACTTTAAGACTTGTGGACTTCAGCTCCCAGAATTCCTCAGCCAGAAAAGAATTCTGGGAGCTGAAGTCCACAAGTCTTAAAGTTGCCAAGGTTGGAGACCCCTGTTATAGAAAACAGTGAATGGATAAACAAGCCAAAATTTGCACCTCTTTTCTTGCAATGTGGTCACTTACCTATAAGAAATTCTTAGTCCCCGCGGCAGCCAAAACAAGCTTCCCATAATGAACCAGTAGATCACCTGGTTCTTGCTAGATCAAGATGCAGGGGTGACTCTGCATTTTGATCTTACAGGTTTCCTGCTATGGAGATTCCAGATTCCAATTTTGAACAGGAGAACCCCATGGAGGATGCCAAAAGAGAGTAAAAATCTCAGTTAAAGGAAACCTCTAAAATACATGTTATGAATCTCTGCCTCTCCTGGCAGAGAGTTATGGAGTAGCATGCATCTCAAGTGAACCATCAATTTGATGGCTTTTCCCTTCGCCTCTTCTTGTGTGGCCAGGATGAGGAAGAAGCCAACTTTAGGCACCAGTCCCAAGCTCCAGTCCAAGTTTGATTTTATGATTTCAAAAACAGACTACCCAGCTTGAGAAAGACATGAGTGATCGATTTTTATTTTCTAATAGAAGGGGGCAAAATTTGCAGGCCCAGACTTGCTTCTGAGGGAGGATAAACCTTACCTTTACCTGTGAGTTTGGGAGAGACTTATATTACATTTTCAGCCAAAGATGCTTCTCCTCAGAAGATAAAAACTGCCATGCTCCAGGAATGCAAAAAGATACGTTCCTGTCCCCAGTCCATCTAACAAATAAGGGAGGAAACCTGCCAAATTATAGTTACAAATTACAAATAGGGATGCAGAGACCTTGAAGCTAGGTACCTTTCTATGTCTTTTTCCAAGACAGTTAATGCTGTAATTACTGTTTTTGGATAGAATTAGAGAACCACAGGCAAACGCCTTTCTCAAGATACTGTGATTGGAAAACCTCTGATAAATCACTCCGTAGGATTTGAAAGTATATCAGTTGTTTACATTCAACCAACTTCCTTCCATCTTTTCCCATTCCATTGTTTTAAATGTAATGTTTCTCCCCCATCCTGGAAACTTCTATGATTTTGTGGGGCTCTGAAAATGCCAGTATATATACAAAAGTGCCCTGGATGTTTTTATTCAGTTTGGTTTACTAAACAGAGATTCTAGTTTATCTCTGGAGCTGAATTCAATTCAGAGAATTTCTCCCTTTTATCTATCATCTATTTATCATCTATCTGTGTGCTATCCTATCCATCCATCCATCCATCCATCCATCCATCCATCCATCCATCATATATCTATTTCAATTGTGCTTCCCCTGAAATATATTAAAAGTTCTGTAGCATAGAGCATTCTGTAGCATTGTAGCATTGGAAGAGCTTGCCCTCGGAAGTTGTGAGAGTGTCATCACTGGAGGCTTTCAAGAAGAGATTGGACTGCCATTTGTCAGAAATGGTGTAGGGTCTCCTGCTTGGGCGGGGGGTTGGAGTAGATGACCTACAAGGTCCCTTCCAACTCTGATTATCTGTTATCTGTTAATATGTTACAGAAGCCAAAATTGTAAGCTGTTCTCCATTCAGATCCTGCTATAAAACAAGGCCAATTACTTAGTTCCAAAGTCAACTGTATTTGTTTGGAAGGATTGGTGAGATTGTTAATTTTAAATACTTGGAAAAGTGTATGAAGTTTGGATACTGTGACCATGAATTGACTGAAACTGGAACAAGATACAGGAAAGTCATTTGCTTTCATTTTTGGAATAGATTAAAAAGCTTTCATATGACAAAGCTATTTGCCCATAGCACACAATACCGAAACATTTATCAGCTGCTGTGTTACATTTTTTGTTTGTTTATGATTATTGCATTTTATTGTTCTGATCATAATCTGCTTTGATGTGTTGGCTGGAGAGCAGTTAAAGAATGATTCAAATCATAAATGCCTTCATTATCCTAATGGGTTTAATGATCTTCAGGCAATTACAGCAAATGAAGGAAAGATCTATGACAGAAAAAATTGTGACAGTTGGGGAGATTCATCCACAGCAAACAAATCCCCTCTGTTTCTTGTTCAGATCCAAGCAAAATATTACATATTGGCCCAAAAAAATAAATGTGGCATTTCAAATTGGAGAGCTCAGTTTTGTTCACCCCAAAGTACGACTGACGTTAGCTGCCTATTACCAGGTTCATGGAGTACTTTACAGTCCTAAGAGTACATAGTGTAGGCGTTTCAAAAAGATTGCGTAGGCTTTGATTTAGGGATTTTGAGTTATGCAAAGTATCTTGATCATCTTGCAACGAGTGAGCAAACAAAGACAAAGAAGGAAGAAACTCACTCTTTGACTTAATAATTGAGGTGTAAAGAATAAAACTGGAGGAAAGTTGAATAGAGCAAGATTTGGGAAGATCCATAAAGACAAGGGTGGGCTTCAAAAATTTTAGCAAAGGGTTCTCTGCCCGGTTGCTGGGTGGGCGTGACCATGGTGGGCATGACCTAGTTGGCCTCCTGTACCATAGTGGGGGGTGCATTTTTGCTTTCCTTTGAGCCTCTGGGAGGGCAAAAATGGCCTCCTCGGGCTCTGGAGGCTCTCTGGAAGCTGGAAGTGGGCCCATTTCCGGCCTTCCTAAACTTCCGGGAGGCCCGTTTTTCACCCTCCTTGAGCCTCTGTGCATGCCCTGCACTTACCTGCATCCAAAACAGGCCACATGGGGATTCCTGGGAGGGGAGGGGTGGGCGGGCCAGCCAGGAGTGGGATTTGGGGGTTAGCTAAGGGCGAACCCCCAGCAGCTCACCCCTGTGTAAAGATCATGGATCAGCATTTCCTCAGCAAAAGCAGGATTGAAGTAAACATTCTTCAGCCTCTGAATCTCATGGTTTTAAGTTGCTGGAGCTCCCATCAACCAGGTTGTTAAACAGGCTTCAAATAAAATGGCCCATGAGTTGAACTTGATTTCTGGTGACTCCAAGGAGACCACCTCACAGTTGTCCTGGCAACAGCATGGACATGATTTGCCATTTCTTTCCTCTAGGCCATTGGTGGCTAACCTTTTTGGGCTCCTGTGCCAAAAATTGTGTGCGCGCTTGCGCTCCTGTGCTCATGTGCCAGCACCCAGAAGGCCCCCCCATGCCCCCCACGTAAGTGCAATCCCACACACACCGCCCCCTTACCTGCACTGCTCCTCACAGCTGATTTTCGGCTGGTTTGATGCCTTTATCGGTCTCCCAGAGGCTTGAATAAAGCCTCTGCAGGCTTTGCAAGATGAATAATAGGCCTGCTTTGTCACTTCTGGTATTATAGGAAGTGATGAAACAGGCCTATTATTTGGCCTGCAAAGCCTGCAGAGGCTTTTTTTCAAGCCACTGGGAGACCAAAAAAGGCCTCAAACCAGCCAAAAATCAGCTGTGAGGCACATGCATGCACAGTGAGGTAAGTTTTTGCTCGTCGCATGGCACAAATGGCTCTGTGTGCCACCTGTGGCACGCGTGCCATAGGTTCACCATCATGGCTCTAGGCTTTGCTTATAGACCTGGACTTAGTTTATGGCAGAGGTCTCAAAACTTGGCAACTTTGAGATTTGTGGATTTCACCTCTCAGCTGGCTGGAGAATTGTGGGAGTTGAAGTCCACAAGTCTTAAAGTTGCCAAGTTTGGGGACCCCTGGTTTACAGTCTACAGTTCTGCAATTTCTTGGTGGTCTTCCATCCAGGATCTATCTAGATCCAGTCCTGATTAGTTTAATGTGACCATCTCTCACTCAGCTTTGCATATAGATTTAAGCCCGTTCAGAAGCAAGTAGTCTCTCCGGACACAATCCTTCATGAAATGTCATCTCCAGACATTCAAAGATGGCCGCCTCAGCTGGATACTGAGGTGTGGACTTTAAAAGGCTAAGTTTTAGAAGCAGAATAAAAATTTAAGGGTCCTTAAACATTTCTGAATGCAGAAATATACCAAGATGCAAATAGGGACTGATTTTATATTAAGGAAGAAAAATACTTCCACAGAAAAAAATATTTCCTTTGTGTGTGTGGTGGGTGAATGGGGGCATCCAGACTTCATCGTGTTTATAAGAGAAACATTAACATTCCTAACTAATTTGATCAATTGATGTTAGTATATCTGCTTTATACCTTTCCACTAATGGATGCCAAGAGTTGACATCATTTAGTTTTTCCTTTGGTGACCAATACTCCTGTTGTTGTTATTTTATTTGCAAAATAAAAAAGGCGAAAGCCTTTTATGTTGTACTTAGCCAATTTTATTCAACAGTAAGGAACGTTCCCATGCAATAGGGAAGAATAGAATGAGTTTTCTTAACCATTAAAGAAAATAATTAGAGTGAAGCTATTTTAATGCTGTTTGACAGAATGTATGTTCTCCTATATTTTTAGACCTGATAAAAAACAAAAGCAATTCTAATTTTTCAGGTCCATTTCTTGATTTTATGTTGGATTAAGACTGAAAATGTTAATGAATCCAAACCACTTTTGCTAGTTAAATTCTCCAAAGACCATAGAGAGGACTAAGGGCACAATATGATAAAAGTGTCTTATAGCACCATATCATGTAAAAGGTGGCAACACCTCTCTCAAATCCTTACTTTGCTTTGAAAAGCTTAATAAAAGCTATTCGTTCAAGGCTGATTCTAGATGACCAATAGATGGCAGCAAAGTCAGAACTTTTAGGGTTTTCTGCATCTCTTTGCTGACATCTAAAGCTCATCTACATTTTTGCAGTGCAAATCTAGGAGGCCTAAGATACTGTTGTGTTCAGCAGGCTACAACCTTCATGGGTATTTACATTTCTACAGCCAATTAAGCCAACCATGTTAGTTATTAATCCCAGGTTTCTGACTTCTGGCTCTCCAACAAGACTGGATTTACAAAACAAGGAAAATCACGATGTTCAGATCTGGTTTGTAAACTGTGTGATAATTTAGGAAGAACAGATAATCCTCAATTTACAACCGTTTGTTTAGCTACTGTTCCAAGTTACAACGGCAATGAAAACAGTGACTTATGACTAGTTTTGCATGCTAGATATTGTTATATCTAGCATGCAAAAACTAGATGAGAAATCACTCGATGGCAACAAAGCGTTAGAGCAGGGGTCCCCAAACTCCAGGCCGCGCCCCACTACCAGGCTGCAGCCTGTCTGGAACCAGGAACCAGGAACTGTCTGGAACCAGGAACCAGGAACTGAGCAGCTCGCTGGCATGTATCCACAGCTCAACTTGTGCAAGTGGTGGGCCAGTGTGCACATCGCAGCTTGACTTGCATGAGTGGTGGAAGCAGGCCGGTTCCCCTCTCCCCCACCCCAATGGGCCACCAAACCATAAAGTTCAAGGACCACTGAGTTTTCTGTTTCTCTTTGCTGCCACCAAGTGGTCGTCTTGATTTTTGCTACCAGATACTTTTACAGATTTGATGTACTTTCCTAAAGAAACAGGCTTCCCTATAGAACTGTAAGCTGTGTAGACCATAAGATGAAACAGGAAATAATACAGGTAGTCCTCAACTTATAACAGTTCATTCAGTGATCGTTCAAAGTTACAATGGCACTGAAAAAAGTGACTTACGACCATTTTTCACACTTATGACCGTTGCCGCATCCCCATGGTCCCGTGACTTATATTCAGATGCTTGACAACTGATTCCCCTTTATGACGGTTGCAGTGTCCTTGGAGCCACGTGATTCCTTTTTGCGACCTTCTGACAAGCAATGTCAATGGGGAAACCAGATTCACTTAAGAACCGTATTACTAATTTAAAAACTACAGCAATTCACTTAACGGCTGTGGTGAGAAAAGTTGTAAAATGGGGCAAACTCACTTAACAAATTTCTTGCTTAACGACAAATTTTGGGTTTGGTTGTGGTGGTAAGTTGGGGACGACCTGTAATCATCAGGGAATAAGTATGTATCGTCTTTCACTTCTAACCTGCAGCTGTTATTAACGTAGCAGGATTGAGCTCATAATTTCTAATGTTTGCCAAGCTATTCAGTTCCATTGATGCGACACTTTGGTTTAATTTTCCTTAGGCAATGATACACCTTTATTTGGACACACACCATTATATACCATCATAAATAATAATGTAATCATTAGCCATGTCGTAGCTTATATTTGGTGAGTGATTATGGCATGCGGAAGAGTACGATGGATTTTTCTGAAAGGCTATGTGGAAAATCCAATGAAGTGTTTACGTAGGTTTTGTTCTTTGCTTACAGGAAGTGTATATCTGCACCTTGGATTGGCCCAGCATTGAAGAAGAAATTGCTTGGGATGTCTCCTTTGCCATTGTGATCTTCCTTGTACCGGGATTGGTCATTGTGATTAGTTATTCAAAGATTTTACAGGTATTTTTCATAGCTTTGCTTTTAATTATATACATACATACATACATACATACATACATACATACATACATGTTCTGTCTCCCCTTCCCTTCCCCAGAAGGTAAGGAACTTGGCAGCAACATTCACACAGAGAGTCACGCTGGCCTGTCTCCAAAAGTCAATTACTACAGCCGATAAGAGTCTTGGCAATCACACACGCTCTGACTGCTGAGTTCAGAGCTGACAAGGAACGGACAACTACTCACTGAGCCAGAAGGGAGGATTTATTCCCAAAGTCCATAAACCAAAGCAGGCACCACAACACAGATGGAATTCTTGGCTTATTCCAAACTTTGTCACGTACAGAGTTTGCAACGTAGGCACACCCACTTTTATACCTGGTGGGGTGTGGTCCAGCTCAATCTCTGGCCCTCCCACCCCCCTACGTTGCTGCTGACGTTTCTCCCTCCGACGCTGCCTGGGATCAAGCCAGGAATCCTCCTCACTCCCCAGCCGTGGCCGTGCACCGATATGTCTCTCAGGCTGTTCCTCTTGGCTTTCCGAAGAAACCTGAGGCATTGCTAGGGAGGAAGGTCCTGGGGAGAAGGACTGGGAGAAGGCATTGCCTGTTCCTCCTCTTCATCATCCAGGTCCTCTTCCTCTGTCAACACAGGCTCAGGAGGCGGGGCCACAACACATATATATGTAGGTCTTGGTGTATTCGGGTCTTGTCCCGTGTAAGATTGAGAATATCTTGGCAACGTTTCAACGAAATCTCATCCCTCATCTTCAGGTCTGGTGTCTTCAGCTTTGATGTTCTGGGAGAAGTGTGTGATAGTGCCTGTTTTTCCCTTTTAAACTGCCAGAGTTGGCTGTGTTGTTTCTTCTTGATTGGTTGATGGAGTTGATGTATGCAGGTTGGCTTTTTCATAAAACCCTGTGTGGCTGAGGTACTGGCTGTGTGTCTCTCAGCCTTTTGTGTTGTAATGATCTGGGTAATGGGCTGTGTGATGATCTTCTGAGTTATATTGTTGTGACAAATGGGAGTGACATTTATTTATTCAACCTAACAACCTTATTGCAACGGAACTAAAAATACAGCATACATTTAAAACTGTAATGTAAAAAAAAAGAACACCTCAACGCATGAGCTTATGATATAAAAATCAATATATCAGAACGGAGAGAACATCCACTAAATCTGGGAAAAATTAAGTGTTCAGCTTCTACCTCAAAGCCGAGAGAGCAGGAGTTAGGTGTGGTTTGAGCAATAAAGGAACTGCTATGTAGGAAGTGAATTTGAAATGAAGCTGCTTAGTCTGGGTTTGTAAGCTAGGTAAATTTATGAGGAAGCAGGAAATCTTTTAACCCATGGTTGGATTTCAAGCCAGATCTGAGCGGCAAAAAACAAACAGCTGGTAGATGGCAGCAAAGGGATATAGCAGACACACAGATCAAACTTTAATAAAATCGTAGACCAGCACAGTAGAAAAGCACTTGCTCTCTGCTGTTTCTGAAATCCTGGATCTGGTGGCCAACATTTGGGTTTTAAAGGGCATAATATACATCTTAAATTAAGTCCAAACCAGGCTGGTAATCAGTGCAGCTGACTTAATCATTGCTGTATATGCCTGATCTCTTACATCCTGTTAGGACTGTTGTTGTTTCCAACATATCTGTAAGGTAGCAGTTTAAAGAAGTTTGTTGTAGCCAAAGCTGCTGCTTTTAACAAATGCTCCAAGTGGATTTTATAAATTTAAAACGAGTCATTTAAACATGTCTTTAGGACTTTAAGAGCCATGGTGGCGCAGTGATTAGAATGCAGTACTGCAGGCTACTTCTGCTGACTGCCAGCAGTTTGGCAGTTCGATTCTGACCGGCTCAAGGTTGACTCAGCTTTCCATCCTTCCAAGGTGGGTAAAATGAGGAGCCAGATTGTTGGGGGCAATACGCTGACTCTGTAAACCACTTAGAGGGGGCTGTAAGGCACTGTGAAATGGTATATGTTATGTATGCAGAGTTTAAAATGACTGGTTATTGTTGTAAAGTGTTTGAATTCATTGGTTGTAAAAGTGCGGAAAACCCTGCACTCTGATTATTGGCAGCCGCAGCAGCCGGCTATAAATAGCTGCCACGGCTGAGCCATTCGGGTCCATTCTGAGCTGAAGTCACAATAAACTTTGAGCTGAAGCACTGGCCCTGCCTCTCTATGCAAACTTAACACTGGCGACGAAGGTGGGATTTCTGAAGAGAAGGCAACGCGGAACAGAGAAGAGCGAGATGGCTGCGCGCTGAACACCCCAGCCCCATTCGACCGAAGAATGAAGACTGGGAGTCGATGCAGATCGGTTTCAGATGTATTTGGAAGGAAACGATCTGGCCGCCATTTCTGAGCAGCGAAGAGGGCGTTTTTCTCATGTATTGCGGTCCCAGTTTTCAAGATGCGAAGGCATTAGCTGGCGCAGCAGACGTGAAGGTAATGGCATGGCCTGATCTGGAGAGGCTTTAAGGGCAACACTTACGTCAAGTATCGCGTGCCTCAAGAGACACGAAGTTTTATCGCCAGCATCAGGGGAAGACGAAGCATAAATGACTTCGTGGCAAGTTTAAGAGACATTGGGGTGCATGGATTCAGCAGCTTAGAGGAGGCCATGCTGCCGATTTTGTATTGGGCCTTAAAGACAAGGTTTTGCAGAGCAAATTACTGATGAAACCCAAGATCACGCTGAAAGAAGCCATAGAGGAAGCATCTTCAGCAGAAGCCACCAAATCAGCAGCAGCCATGAGAAAGATGAACAAGACTACGGGCCATTCTGATGGGGAAAGACCACTACAACTCATTTTGATGAACTTGAATCTGAGTCAGAATACAGTGGAGAAGAAGAAGAATTAACAGACTCAGAATGGAGCGGAAACAAAATGACCTGAGAAGGAAGAGGTAGGGTTGTGGGGGGAAACCACCCCTCACTGAATGCAAGTTCCTGGACACCATTTGCCTCCGATGTGAAAAAAAGAGGGCACATTGCAAGAGTCTGCAAATCATCCAGAACTCCACCAAACAGAAGAAAGTTTGCTACAAACAACAAAGACAGAGAAGTCAAGCCAAACAAACACCAGTGAGAAAATGGGGCGCAACAGAAGCAAATGGAAGGAATGAAACTCATCAAACAGTAACTATTGGTCATTCATCCTCTTAAATAACAGTGGCGTAAATTGAAGGAAGGCGCCATGGAAGGTCATCATATTATCTATGGTGTCATGGGACACTATTCAAAGACTGATACCAGACATTCAGAAGACTCACTTCAAGAAGCAGGCATTAACTCTTAAAGACTACCAAGGGAACAAGATTCCAGTAGTTGGAACAAGAGAATTCAACGTGAAGTTCAAAGGTCACATCAAACGCCTACCCCTGACCATCGTTGATAAAGATCGCCCAAGTTTGCTGGGACTGGAATGGTTCAACCCGCTGGGCATCAAGTGACTGGCATCAATCACGTGAGCAACACTGAGTGGGAAGAGTCCTTGAAGTCTGAGTTTCCAGAGGTCTTCAGCACGATTAGGCAAGTACTTGGGGACCCCTATCACATTTAACCTAGATCCCAAGGTACAACCAATCCGCTAAAACCCAGAAGGGTACCTTTGCATTGAAGGAAAAATTGATGAACAATTAGATAAACTGATAGCCCAAGGGTATTAGAGCCCACAGACCACTCCAGGTGGGAGACACCCATAGTCACGCCAGTCAAGGGGATGGTTCAGTGAGAATCTGTGGGGATTACAAGGGGACATTGAACCATGCGCTACAACAGAGCATATCCAGTTCCAGTGGTTCATCATTTATTACACTCTCTGGGCGGGGGCACAGTCTTCGCCAAGCTGGACCTGGCCAAGCATACCAGCAGTTAACAGTAGATGATTTAACTGCAGAAGCCCAAACCATTGTAACCCATCGGGTGCTTTCAAATGCAAAAGGTTACAATTTGGAGTGTGTGCCAGGCATTTTCCAAAGCCTTATGGAAAGGATGCTACAAGGGTTACCAGGGGTGGTGCCTTATTTTGATGACGTTTAATCTCTGCTGAAAATGACACTCAGTTACGAGAAACTCAGAGAAGTTCTAACCAGATTCAAAAAAGCGGGGTTAAAAGTCAAAAAAGAGAAATGCACACTAAGAACTGACAAAGTAGAATTCTTGGGTTATATGATTGATAAACATGGCATCCACCCCACAGAAGCCAAAGTTCAGGCAATCAAAGAAGCCCCCAGGCCAAGATGCAAAACTGACTTGCAAGCATTCCTGGGACTTATTAATTTCTATCATATGTTTCTACCTCAGAAAGCAACCACTGCAGAACCCTTACACAGATTACTGGATAAAAATCTGCATGGGTCTGGGGCACAAAAGAAGAAGCTGCATTTAACAACATCAAGAGACAAATCACTTCTGATTGTGTCCTGATACAGTTTTCTGAGAATTTACCTGTAGTATTGACTTGTGATGCATCCCTTTTGGAGTGGGGGGGTGTTGAGCCACATGCTTCCCAGTGGAAGGGAAGCCCCTATTGCATTTTACTGCACTTTGACCAAAGCAGAGAGAAACTACAGTCAACTGGACAAGGAAGCATTGGCTATCGTGGCAGCAGTCAAGAAGTTCCATGAGTACGATATGGGAGAAGATTCACCATTGTTACAGATCACAAACCTCTTTAGGCATTGTGGCAGGGGACAGACCAACGCCCACCATCCTGTCACCAAGAATGCTGAGATGGACTGAATTTCTTGCTGCTTATTCATATAAACTCATCCACAGACCGGAAAAGACATTGGGCACGCTGATGCTTTGAGTCGCTGCCCACTTCCTTTGCACACTGAGGACCCTGCTCCTGAAACTTACACCTTCTTTCTAGAAACTGTTGCCAAACTTCCAGTTCATGCTGCTGAAATTGCTAGAGAAACTGCCAAAGACACTTTATTGGCTCCTATTGTAGGCTGGATTAAAAGGGTTGCCACTACAAGATCTACCTCAAGTTTCCCAACCTTAAATCCAGACAAACTGAATTATCTGTCTTGAGGGGATGTAATGT
>CM019151.1:112246605-112534165 GCA_009733165.1 Naja naja | reverse complement strand
ATGCATTTTGTGGGGTAACAGGGTGGTTATTCCTGCAAAACTGCAGAAAGAGGTTTTGGAAATGTTACATGAGGGTCATCCGGTATTGTCAGAATGAAGGGATTGGCCAGGAGTTATGTATGGTGGCCTGGTATAGACAAAATGGTAGAAAACTGGGTTGCATCCTGCCCAAACTGTCAGCAAGTAAGGCCTGCTCCACCTCCTCTCAGCCCCAAACAGGAATGGGAATGTCCTAGGGCCCATGGTCCAGGATTCACATTGATTTTGCAGGCCCCACCAGAGGGCACACCTTTCATTATAGTTGATGCATACCCAGATGGTTAGAGGTTATCCCCATGGCATCCACCACTGCAGAAGCTGTCATCAAACAGCTTAAGAAACTTTTTGTAACTCATGGGTTCCTGATGTGCTTGTTTCTGACAATGGTCCTCAATTTACTGCTAACCTTTTGAATCATATTTAGCAGCAGGGTATCAGACACTTACTGCCCCTGGGCATCCTTTGACTAACGGCGGGCTGAACGCATGGTACAATTTACCAAGGAGAAACTCCAACAATTGGGTCCAAGGGACATCACTGAGAAAGTTGAAAAACTACTCAGTATCCAACACATCACTCCTAGGCCATCCACTAACTTAACTCCAGCCGAGCTTTTGATGGGTAGAAAACTCAGGTCTACCCTGGACCCTTCACCCCACTTACGCACCCAACGCACCTCTAGATTCCACCAGCAAACTGCACATTCACTGTGGGTGATTCTGTTTATGCTAAAACCTTGTGGGTGAACCATTATGGATTCCTGCTGAGATAACCCAGGTTACAGGCCCCAGGTCTTACAGGGTTCAAACTGGGATGGTGTCTTGGAGTGGGCACATAGACCAGTTACGGTCCAGACTGCCTCTGGAGCATCAGCCTTGCTCCTCTCTGGATCCCATGCCCTCAGCCTCTTCTAGGGGAGATAATGAAGGTAATCAGCAAGTGAGAATCAACCCCATGTGTAACGAGCTAACACGACAGGAACCATCCCAAAACCTGTCAGGGTGCCAACAACCATTTTTACAAATAGAGATTGCACATCACTACCAGATTTAGGGGTGACATTGGGTTGGAGATGGATTGGGAGGAGAGACCAGGTTGTAGTAACCAAACAGGTTCTACCAATACAAGAAGCCCAAATAAGGGAATGTTGTCAGATACATTTCCTTCCTCACAAAGTGAGATTCCCAAAACACCTGAACCACGAGGTCTCAACGCATTCTAAGAGCCCCACATATCTACAAGAGTATATTAGATAGATGGGGTTTGAGTATGGACCAAACCTAGTGGGGAGGGGTATTATGTATGCAGAGTTTAAAATGACTGGTTATTGTTGTAAAGTGTTTGAATTCATTGGTTGTAAAAGTGCGGGAAAACCCTGCACTCTGATTGGCTGGCATAGGCGGGCTATAAATAGCTGCTGAGCCATTCAGGTCCATTCTGAGCTGAAGTCACAATAAACTTTGAGCTGAAGCACTCGGCGTCCTGCCTCTCTATGCGAACTTAACAGTATACAAGTTTAACTGCTATTGCTATTCTGTTTTTCTGCCCAAATAAAGGAATAGCCAAATGAGAGACCATCATGGCTGGATTTGCTGGAACTGTAGTTCAGCAACTCATGGAACATCACAGTTTTCCAACTTATAATGTACAGCATCTTTAGTGATTGTAATATTGAGAAGTGACCTCTTCTCCCTTTTCTGTCATATCAAATATTTTCCTAGGCAGTCTAAACATTTTTTCAGATGCTTGAAATGTCATATCCTACCTGTTTAGAATGGAAGTTTCCTTATTCTTTCTGCAGGAAAAAATTATGACCAGAATCTAGTATGACATCATATAGCTAATCCTCAACTTATCGTCATTCGTTTAACAACCTTTCAAAGTTGTACCATCACGGAAGAAAGGGCCTTGCAACCGGTCCTCGCACTTACGACTGTTGCAAGCAGCATTCCACAGTCACATGATCACAATTTAGGCACTTGGCAAATGGCATGTATTTATGATGGATGCAGAATCTTAGGGTCATGTGATTGCTGCTTGTAACCTTCCCAGTCGATTCCTGACAAGCAAAGTCAATGGGAGGAAGCTAGATTTACTTAACGGCAGCATGATTCGCTCAGTGACTGCAATGATTTGCTCAGTGACTGCAATGATTTGCCTAATGGTGGCAAAAATGGTCATAAAATCAGACACAACTCCCTTAACAGCCATCTTGCTTAGCCCCAATTGTGGTTATAATTGACAACTACTTGTAAAGGAATTGACTTCTTTATAGTGCTCTCATATCTGATTGGCAGAAATCCAGACCGCCAGTGGATGGCAGCAGATATGCAGAAAATGCACAATTTTCTGTCAGCTATCACTTCAATGTTTGCAACCCAGATATGGTAGCTGTGTCAGAATCCCACAGATTCAGAGGCTGCATTCCTAATTAATCATATCAATCTAAATCATCTTTTTTTGTTGATACAGCATAGAATGTCTCAATTCTTTCATATTGACTTCAACAATATCAAAGGCTGGGTCTAAAGTTCACACACAAAATGAACTTTGTGAACCCTAATACTATGTTGATATAAGCTTGATTGGTGTGATAAGGCCTATTTAATGCTACATTATTGCCATGGCTGCAGTAGTACTGTGAACGTGAATTCTTTTCTGATCCACATTCCATCAAGATTCCTCAGCCACCATAATTTGAGCTTCAGGGTAACAAATCAGCAAATGGTGGAACTAGTCCATGCCCCCCGGCAGCAGAAGTTGAGAGACCATGTGGTGGGACGCTCCCCCACCAGCTGTTTATTCTTTGACGCCTCAATAGCATGTTCTCCGTTGCAGTTGTGCTGCTACGCACAATGGATTATTAAATGATCTACTGTGCGTAGTATAACAGAGGCTGCCTTCCCATCAATTCTAGTGAAATAACATCTTTCAGCCACAGAGTGGTCAACGTCCAGAACGCCCTACCCAACTCCATTGATACAGCCTCAACCCATCATAGCTTCAACCTCAAACTGTCTACCATGGACCTCACCCCATTCCTAAGAGGTCCTTAAAGGGGGCATGCATAAGAGCACCAGCGTGCCTACCATCCCTGTCTTACTGCCCCCGTTTATTCATTCATTCATTTATTCATTTATTCATTTATTCATTTATTCACCCCAAAGCCACAGATGATCTCACCCAGCGGCTTCATATAAATGTTGAACAGGAGGGGCGAGAGGACCGACCCCTGAGGCACCCCACAAGTGAGAGACCTTGGAGTCGACCTCTGCCCCCCTGCCAACACTGTTTGCAAACGTCCCGAGAGGTAGGAGGAGAACCACTGTAAGACAGTGCCTCCCACTCCCAACCCCCTGAGACATCGCAACAGGATACCATGGTCGATGGTATCAAAAGCCGCTGAGAGATCTAACAGGACCAGGACAGAGGAAGAACCCCTGTCCCGAGCCCTAGAGAGATCATCGATCTGCACGACCAATGCTGTCTCCATGCTGTACCCGGGCTGGAAGCCCGATTGGTAAGGATCCAGGTAGTCCGCTTCCTCCAGGAAAAGTGGCAATTGCTGGGCCACCACACTCTCAACAACCTTCACTAAAAAGTGAAGGTTGGAGACTGGACGAAAGTTGTTCAACGCGGCTGGGTCAAGGGCAGGCTTCTTCAGAAGGGGCCTCACCACCGCCTCTTTCAAAGTGGCAGGGAACAGCCCCTCCCTTAACAAAGC
Organism: Naja naja; assembly: GCA_009733165.1. NCBI lineage: Eukaryota > Metazoa > Chordata > Lepidosauria > Squamata > Elapidae > Naja > Naja naja. The sequence continues at coordinate 112,530,402 of CM019151.1, read as the reverse complement.
ATTGACCACTGCCTGGAGCCAGCCGCACATGACCTCCCTGGTGGCATAAACCAACCAGGAAGGGCACGGGTCCAATAAACATGTGGTGGAGCTCAGCAGCGATAATCCTGTCCACTTCATCCTCAGAAACAGGATCGAACTCAGTCCAGGTCACATTGGCCAGACCACTCGCATCCCCAATCTCAGGCCACTGTAAGTCCGAGTGCAACCCTTCCCGGATCTGAGCGATTTTATCCTGCAGATACTGGCCAAATTCCTCAGCTCTGCCCCACAAAGGGTCCACCGCGCCCCCCCCCAGCTGCAGGAGGGAGCGGGTGACCCCAAACAGGGCGGCTGGGCGGTTATCTGCGGATGCTATGAGGGCGGAGAAATAACATCTTCTCGCCGCCCTCACCGCTACCAGGTAAGTCCTAATATGGGCTCTTAACTGGGCTTGGTCAGATCTGGAGCGGGTCGCCCTCCACCTGCTCTCTAGTCCCCTTCTGCGATACTTCATCTCCTGGAGCTCCTCAGTATACCAGGGAGCTGACCGGGATCTGCGCCAAGTAAGGGGACGCATGGGGACAACCCTGTCGAGCCCCGCCCAACTGTTGCCAGGTAGCCACAAGGACCTCGGCAGGGCTGTGGGTAAGGGATGCAGGAAAAAAACCCAGCTCTGCCTGGAACCTCTCAGGGTCCATCAGGCGTCTGGGGCGGAACCATCTAACTGGCTCCTCATCCCAGCGGTGTGGGGCAGCTTGATGGAAGACCAGCCACAGGAGATAGTGGTCTGACCATGAAACAGGGTGGATGACTATGTCACCCCCCCCCAGACCACTCCGCCACTGCTCTGAGGCAAAAACCAGGTCGAGCATGTTGCCCCCCTCATGAGTCGGGCCATCTATTATCTGGGTCAGACCTATGGCCTCCATGGAGGCCATGAATTCCTGGGCCAAACCCGATGCCAGTCCCAAGGAGGGCAGATTGAAGTCACCCAGAACCATGAGCTCTGGAAACTCCACTGCCACCTCCGAGACGGCATCAAGGAGCCCAGGCAGGGCAGCTGAGACATAGCTGGGGGACAGGTATGTAAGCAGCACGCCCATCCGACCTGCAGGCCCACACCTCAGGAGGAGGGATTCACACCCGACTATCTCAGGGGCAGGGACCTCCCTTGGAAACAGAGTCTCCTGGATAACGATAGCCACCCCACTGCCCCTTCCCTGGGGTCGTGACTGGTGTAACACCAGAAAACCTGGGGGGCAAATGTCAACCAGAGGGACTCCACCCTCCGGCCCCAACCAGGTCTCGGTAATGGAAGCCAGTCCGCGGCCTCCTCCTCAATCACATCACAGAGGAGTGGTGCCTTATTAACCACGGACCTGGCATTAAAGTACACCAGCCGGAGCCCAGGGGTCCTAGATCCCGAAACCCCCAGGAGATGAGAAGAGGCTAAGGGGTTAGAGCGCGCCACCGCTTGGATATAGCGGGGGTGCGATCCCCTAACCTGATATGGCCCCCTGCCTCATCAGCTCCTACCCTTTCCAACCACTCTAGGGATCATGGCTCCCACTATTCTGCCCGGAGTCCCACAGGCCCCCTCATGCACCCCCTAGCCACGGCCCTGACTCGGGCTGCACTGAGCTCCTGTAATAGAACCCCCACCCTTCCCACCCTTCCCTAACCCCCTAAAAAAACGATTTAAAAATTTTAACAAAGGAGCCCTGGGTCCTTTCTTTTTATCCCTCCCCGAGCCCCGGCCCCTTCCCCTTCTTGCGCCATGCCATACTTGTTATCTTGTACATGTTTGACAAACAAATAAAATAAAATAAATAAATAAAATACTTAAGTTGCTGGGACCAGCCATCTTCCATCCTTTGTCCCACATCTTGGGCCAGTCCTGTACTTCCTCCACCTTTTTTTTTGATCACCTTGAACTCACCTCAAGAAAGTTCTGTGAGCTTGCAGGAGGTCTGGAAAAATAAAGGTAGTCCTCGACATAACAACATGCAGTTGAGCCCACAATTTATATTGCTAAGTGACAGGTTTGTTAAGTGAGTTTTGCCTCATTTTATGACCTTTCTTGCCACCATTGTTAAGTGAATCGCTGCAGTTATTAAGTTAGTAACATGGTTGTTAAGTGAATCTGGCTTTTCCCCATTGACTTTGCTTGTCAGAAGGTCACAAAAGGAGATCACATGATCCCAGGACACTGCATCTGTCATAAATATGAGACAGTTGATAAACATCTGAATTCTGATCAGGCAACCATGGGGATGCTGTAAGTGTGAAAAGTGGTCATAAGTGACTTTTCTTTCCCAATGCTGTTATAGCTTTGAACGGTCACTGAATGAACTGTTGTAATGTACCTGTATATATAGTTTTATAAAAGATTAAGAAATCCTAAACATGAATTTTTTTGAAACCTTTTCAAAGAGAAGAAAGGCAATTCTCAAGGCTTAACTTTCCATTGTGTTTCAATTGCAGATCGCCAAGGCTTCAAGGAGACGCCTGCAGGTGGGCATGGCCTACTCGGAGAGGCATCATATTCGCATTTCCCAGCAAGATTTCAAATTATTTCGGACTCTGTTTCTCCTCATGATTTCCTTCTTTGTCATGTGGAGCCCCATCATCATCACCATTCTCCTCATTTTAGTACGGAGCTCAAATGGGATGTGAACATTGCGTCGTTTGTTTTCTTCTGGATAATGGTGTTTACATTTTCCAATTCAATCGTCAACCCAGTCTTATACAATATAGTCCAATTTAGACATGGTTGGAGGCAAATCTTTTTCTGTTGCCAAAATCCCCTTGGGAAAAAAGAGACTACAACGGACACGTCCGTGAAGCAACAGAACGGGAAACATTTCACCATATCTGTTATCACCAGATAACTGTATGGTATTCCTCGTGAGAAGAAGGTCAACAGTTTTTAAGAACTGGAGTAAGCAGTTGAGAAAACAATTTGTACAGACAGTTGTGGTTTTGTTTACTTTGGTAAGAAACATGGATAAATAAATCTGATAGCAATAAATGTGCATTAAAACAGTTTAGCTGGGAAATTCCATACAATACCATCCTAAACTAATTAAAATACTGATTTCTTCAAGATCTTAAAACCTCCTTGTGTATATCTGTGACCTAACAACATGTTCACACAGGACTGTTGAATTCATAAGAGTGAGTACACTGGAATAAACGGCCAGCTGCTGGGAGTTTTCACCACTTAAGTAGGACTACACCCCTTTTAACATGCCAGTTTTCCTTTTGAATGGTGTTTGTCATCCTTGATAACTTTAGATTGTATGGATTACAACTCCTAGAATTCCCCAGTTGAAGTCCACACAAGTTAAAGTTACCAACATTGAGAAACACTGTTCTAGCAATAGGAAGTCACAATAAGAATTTCTAACCACAGATTTATTTTCATTGATGGCTATCGAGAATGAAAGAATCAATTCCTGATTGTTCTGTTCTTGAGCCCGACTGCTGACTGATTCTTTGTTCAAAGAGACTTTTTAACTGCTCTGTTTTGTAGGAACTAATAGCAGCCTGGCCAATCAGGAACCAGTTCTCTTGGAATTTCTTTAAACTGAGAAGTCTATCTAGAAGAGAAATCAATCAAGAACCAGCTTTCTATGACTCCTGTGACAGGGGCCAATCAAACTTCAGTTTAAAAAGCTTCAAATACAATTGCTCAGGTGGTGTTCCGTGTTTAGTTTTCTGTGAGCTGCTAAGAAGTACACAACTAAGTCTTCAATTTTCCCATGTATTTTACCAGGAACACTAACCCTAACCTTAATCCTCCTAAATATAACCATGTGCTTCAAATTCATTGGTGATGTCCATTTTTCTATCTGAATTCAGGAAGGCCTAACCCTAACCCTAAGTGGATTTTTCTGCCAATGGGATTTTTCCATGTATTTTACCAGGAAACGCAGATAGGCCAGACTTGAAAAGTAAGCACCCTCCTAAACATACCCATGCGCTCCAAATTCATTGGTGATGTCCATTTTTCTGTCCAAATTCATGGAAGCCTAACCCTAACACTAAGTGGATTTTCCCATCAATGGGATGTCCCATTAGCCTTTGACTCTTGGTCTTTATGCTATTATTTGAGCCCTAGAGTTGGCAGGTCTGTGTTAGTTGCAAGAAGTTCTTAGGCTAGTGTAAGGATTACCTACAGAGGTGAATGCAGAGAACATAAAGATAAATTGGGGTGAGAAGACAAAGAGTATTTTAAAATATTAATCCTACTAAGCAGATGTTTCAATGCCAGCCTGCAATTAGCAATTTGGTCTCATGTTCTGTGAAAAGAAGTTTTAAAAAGTTTGATAACTCTCAGATCCCACATTAATGAATCTGCTAATAAATCTGTGCCACAATTTTGACTTATTCTGTTTCCAAGAGCTGCCCCACATGCCCCACACCCACTTACCTCAGGGCTCCTGCAGCCAGGCCACCCACACCCTGACACCTGCCTCACTTCACGGTAGCGGCTCCAGCAGCCCCATCCAGCAGGGCTCCATGTGGCCACCGGCCCACTTCTTCTACTTGCTTGCAGCCACAGCAGAGCAGAAGGCTGAGCAATGCACTGGTGACCACCAGTTGAAAGGGGGGAGATGGAGATGCCCCACATGCCCTGCACCAGCTTACCTCAAGGCCCCCACAGCCAGGCCATCCATGCCCTGACACCCACCTCACCTCGTGGCACCAACACACCACTCAACCTCCTGCTCCATTGCTGCCACAAGCAAGCAGAATAATTGGACTGGCAGCAACGTGGGCTCCTGCTGCACATGGCTGCTGGTGCTGCCACTGCAAAGCAGAGGTTGGGGCATGGATAATCAGGCTGTGGGGGCCCTGAGGTAAGTTCCACCACCACTGTGCCTCGCCTCATGGCCACAGCACCATGAGCAATCAGATGGAATGGGTGGCTGGCAGCTGTACAAGCTCTTAAGTAGGGCTTATTTGGGGGGGGGTAGGGCTTATATTAGGTGCATATGTATACACATGCTAGGTCTTATTTTCTGAATAGGTATTATTTTGGGGGAAGCAGGGTAACTCCTTACTTTTCTGACAAGCAACCTAACTAATCAATTCTGTTAAGGGCTTAATAACAAAAACACAGACAACTGTGTCCAATGGACAGGCTGAGGGCAAGTGAGATAAGGAAGCCCAGTACTGGGAACAGCACTGAAATATCTTTTGCCCCATTTTACAACCTTTCTTGCACAGTTGTTAAGCAAATCATTGCAGTTGTTAACTTACACGGCTGTTAAGTGAATCTGGCTTCCACATCGACTTTGCAAAAGGGGAATCACATGAGCAGTTGTCATAAATATGAACTATTGGCCAAGCATCTGGACTTTGGTCATATGACCATGGGAATGCTGCATAGGTCATAAGTATGAAAAAGGTCATAAATCGCTTTTTTCAGTACTGTTGTAATATATATATATATAGTACCTTCTACCTTTAGTATCAGTATCTTGTACAACTCCCGCCCATTTTGGTTAATTCATGGTTTACGTTATTTAGGTGAATACAGAAAAAGGGTTATTTGCAGGAACCAAAGTAAGGGGTTTTGTTTTATGTCAGCTAGCAAGCAAGATGATCTGGCAATGGCCATTGGGAGGGAGGGAGGGGAGGGAAACAATGAACTTGCATCTTAATAAGCAATGCAACTTTCAGCTTCTCTGTACTTACAACTAATACTCTGTACTTACAACTAATACTTACAACTAATAAGGAGCAGCATTTCCATTATGATGGCCATGATGTATGTTTCATCATAAGATAAAACAATTTGGAGAGCCAGTTTCAGAGGTGGTATTCAGCAGGTTCTGACCAGTTCTAGAGAACCGGTAGCGGAAATTTTGAGTAGTTCAGAGAACCGGCAAATACCTCTGACTGGCCCCGCCCCCATCTATTCTCTGCCTCCCGAGTCCCAGCTGATTGGCTGGGTCTTCCCTTGTTGCCCTGCACAGGAGAACAGAGCTGGAAAGCAGGTTAGTGGGGTGGGGAGGGAATGGGGATTTTGCAGTATCCTCCCCCAGGAGTGGAGAGGGAATGGAGATTTTACAGTATCCTTCCCCTGCCATGCCCACCAAGCCATGCCCACAGAACCGGTAATAAAAAATTTGAATCCCACCACTGCTGTACAGTACATAAGGGGCAGCATTTCCATTATGATGACCATGATGTATGTTTCCTCATAGGATAAGACAATTTTGAGAGCCAGTTTGGTGTAGTGGTTAAGATGCTGGCTAGAAACCAGGAGACTATGAGTTCTAGTCCCACTCTAGACATGAAAGCTGACTGGGCATCTTTGGGCCAATTATTCTCCTTCAGCTGAACACACCTCATGGGGTTGCTGTGTGGGGAAAATAGGAGGAAGAAAGAGTATTTTGCATGTTCACCACCCTGAGTTATTTATATTAAAATAATAATCATAAAGGCATAAAAAAAATCTAAATGGCTTGTCGAATATTTCTTTGGTCCAGCATCAGTGTGAGGGAAATTCTCATGTTCCTATTGTAGATCAAAGGACCCTGAATAATCATGTTCATATAAAATGTATGAAAAAGATAAAATGCATATTTTCAAGAAAAAAGAGTATGTATCTTGTAAAAAGACGCAACATGTGCACAAATTGCAATAGTATTTTATGTAACAGCTTTTCCTTCCTCAAGAAAATTTTTTCAGTTGGTCAAGATGGGGGTATACTTTCGCTATCCATGAGCTGAAGTTCTGACAGCACAGTAATATTTGGATCGTTTGCACAATGAGAAGGGACACAACACACAATTAGCTCCGATAATTTGGATTTATAATTTTTGAACACTGAAAAGACAACATGCTAATTACATACCCCAAATGCATAAATACACGTTCACAACACAATCCTGGTGCTATTACATTGATTTCAGTTTATTAACTGGTGGAAGAATAAATGATAAATTACGTATCTGTAATTCAGATAAGTATACTTAAAATCCAAATGAATCCACGAATGAATTGAATTGAAATGAAGGACTTCTCTCAAAACAGTACATTTTGAAAGCATTTAACTATTGAGAATATGATTTCCTGCTTTCCATAGCATGTTGTCTTTAGTCACAGAATCCTAAGAAAGAAAAAGAGAAACTACGTCTGCTAAAATTCTCAGAACGCATTACTAAATAAAGGGAACTGGTTTGACTTAATATGGTATAATAAGGTTCTAGAGCTGGCAGATGCTACAAACCAGCCTACTAAATTAGAGTATGAATGTCTGTTTAATTTCACCCTTGATCCTCAAAGTATAATACATACATCTTAAAGTCAACAAGTCTGAGAAATACTGATATAGACAAACCTTCCATGAGTAATATATTAAAGCTTTTGCAGGACAGGCAATATTGTGTGAATGAGTATCATGGCAGCCGCTATAATGTTAACTGAGCCTAGGTACTCTGAAGTAGGGGAAAGACATGAATTTAAAGATGAAAAAACAGATATTCTGTGGATTGCAGAACTGCAGGAAGAGATTTCCTAGCAAAAAGAGAGAAGAATCCAAATTTAACTTAAGAAGTCAGATGCCTCTATTTGCAAAAGGGCTGGAGAGGGAAGTATATAAACGATATCTGAGAAAACTGGTAGATAATGATGAATTAATATGGAAGAGCAGAAATTCCTCTGGGCTTCCTTTTTTTTCAGTTCCACCGTTTATTAAAAACACCCAAAGTTTAACTCGTGGCCAAGTTTGTTTTATTCCTTTCATGAATCTGCTCATGCCTAATTTGCCTTCCAATTCCCTCTTTGGTTCCTTGAGATTCTGCCCTAGATAGACTTGAGATCATAATAGCTGACTGGAATCCAGTGTGAAAAACAGTGGCATTCCAGATGGATAAATAGGTTTATAAGTTTGTTTCTAGTATGATCCACTCCTCAAATCTGATCATTTCATCAGTTGCACCTCTAAAATGTTATGTATTAATTAGGGTTTGCCATGAATAGAACTTGAAGCAGATATAACAGATGTGTTGGATTTACAAATTTCCCAGCCATAAGTTCTTATTGGTTAGAAATTTCAAGAGTAATAGCACCAACAATCAGATTGGTGAAAGTTAGTCTTAAAGTGTATAATGATCCAGACTGGTATTTCTCAACCTCACAACTTTAAGATGTTGCCTGGTGAGTTCTGGGAGTTGAAGTCCATGTAACTGAAAGGTTGGGTGTGATTGAGAAACACTGATCTAGACCAGAGGTCTCCAACCTTGGCAACTTTAAGACTTGTGGACTTGAACTCCCAGAGTTCCTCAGCCCACCAGCTTTGAATTCTGGGAGTTGAAGTCCATAAGTCTTAAAGTTGCCAAGGTTGGAGACCCCTGATCTAGACAAATGTATTAGGAACTTAAATTTTACCCATTTGAAGAGATACATAATCTATTCTCCATCTTTCACTCATTGTGTCTTATCTCTCTAGAAGAGAGGCCCTGTTTTTATCAAGGATCTTAAGTTGATTGTGACATCTGTGCCACTAAGAATTCTAACTGCCCTAGAATGAGCAGCTTTCTTATTCCCAATCTATCCCATCCTGAGCCAGATTTCCTGTAAAATTCTAATAAAATATTCCTTACCATTGTGTACAATACGCCTGTATTGCTTGTCTAAGCAGATTTCCACCTGCTTTTGCCTGACAATTCGTTGTGCTTCAGGTGTTATCCCATCTGGAGTCCGGGAAAACAAAAACGAGTAGCTATCATCGCAAGTCCCATCTTCAGTAATATTACGGCAGGAATAGTGTAGAGCATACGTATCGTAATCTGTGGCCACAACCCAGTGATCATCATCTAGGATAAAGCATAATGAAAATTCAGTATTGCTTTACATATAGTCCAGAGGTGGTATTCAGCAGGTTCTGACCAGTTCTGAAGAACCAGTAGCGGAAATTTGGAGCAGTTCAGAGAACTGGCAAATGCCAGCTCTGGCTGGAGATTTTACAGTATCCTTCCCCTGCCACGCCCACCAAGCCACACCCATAGAACCGGTAATAAAAAATTTGAATCCTACCACTGATATAGGCCTCAACATATGATGACTATTGGGATCAGAATTTCCTAAGCAAGCGAAGTGGCTTACAAAAAGGTTTACAACCTTTTTTTTGCCAGGATTGTTAAGTGAATCACTGTAGTTGTTAAGTCCAACTTAACAACTTTTCACAAGACCTCAGGGTGCTGCAGTGGTTGTAGATTTGTGCTGGTTGCCAAGCTCCCAAATTCTGATCATGTAAACTGTGGGGATGCTATGATATTTGTAAGTGAGAGGACTGGTTGTAAATCACTTTTCTCAGTGCTGTTGTAACTTTTAATGGTCACTAAACAAATAGTTGTAAAATGAGGACTGCCTGCATTTTTTTATTCCACTGAGCCCATTAGTTCAGGATCACATATTGATGCACTGTTACTCACTTTAAAAGCAATTTTACACTTTCTTTCTTTGTGAACAAAGCCTGTTTTGTAGGCATCTACTTAACAGTGTAAAAGGTATTGCCCTTCAGATAGTGAACTTTATCAGAGATGAGATTTATCTTTGTATTAGAAAGTGCCAATTATTTAAAACCGATTCTAAAATATTTAAATACACAGGCAATTTAGTCGCTCGCATATATATGCTTATGCTATATGTATAAAAATTATAAACAGAGAGGCAAATGGCAAGTCAAACTGGTGAACACAACAGTGAGAATGGGTTTCAGAAATGTTGCTAATGGTATTTTGGTGCTGAAGAAGCCAAAAGTTTAACATCCATGAAATGGCCTGGCTTAAGTGATAAAAGTACTGAAATTTACACAGGAATCAACATTGGGAGTACATTATCTTTAAAGTTACCAATAACTTGAGGAGGGTTAAGAACTTCTAACAGCTTCCTTTCTAAAAGAGTGGAGCCAGTTTTTGATAAGATACAATGGAAGGGATGCACCAGATTTAGTGGTTAACATGACACAAACAAGCACACCAGCCTTTGGACTCCCGAGTCCTTAGGAAGCAGCCTGTTGTGATTTCGTGGCAGACCAAAGGTTGAATATCTGTTGAAGGTGGCAGTGAAAGAACAACAACCCTGGAACAAATATCCTTTCCAGTAACATTTGATGATTTCTGGAGTTAGTTTGTTCTAGTAAAAAAAAAAAGGGGGGGGGACCCTTAAAAAAGCAGGCAATTCCATCTGCCTTTTTTGGAAGACTTCAAGGGATAGCTAAAACCAGATTTTCATCAACTTAAGTAACAAAATCATTCAAATGGTAATTATGTCAGTCTATTCTGAGCAACTTCCTTAAATAGCTGGAGCTTCAGTGGGCAGGCATGGGAGATTTTCTTCTGCTTTCATCTACTGTACTTAATGCTTAGCGATTTGACCAACATCTCGTAAAAGAGACTAGATATATAACCTTCTCCCTCAACCTGGTACTTCCCAGATTTATTGAATTTTGGCTTTGAAAGGTAGCAAGGGCTCTGCGTAACTAGCTCTCCTCCTGGTATACTCACTTCCCTTCTGGAGATACGAGGCCACACCCCAATATTTCATTTTAAACTTGGCAGGGTCTTCTGTCTCAGTGAAGGTGCCAATCATATCAGCACACATCTCCCAGTTACTGAAAAGAAAAAGATGTGGATTTAAGGTCATAGTTGTAAATAGAATAGAGTAGAGTAGAGTAGAGTAGAGTAGAATAGAATAGAATAGAATAGAATAGAATAGAATAGAATAGAATAGAATAGAATAGAAGACTGGAGATTACCCCAGTGTATCAACTTAGGGAAGATCCATACACAACCAGGTGCAATGATAGTTGTTTTGTTCACAAGAGGGACTTCATTTGTTCTTGAATGAGCCCTTCGCACTGACCTCAACATTTGAGCTGCCATAGGAAGAGGTATGTGTAGGAGGCATAGACCAAGGGCAAAGATACCTTATGCAATTGTGTATGTTCTGCTTAATGGCCTCTTACTTGTTGCTCAGATACAAATACTTTGGCAACCTTCAGATATCATGGTATATACATGTTGTGCCTCCCCTAGGCTTTTGATAGAAACTACAGCAATGTCTAATGCAGTGTTTCTCAATTTTGGCAACTTGAAGATATGTGGACTTCAATTCCCAGAATCCATCCCCCCACATCATATGGGTCTAATAGAATAGAATAGAATAACAGAGTTGGGAGGGACCTTGGAGGTCTTCTAGTCCAATCCCCTGCCTAGGCAGAAAACCCTATACCACTTCAGACAAATGGTTATCCAACATCTTTTTAAAAACTCCCAGTGTTGGAGCATTCCCAACTTCTGGAGGCAAGTTGTTCCACTGATTAATTGTTCTAATTGTCAGGAAATTTCTCCTTAGTTCTAAGTTGCTTCTCTCCTTGATTAGTTTCCACCCATTGCTTCTTGTCCTGCCTTCAGGTGCTTTGGAGAATAGCTTGACTCCCTCCGCTTTGTGGCAGTCCCTGAAATATTGGAGCACTGCTATCATGTCTCCCCTAGTCCTTCTTTTCATTAGACTAGACATACCCAGTTCCTGCAAGCGTTCTTCATATGTTTTAGCCTCCAGTCCCCTAATCATCTTGGTTGTTCTTCTTTGTACTCTTTCTAGAGTCTCAACATCTTTTTTACTTCGTGGTGACCAGAACTGAATGCAGTTCCAAATTTGTAGCTACTTGTGCTTACCAGTAGGGAATAAAAGAATGTGAGCAGGTAGAAGAGAAGCAAAAATTATAATAGGCTGGACCATCATTTTTGACTTGAGAAATAACCATTTGTCTTCTTGTGTTGAACCATCCACACAAGTCAAAGTGTATACTAATCAAGGCCAGATATGATTTTTGTCATAAGTCGGAAACTGCCACCACCATCACCATTGGATTGTCCCCTGCCTTGTCTTCTTCATTGCAATAGTAATACATTCTAAAACCTACCAGCTTGATGTCCCGAAGTATCTAAGATAGCAACCTGACTCTCCCTAATGATAGGGCTGGACCTTCTGTGAAGGAAGCTGGAACTCAAGACTCACCCAAAGAGCACGACTCGGCCTCTGGCAGTGGCAGTCATTTTATCATTCTCATCCACAGTAAAGCTGGCCACCACGTTATCCTGAAGAAACAATCCTTCAGGGTCTTTCTTGGCTATGGCATACCAGAAGCCAGCATACTGCCAGAAAGAGGGGAAAAAACATCCTTAGCAGACCTGTCTAAAGCAGGGGTCGCCAACCTTTTGGATCTCAGGGATCACCAAACTCATAATTTTAAATCCTGCAGACCACTAATATGAATTTTGACTGACGGTGGCTTGCTGACATTGGTGGGAAGGTTGGTCCCAAATTCCAGAGCTGCAGTAGTCACAAGACTGGCCCTTTGGTCATCCCAGAGCAGCAGAAGCAGCAGAAGTCTTTCTTTCTCTCCCGCAAATTCTGCCAGAAATGAGTCTTTGCCGGTGCAGCCTCTTGCAGCAAGATGCTTTGCAGGGTCCCAAAGACTCATTTCTGGTGGAGTTTGGGGGAGACAAAGAAAGACTTTTGCTGCTTTTCTTGTGGGCAGCCAAAAGCAGAAGAAGAAAGAAGCAGCCTGGTGGCCAAGTGAGGCACGTGGGATGAATGGAGCAAGTTACCCGCTCTGCCCTTTCTCCCCTTCCCTCACTATCTTGTGTTGTTCGCAATGCAAGCAACGCAAGCCTTGTGTTTCCACGGGCCATGTGGGCAGCGCAGCCTTGTGTTCCCACATAGCCTGGATTACTTGCTTTGGGGGGGTGCTTTGGGGATGACATTTCTCTGCAGACGACCAAAATTTTCTCATGGACCACCAGTGGTCCCTGGCCCACTGGTTGGCGACCACTGGTCTAAAGGAATAGGTCAATATGAGGAAATGCAATGCAATATGAGGAAACAAAATGTCAATGAAGAAAGTTTCAATTGCAGCCATGATCATCTGTCATTAACATTTGCAACAAAAATAAAATTCCAACATGCTATGCAAGGATGAACTTCAATATTTCAAGAAACCCTAAAACATTTTGAGGGAAGCTAAACAAACCTTGATTCTTAGCAAATGTTGCTTAAAATAAAATTCCAGATTAAGTTGGTGATTGCCACTAACAAGCCATATTTCGAGACTTCTGAGGATAGGTGTACAAATGTTGATTATAGTCCTAAAGATATTTATCCATGTAGTAGGGCTGTATTGATATTATCCTTCCCATCTTCTCACCTTTCTCATTTTCTCATCTTTCCTATTACCTTTTCCTATTGGTATCTATGATTTATCACTTGTTGTATCTTGTGATTAATGATTGTAACTACGATTTGATCTATGATCCTATCACTTTGTTGTTGTATGTACACTAAGAGCTTATGCACCAGAGACAAATTTCTTGTGTGTCCAATCACATGTGGCCAATAACCTATTCGGTCCTGTCCTGTCCTGTCCTGTCCTGTCCTGTCCTGTCCTGTCCTATCCCATTCCATTCCTTTGAAAGAGGAGTGGACTATATACAATAACTATGCAAAACTTAATAATTAACCTTTGTTTTATTTACCGAATAGTTCTTATGTCATTATGAAACCAATGAGAGGGTTCAAATATATACCATTCCAGATTATCCACTGATTATGAGCCAATAGTCAAAAGAAAACATTAGATCCGGCATACCCATACCTTTTCCTTATGTATCTAATTTTGATTTCCTTACTACACCAGGAAAAGTGATAGGGAAAGTTGCCTGCCAGTAAGAAATGTCCAATGTCAGATTTGTCTTTCCCAGAAAAATCAGAGTTGAAGTATTCTCTGCAAACTTAGAAAAGGAAGTCTAAAGTGTTCTATGACCGTTACCTTTCAGAGTCCTAAATATCCATGCCTTATATTTCATGAAATGTACTCTTCTGCACCTAAAGTAATTTGTCTCTCTATTTTATTTGTACTTATTTGTTAGGTTTCATCCCATCTTTATACAATGCTCAAGGCAGTTTACAGCACTGAAAAAGGCCCATTACAAAATGTAAGAGTAAAAACTATATTGTTGAAGTCAGGCCAAAATTAAGATCAGTATCAAAAATAATTGCTATCCATTGGAAGTGATCTAGAAAGCTTTCCCTTTTCCTATCATCTCTAACACAGGTAAAGCAGAGATAAACTGGATTAGATAACTCAGCCTTGTGGAGAGTAACACATAAATGATTTGGATAATGAAATGGAGCCAATTGTCTTCCCCCACCAAAAAAACTGTCTCAGTCTGTCAATAAGAAAACTTGAAATCTAGCCTTTATAATAGAAGATGACTCACTTGGAGTTTACATACAGGTGAAATATCTACATATGTAGGCTGTCTTTGAACAACAATAATTCCAAGGAGGAAATTCAGGTGAAACCAAGTTACCGATGTTATTTGAAATGTAAACACATGTAACGCAATTCACAAAAGAGATTTACACTCTAAGAGAGTGACACCCTTTGAAATTTATTTCTGACAATAAATGGGAGGAATGGAACAGTTTGCTGAGCCATGAACACAACTAACTGCCTTTCTCTGCTGCAAAGAGAATTAGCTTCATGCAATGCTAATACTCTTATCCATTTAGGAGCAGTGAAACACACAACATTTTATAGTGTAGAAGATGACAGTTCCTACCCTGTTTTACATTTGGCAACCAAAGAAGCAGTAGATGAAAAAAAAATTCAAGGATCTGGGTTATATTTAAGTATGGTTATGACTTCAAGGATAGACTCTATGTCCTTCTAACTGCTTTCAGGCCACACAAATTGTAGTTCAGCAACATTCAGAATCCCATGGGTTTCCCAGTCCTGGTATAGAGCATGAAAATCAAGGTGATAAGGTAGATTTTTAGGGAAGAAACTGAAGGCAGCAAGAAAGATGGCTACTTGGAAGAGAGCATTTAATTCAATTCAATTCAGATTAGAGCTGGAAGGGATCTTGAAGGTCTTCTAATCTAGTCCAACCCTATATGATTTCAGACAAATAAGTGGCTGTCCAGTCTCTTCTTTAAAAACCTCCAGTGATGAAGCACCTACAACCTGTTCCACAGGTTAATTGTGCTCACTGTTTGGAAGTTTCTCCTTAATTCCAGGTTGCTTCTCTCCTTGATGAGTTTCCATCCATTCATTGTTTCTTGTCTTGCCTTCTGGTAATTTGAAAAATAAGATGACCTCCATTTCTTTGTGGCAGCCCCTCAATACTAGAATGTTGCTATCACGTCACCCCTAATCCTTCCTTTCTCCAGACTATCCATACTCAATCTATCAGGCTTACTGTACAGGCAGCTAAGAAGCCATCTCAGATTTTTTTTTCATGTAACTGGGGAAAATTTTGGAAAGTGGGGAGCAGCAAAAAGAAAAAAATACAGGGATGGGCGCTGTAGGGGAGCAAACTAGAATAGCTAGAGGAAGGAAGAGTTGAAGGCAGGGTACTTACTCGATATTTATCAAAGTTTTCCTGAACTGTGAAGCTGCTCACTCGGCAGTCCCGCTGAGCTTGACATCTGCTATCCAATAATGCCAGGAACCCCACCAGCATCACCCAGGCAAGGGTTGGACTCTTGCAAGACATCTTGTTCCTCTGTGTCTGCAACAAAAATCAAATACCAATCATAACGGGGAAGAAAAAAGGAAGACTGTACAGAATAACCTAAAAGAAGGATGAAAAACAGACTCTTTTAGGCATGTGGCAGATGAAACGGGAGGTCTCCTGAAGCCCCCTAAATAAGGCACTAGAATTCCTCTAAAAGGATCTTTCTGAACCAGGATAATATTGGGACTTTTTTGAGGCCTTCTTCTGCATATCATAGTCACCAGAGAAAAAGGGCTCAAATAATTAAAGAAGTTACTTGTCTGTGGAAGAGAAATGCAGACCCAGCAGCTAAGTTCTGAAGCAAACAGGAAGAGGACATGAGCTTTATAACCTTCGATGAGGCTGGCGGAGCAGTTTTTTTTGTAAACCCATGCAGCAGAATTGGGAGGGGGAGGCAAGCAGAGACCAGGGGTTAGATTAATTCCAGCTGCTGGCCAAACGTTACTAACAAAGATCTTGCATAACTCTGCAACAGGAGGCTGGGGAAACAAACAGCAATGATCTTTGATCCCCAGCCACTGGCTAGATAGGGGTGGTAGAGCACATACTCTTCTTCCCTGGATTCTGGACCAAAGAGAGGTCTTTCCAGTTTATGTAACGCTATCTGAGTAAAAGCCAAGTCAATAAAGCAGAATTCACACAGCAAGCTCTGGTTATGGTTCAGAAGAGAGCTTGATGACTGCAGGTGTCTCTCAGAACTCATCTTGTTTTCATGCTCATTTGGGCATGGCTAGAAACACTTCATGATCTCATTGTTAAGGCAAGGAGGATTCTCATTCCTTTAATGTTGTCATCGATTTTTTGGGCCTCGCTGAGATGTTTTTAAAAAATGGAATTGTGGTAGGAAAGACCCAACATCCATTGTACGCAGGGGTGGGCTTCAAAAATTTTAGCAAAAGGTTCTCTGCCTGGTTGCTGGGTGGGCGTAGCCATGGTCGGCATGGCTTAGTCAGCCTCCTGGACCACAGTGTATGTGTGGGGGGTTGTTTTTGCCCTCCCTGGGCTCTGGAGGCTTTCCTTGAGCGTCCAGGAGGGCCAAAATGGCCTCCCGGTGCTCCAGAAGATCTCTGGAAGCGGAAAACAGGCCCATTTCCGGCCTCCCCAAACTTCCAGGAGGCCTGCTTTTTGCCCTGCCGAGCCTCCAGATGTGCCTTGCATTTACCTGCATCCAAAACGGGGCCGTGTGGGGACTTCTAGGAGGGGACAGGTGGGGGGGGCAGCCAGGAGTGGGATTTGGGGGTTCTCCGAACCACACAGAATTTTAGCTAGGGGCTCTCCTGAACCCCTGCAAACTCCCAGAAGCCCACCCCTCATTGTATGACAATACGGTGATTGGGTTGTTTCTCCCCATGGTCCAGCCTAGTTATCTTGTTTTTAATAAGGGAGAATAAATGTATTACATGTGAATATGAGACACAGCAGAAAAATGGTATTCCTGGGGACGAGTTGCCTGTCACATAAAATATGTCAGCAACAAGATAGTTCTGGAGAACAATTGATTTTTGAGACTGCATCTTCTCTGTGGTCAACACATTCTTATAAAAGGTATAAATAAAGCAGTTGTATCAATAGAGATATCTGCCATAGCAGTTATAGGAACTGAAGTTGGTTATGGCATTAATGAAGTGGTTTTTTTTAATGTTCAAAATATTTCACATCCAACAATTTAGTAATTCCTCCAGGAAATCCCAAAATCAGAGCACTTCCGTATTTTTTTTTAATTATCAAATTTGTTTGCTATCCATCTTATATTTCGAAGCGACTCTGAGCAGCTGGAGTTTTCACCCCCAAATCCTTCATAGCCATTTTATGGACATCCATGTTGGATAGATGAGGAAGTGAGGCAGGAAAGTAACTCATGCATATTGTGATAGCAAGATACCATGGACACATATTATATACAGAGAATCCTCAACCAAAATAACTCTGTTACTAAGCAAAACAATTGTTAAATGAATTTTGCTCCATTTTATGATCTTCCTTGCTACAGTTGCTAAGGGAATCACTGCAATTGTTAAGTTAGTAACATGGTTGTTAAGTGAATCTGGCTTTCCCATTGACTTTGCTTATCAGAAGGTCGCAAATAGCGATCAAATGATCCCGGGACACTGAAGCCATTAGAAATATGAGTCAGTTGCCAAGCATCTGAATTTGGATCACATAGCCATGGGGATGCTGCAATGGTTGTAAGGGTGAAAAATGGTCATAAGTCACTGTTTTCAGTGCCGTTGGAACTTTGGTCACTAAATGAACTGTTGTAAGTCAAGGACTATCTGTAATTCACATTGTGCAATGACATGATTCATTAGACGAGCATGCTGTGAGGGGACGGGGCTTCTGGGAATTGAAAACTCTAAGATTGAGAAACACTGGATTAGATATTGCTATAGTTTCTAGCAAAAAGCCTAGCGTAGACACAGCATGTATATCATAATGTCTTAAGGTTGCCAAAGTATTTGTACCTGAGCAACAAGTATAATCTATGTCAGGGGTGTCAAACTCAAGGCCCGTGGGCCACCCCAGAAACAGCAAAGGACCGGCCCGTGGTGCCTCTGCCAACAAAAACGAGCTTAGGAGGGCTGCTCCTTTTGTGGCAGAGGGCTACCAAAACAAATTAAAAACAAAACAAAAGCAGAAATGTTTTCCCTTTTGCACTTGAGCATGCAAGAAGGGATAGGAAAAGAGAAAGGGAAAGAGAAAGAAAAAAAGGAAAAGATGGGAAGATGGGAAGGAAAAGAAAGGAGAATGAAGGGGGGAGGAAAAAGAAGAAAAGGAAGGAAGGAGGGAGGGAGGGAGGAGGAAGGAAGGAAGGAGATTATAATGAGAGTGAGGGAGAGTCTGAGGGAAGTCCTGCCTTTAGCACTTGGCCACCATGGATGCCTCCCAACATGAGTGATGTCGAGTTGGCCATGCCCCCTGGCCCTGCTGAGGTCAAACACAACTCTGTGAGTTTTTTTTAATTCATATTTATATGCCGCCCTTCTCCAGAGACTCAGGGCAGCTTACAGTGCTCAGCAATAGCCTTCATTCCATTGTATATGCCTGCTTATTACTAGGGCTTTTGCCCCCCCCACCAAAGTGGCATTTTTACAAAGTCAGCTTATTGCCCCCAACAATCTTGGGTCCTCAATTTACCTACCCCGGGAGGATGGAAGGCTGAGTC
This sequence comes from Naja naja, assembly GCA_009733165.1. Taxonomy (NCBI): domain Eukaryota; kingdom Metazoa; phylum Chordata; class Lepidosauria; order Squamata; family Elapidae; genus Naja; species Naja naja. The sequence continues at coordinate 112,511,652 of CM019151.1, read as the reverse complement.
AAACTTGAGCCTGGTGGGATTCGAGCCTGCACTAATTGCAGGCAGCTGGAGCTAGGTGCTAGGTGTTTAACAGCCTGTACCACCAAGGCTCTTTGACACCCCTGATCTATGCTAAGCCATCAGGAGAACATACACAATTGCATAAGACAGCTTTTGCGCATGAACTAAGCCTCCAACACATACCTCTTCCTATGTATGGCAGCTCAAATGTTGAGGTCAGTTCAAAGGGCTCACTCAAGGACAAATGAAGTCCCTCTTGTGAACAAAACAACAATCATTGCACCTGATTGTGTATGGATCTTCCCTAATTTGATACACTGGGGTAATCTCCAGTCATCTGAGAGGTTACCCAACAGTAGCCCTTAGAACATATGATAACACAATTAAAGAAAAACCCCTAAGTGTTTACAATGGATGATATCATTGCGAGTGGAACATATGGATTTTATTTCATTGTTTTGTTACATATGGTATGAGATGAATGCCATGTTACCAGCTGTTAATATGCCATACTTTCAAAATGGCATCCATTGCTATGGAGGTGCAGTCAAAATATGGCTTTTGGTTTTAGTCAACAGACACAAAAAGGATATTAAAAAGGTATGTCAAAAATAGAAGGTGGTCATGGAGATTAGCAAATCAAAGTCTTTAGAATTTATCACACACCCCCTTCCCTGTCTTGATGATAGGTTTCTTTCATTATTATATAAAAGGGGTTTTCCCCCCTTCCTTTAAAAACAATTGGCATTTCCTCACAGTCAATATTTATTCTGAAGTTTCAACATATCCGTAATCATTTAAAAGAGCCGGTTAAATATTCTTTAAAGAGGTAGCCTCAGCTGAACAGGATAACAACACAGAACAAGCTGAAGGTAGACAAAGCTCCATATTTGGATGGAATGACAATTCCAGTGACAATGGTGGAAAGGTGTTGCAAACAAAAATATCCAGATTATGTAGTTAATCAATTCCTTCCTCTTTCTTTTATTAAAAATCCTAAACCCTGGACCTGGAAAGGATATATTTAGTTGTTGCTCGGATCGATATTTTTAGTCAAATCAAATAAGTTTAAAGAACAGTACCAGAATCAAGAAGAAAGTCCATTTAACTTCTTGAGAAACATGCCAGAACTCTTTATAATTGACTTATTTGACTTGCGGTTAATAATAACTTTGTTTATTCAAAGTTATGACAGCATTGAACTAGTCATCCTTATGATTGGTCCTTGAAGTTCCGTCCATCCCAACACCCTGTCACATGATTGTGATCATTTAATGACAGAAATTCTAGTCCCAATTATCACCATTAAGCAAGGACTGTATGTTGGGTCTGTAGTCATTAAAAAACCCACTTAACTATGTGCTTAAGCATGGAAGTACTTAACTACGTAAATAACTTGCTGCTTTATTGCCGTTGAAACGCAGCAACTTTTAAAAATAAAACACACACTTATATTTGGAATATGATATAGCACCATAATTCCAACTAAAGTATAGAGTTTGTGCCACAATTCCAAATTTTCCTACCTAAATGTCTGGCAAAAACTGACAGTTCAGTCACTACAAATTTTATCAAAAATAAAATTGTATTTGAAAATTGTAGTTTGAACATTTAAATGATAATCAAATATCCTTTTTCAATGCTCTGGATTGGTATCATTCCTTTTAAAAAAAAACTGGATCTTTTCTTCATTCAAAATATAAACATAAAATGGAAAAGGAAACTTAAAAAGCTCTTCCTTTTCAAACTTGCCAGATGTTGAAAAAGCAGTGAATGAAGTATTCAGCCCTTCTTGGTAACCTTAAATATCTTGCCAAAGGTTGCACTGATAACATAACCAAACCAGGGTTTTTTGTCTTTCTTTTAAAAAAAAATACCTTAGCCATTGAGGATAAGTAGGAGAATGAGTTGCTATCGCTATGGTTACAGTATGTAAATGTAAATACTGGATGAACAACTAGAATCTCATAAATACCTTTGGCATTTCCCTGGCACTTGAAGCTATTTAAATAATCACTTGCTCATCTTTATCCTACTTAGATTATCCACGTACTACAGAAGCTCAAGGCAGAGGCATCACTAAGAATGATTCCATAAATAGTTGCATTTATTATAGTAACCACAAACATCAAAGGCAGAAAGTACGACTTCAGCAACAGAGTGGTTAATGCCTGGAATGCACTACCTGACTCTGTTGTTACATCCTCAAACCCCCAGTCCTTTAACCTCAAACTATCCAATACTGACCTCACCCCATTCCTAAGAGTAAGGGGCATGCGTAAGTGCACCATCATGCCTATCGTCCCTGTCCTATTGTCCCCATTTATTCATACCAATTTCCTGTATTCTTACTCATGTTTATACTTATACCTATTATCTTGTAAGCGATTGACAAATCAAATCAAATCAAATCAATCAATCAATAAAATAAAAAAGCAACCTTAAAATAACAAGCTCTGGCTATGGCAAAATTACCTGAAAATCAGAACAAAATCTATCTAGTTCATCACTTCTTTAAAATTCAGATTTAATCATGATGGTGGTTGGTGGTGGTGGGAATGTGCCCAAACTGCCCAAGGAGCTGCTGATTCAATTCTACAGAGGAATTATTGATTTGCACCTCTATAACTGTCTGGTTTGGTTCTGCAACCCAACAAGACAGACACAGACTTCAGAGGATAATTAGAACTGCAGAAAAAACAATACCAACCTGCCTTCAATTGAGGACCTGTATACTGCACGAGTCAAAAAGAGGGCTGTGAAAATATTTACAGATCCCTCACATCCCGGGCATAAACTATTTCAAGTCTCACCCTCAAAACGACGCTAGAGAGCACTGCACACCAGAACAACTAGACACAAGGACAATTTTTTCCCGAACGCCATCACTCTGCTAAATAAATAATTCCCTCAACACTGTCCAACTATTTACAAAGTCTGCACTATTATTACTATTAATCTTCTCATCACTCCTTATCACCCATCCCCTCCCACTTGTGACTGTATGACTGTAACTTTGTCGCTTGCATCCTTACGATTTATATTGACTGTTTCCTAGTATGATTTGATTGCTGATTGTACCCTATGACTATTATTAAGTGCTGTACCTGATGATTCTTGACTCTTGACTAATATATCTTTTCTGTATACGGACAGTATTTGCACCAAGACAAATTCCTTGTGTGTCCAATCACACTTGGCCAATAAAGAATTCTATTCTATTCTATCTATTCTAATGTCTCACCTGAAAACAGAATCAAACACATGAATCTCCATCTTCTCCTTAAGAATGAACTGCTATCATTTCTTTTTCTTTTTTTTAAAGAAAGTTATAAAGGCATCTGCACATATTTGGAAGATGAATATTTTGGCAAACATGCTTTTGGAGCTATTTGGAATTAAATGAATAAACAGACCAGGAAAAAAAAGAGAATGAACTACTATTATGATAGTCACCATCTTAATAAAATCATTCTTCACTGCTGATGTTCACTTAATCTGGTTATTTATTTTCATTGCTGTTATTTATGGATAATTTATTTTTTAAAAATAGATTGCATAGATTTGTTTTGTTATTTTGGATTGTTGTTGTTTTGCTGAATAGTGCCCTAATTGTCTTTGTGCAAAAGGCTGTACAGCTACGCATTAAATAAACAAATATTTGAAATTGGTCTTTATTAAATTCTAAGAGACTTAGATCTCCGTAAACATGCATAACTCTTAAAGCTTTTTCCACTGGGGCCTTAAGCAGCTTTTGACTCCCTTGCGTAAATAGGCTGGAAATGAAGTCAGCTTAAGAAATCTCTTTCCAGATTTCAGCCCCTTCCTGTACTTTGGCCCTCGGGGATAGCCTGGGATTCTGCCTTTACCCCTCCCACTGTTCTAGGAAGGCAACTACCATTTCTTTTCATGTATGGGTCTTTGAGGACATGTGGCTTTCACTGATAAGCCTTTACGTCAGTTGTCCTCCATTGACGCTGCCTTCTACTTGGCGCTTCCCCTGTGATGTGTTTCATCGGTCGCATGGTCTAAGCCACAACAAAACCAAGCACGTTTTATTCTCCTTCCTGTCTCTTGTGTTAGAAAGTGAAAATTTTATTTTTTATTTATTTATTTTATATTGGGATTTATATGCCGCCCTATCTCCCGAAGGACTCAGGGCGGCTCACAACAGTAAAATATATAATTCAAAAAATTTAAAATTAAAAAAAATATATTAAATAGAAATCCCAAAAATACTAATTAAAACTAACAACAGCCAATATGCACTGATAAAACCAATAACCCTCCCCCCTCAGTCCAGGTCAGCCTGTTGAAAGAGCCATGTCTTCAGGTCGTGACGGAAGGATCGAAGGTCAGGAGCCATCCACAGCTCCAAGGGCAGCTGATTCCACAGGGTGGGCGCTCCCACAGAGAAGGGTCTCCCCCTGGGGGTCACCAGCCGACGCTGTCTGGCCAATGGCACCCCGAGGAGGCCCTGTCTGTGGGAGCGCATGGGACGCTGGGCAGTCGTTGCTGGCAGTAGATGTTCCCGCAAATAATTAACAGAACTCTTAGTCAATTTCCCGGATTTTAAAACCGCATCTCATGAAACTTCCATTTCAGTGAAAATTTCAGTGAACTTGTTAAGGGGGGAAAAAGAGCTTATCCAGTGATTTTTTTAAAAGTCTAATGTTTCACCAATCCAACAGTCCAATTCTTTCTTCTTGGTCTTTTGGTTTCTTTTCTACCAAAACTCATAACTGACCGCTGATCACCAAATGGAACAGAAACAAGGGAAAGAAAAAAAAGAGCTGAACAGTGTGTATCCAGCCATTTTGTTTAGTCTGTTTTCTCCTGTGAAAGAATTACAAGCACTAAAGGTTCAATATTTTAATAATCTACTGTGAAAACAAAGGAGAAAAGAGAGATTCACTAAACAAAGTTCCTTCAGAAGAAAACTGGCAGCCCAAGACAAAAATAGCTTTGGAAGGCAACATCCAGAGATGAGGGGAGCATTCCTACCACATTCACACTGGAGTGGAAATAGTTGCCTTCAATGAAGTGAAGCGAAGCAGGTGAACCAAACAGTGCAATCTCTACCAGCAATCTCTGTTTATACTTATAAACAGAGCTGGAAAAGACTAATGGATGTTGGTCTCCAGGTGGGCTGGAGACAGAAAGAGGGCAATGTTGGAGAGATGGCTAGTGGCCCATACTTCTTCTGGAACAAACTGGTCATGTGGAATAACCCTTAGTGTCAATCAGAGGTGGTATGTTACCAGTTCAGACCGGTTCAGTCGAACCGGTAGTTTAAAAAACTACCGGTAAAGCTGAATTGGTTCCTCTGACAATCAGCTGAGAGGATAAAAGATAGCTGACTGGTACTTTAGGGGCACATGCACGCATGTTAGGGGTGCACGCATGCATGTTAGGAGTGTGCACGCATGTGCATTAGGGGGCAGGCGTGCAGGCACAATCACCCACCGAACCAGTAGTGACCAAGGTAGGAACCCACTACTGGTATCAATCTATCATGAGAGAGATAAGAGAACATAGAAAAATTTCTCAAATCATGTGCATGGATCTATGCAGTAACCCTTTGCTGTCAAGCCATTTCAGCATCTTAAATCAATCTTGGGCATTCAGACTAGCTCTGGGGCTTCAGTATGCCTGGAATTCTTTCAGAGGAGAAAACAGACTAGGCAACATGGCTGGGCAGGCACATGTGTGTTGGGAAAACAAGGGAGCAGCTTTCCCAGCAGCCAGCCACATCAAGCCAAGAAAAGATGCGTCGTCTTTAAGTTTTTAAAAATTCATACAGTATTTCACATACTCTTAAGCAACTTGCCTAGCTTCAAATTTCATCTTTAACAATTCACTTGTAACAGTCATCTATCTTCTGTAAGATGTTTTCTAGCCCCTCTTTTGTTGTTTACCTATGAGTGAATAAACTGGTAGAGGAGAGAACTTGCCAAAAATTCTTGATGAAAATTTGAAGATTTGCAATAGTGGAGAATAGCTGTAGCTCAGGTGTAGGATGAGGGTGAAGGTCTGTTCTCCGAGTTTATGGGTTGATTTCCGAAGGTTTAATTTACCAGGCTAGGTAACATCTTTAGCAAAGTTTAGGGGATGCCAGTGTCAATTTGAAGACTTGTATTAATTTGAAAAGAAAATGTAGTACCCCAAATCTGACTTTAAAATAAGTAAAAATTAATTTTTCCCCCCTCACATACCACTTCATGGTAAATGATATGATAAATGCATTGGGAGTTTTGTTGTACTGATGCAGATCATATATGACAAATTTTATGAAATGATCGTGGTTTGATTTCTGACTTTAGTTCTGGTAAAGGAAAATAGTAATAATAGAAAAATGGTAGGTAAGTTTAGGCAGGAGTTGGGGGCAAAGGTCAACTGAGTCATTTAAGCCAATCAGCATTTTTCACCTTTCTTAAATGGAATTTAGTTTATTATGATCAATATAAAGTCACATAATACACTTTTAAATCGTATTTCCATATTTACTAAATTAAAAAAAATACAGCTAGTTGTACCAATAGAAGAGAACATTCTCTGAGCTTGGTTGTTTTCTTGCAGACATTGCATTACCCATCTAGGTAACATCATCAATACTAGAAGGGAATGAGGTTTGCAAAACAACAACAACAACAACAACAACAAACACCGAGCTCAGGACTCTACAGCCAAATTTACAAGTTCCCTTAATTCTTTATGTGTTCAGAGAATAGTATCCTAAAGTGTTTTATTGACCCTTCCTATGTATTTCAGCTTACCAGCTGGTAGCAATTCTTTTCTTTTCAGAGCTGGATAGCTGGATGATTTTTTAAAATTATTATTATTTTAAATGTTTTGATTCCTTTAAGCATCAGAATTGATTCCTGACTGGACTAGTTCCTGCAGTTTTCTTGCCAAAATTTTTCAAAAATAGTTTCCTTCCTTCCCAGGGTTGAGAGAGAGGTCTGGCACAAAGACATCTAGCTGGCTTCATGCCCAAAATGGAACTAAAACTCATGACCTCCCACCTTGTAGTCTGATGCCTTAATTATTGCACAAACTGCCTCTCTTATTTGTAGGAATTCCATGCTATGCTTTTTAGCACTACATACTTCCTTCCACAGAGAAAGCAGCATCAATCCTTTAAAATGATCCTAGCTTGATTTCTGTATCCAAGATCGATGAATCGTTTATACTGAAAAGAGTCAATGCATGTGAATGCAGATCTCCAGGAAGTGAAAAATTGTCTATGCAAATCCTCTCTGACAAAATTAATAACAAGAAAGGGCAAGCAAAAGCAAGTGAAAATATATGCGTACACCCTTTACAGGTATCTTTTCTATACTGTGCACGATGTAGCAAGTGCTAGATTGGTTTAGCATGCTAAATGTCTGATTTAGAATAGGCAAGTTAAGAATGCTGAAGGGTTTAGTGTCCTGACATCTCTTTAATTAGCAGTCACTGGATCCTTCACTTAAGAAGGCATAAGCTACTGGACGGCTGTCATACTTCAAGGGTTTTAGAAGGTTGGAAAAACCACAGAACACATCTAGTGTCTATAGTTGGTGCAGATATAATGAACAACATACACCTTTCCCATTAGAAGCAAAAACAGACTTTTGCTGGGGTTTGAGGGGGGATGCAAGAGTAAAACAACAACAGCAACAGCAACAACAATCTGCCGAAGAGAAGCTAAGCAGGATGGGTGAAATCAACAAAGAAGATGTTGAAAAATATTTAGAGAACAACCCGCAATTTGCCAAGGAGTTTTATGATAAAAGACTTCGCCCAGAAGCATTAACGAACCTCTTCAGAGTCAACACCGAGAATTTGAAGGATGGTATCTCCTTCAAAGAAATGACCAGGGTAGAAGAATGTGAGATACTTTTGGAATTGCTTTCCGAAATCCAGGATGATGAAGCTGGTATGGAAAAGATCGCACATAAAGTCCTGCAAAGGTTGGCACAATTAATAGCAGCTGACAAGTGTAGCATGTTTATTTGCCGTTCTCGCAATGGTATCCCAGAGTTAGCTAGCACGCTCTTCGATGTCACCCCTACTTCCAGTTATGATGACAATTTGGTGAAGCCTGAAAAAGAAATTGTTTTTCCTCTGGACATTGGAATAGTAGGTTGGACTGCTCATACTAAGAAATCATTTAATGTTCCAGATGTAAAGAAGGTGAGTAGGAGTTTCTTCTGAGTTTGGAAAATTGGTAAAGTCATTTTATGTTCCGGAGTTGTGTAAAAAGGCTTTTTTTTTAAATTAGGGGGCTATAGAACTATAGAGACTTCCATAAATGTGCCAAGTCTCTGAAATGACTGGCAGAACATAAATATTTTTTTCAAATAGGAAACTATTTAACAATTCATATTCTTCAGCATCTTAAATGAGATTATTTTACAGCACTATTTAAACTATAGACAGAAGAAGGAAGGACTGTTATCTCTAAAGCAAATCCATATCTGAGATAGTTGAGTCTAAGCTCCTGCCTAGTGTCCCTCCTGATTTCAAACTGGGCTGAAATCAGTGGTGGGATTCAAATAATTTAACAACTGGTTCTCTGCCCTAATGATTTCTTCCAACAACCAGTTCACCAAACTGCTCAGAAAGTTAACAACTGGTTCTCCCGAACTGGTGTGAACTGGGTGAATCCCACCACTGGTTGAAATTAGTCTTATTTATTTAACAACATACAGATGTCAGTTTCCGTATAATTTGAGACGATCACCCTATTTTAGTTTGTGTTAAGTTTGCATGAAGAGTCAGACGCGAAGAGCTTCAGTGAAGAGTTTATTAGTGACTACAGCTCGAATGGACCCAACTTGGCTGGGCTACGGCTGCTACTTATAGCCAGCAGCCGTAGTTGCCAGCCAATCAGAGTGCAGGGTTTTCCCGCACTTTTTAAACCAATCATATTTGACATTTTACAAGAACAATTCAAACTAAACCAATGACATTAAAACCTACATACATAACACCCCTCCCCACTAGGTTCAGTCCATACCAAACCCCAACCTATCTAATGTATTCCTTTAAATAGGTGGGGCTCTTACGTGTACGTTGAGACCTTCGTGGTTCAGAAGTTTTAACATTCTCACCCAGTGAGAGAGAAATGTGTCTGCTGACATTTCCCTTCTGGGACTTCCTGTGAAAGAAGACCCTGTTTGATTGTTAGAATCTGGTCTCTCCTCCCAACCCATCTCCAGCCCAATGTCAGCACCCAAGTCAGGTAGTGATGTACAATCTTCCACTTCTAAGGATGGATTTTGGCATTGTGACAGGTTTTGGAATGGTTCCTGTCATAATGGCTCATTACACATGGGGTGGATTCTTGCTTGCTGATTATCCTCCTGTCCCTCCCTTCCCCCTAGAATTGACATCAGGTGAGGGAACTAGAGAGGAACAAGTGCGATGTTCCTGAGAGAACCTGGATCTAAGTTGATCAATGTGCCTGCTCCAGAGGAGTCCATCCTCTGTTTGCACCCTGTAAGAACGAGGGCCTGTGATTTGAGTTATCTCAGCAGGAATCCACAAAGGTTCACCCATAAGGTTCTTAGCATAAACAGAATCACCCACACTGAATGTGCGAACTTTGGAAGTGGAATCTAGTGGTGCGTTGGGTGCGTAAGTGGGATGAAGGCGGTCAAGGGAAGACCTAAGTTTCCTACCCATCAACAACTCTGCTGGGGATAAGTTATTAGATGGGTTAGGAGTGATGTGCTGAACACTAAGAAGTTTTTCAACTTTCTCAGTGATGTCCCCAGGACCCAGTTGCTGAAGCTTCTCCTTGGTAAAATGTACCATGCGTTCAGCCCGGCCGTTGGCCAAAGGGTGCCCAGGTGCAGTGAGGGCATGTCTGATACCCTGTTGTGCTAAATAGGATTCAAAAAGGTTGGATGTAAATTGAGGGCCATTATCAGAGACAAGGACATCAGGTAACCTGTGGGTTACAAAAGTTTTTGAGCTGCTTGATGACAGCATCAGTTGTGGTGGATGCCATAGGAATTACCTCTAGCCATTTGGAATATGCATCTACTATAATAAGAAAGGTGTGCCCTCTGGTAGGGCCTGCAAAATCAATGTGAATCCTAGACCATGGGCCCCTAGGACATTCCCATTCCTGTTTGGGGAGCGAGAGGTGGAGCAGGCCTGACTACCTGACAGTTGGGACAAGATGCAACCCAGTTTTCAACCATTTTGTCAATACCTGGCCACCATACATAACTCCTGGCCAATCCCTTCATCCTTACAATACCAGGATGACCCTCATGTAACATTTCCAAAACCTTTCTTTGCAGTTTTGCAGGAATAACCACCCTGTTACCCCACAAAATACATCCTCTTAATACAGATAATTCAGTTTGCCTGGACTTAAAAGGTTGAGCCAGGTGATGTAGATCTTGAAGAGGCCAACCTTTCTTAATCCAGCCTATAACAGGAGCCAATAAAGTGTCTTTGGCAGTCTCTCTGGCAATTTCAGCAGCATGCACTGGAAGCTTGGCAAGAGTTTCTAGGAAAAAGGTGTATGTTTCAGGTTCAAAGTCCTCCTTGTGGCAAGGAAGTGGGCAATGACTCAGTGCATCAGCATGTCCAATGTCCTTGCCAGGCTTGTGGATAAGTTTGTATGAATAAGCAGCAAGAAATTCAGTCCACCTCAGCATTCTTGGTGACAGGATAGTAGGTGTAGGTTTGTCTCCTGCCACAATGCCTAGATGAAGGTTTGTGATCTGTAACAATGGTAAATGTTCTCCCATACAGATATTCATGAAATTTCTTAACAGCTGCAACAATTGCCAATGCTTCCTTGTCCAATTGGCTGTAATTCCTCTCTGCTTTGGTCAAAGTGCAAGAGTAAAATGCAATGGGCTTCTCTCCACTGGGAAGCTGTGGCTCAAACCCCCCCCCCCCAAAAGGGGATGCATCACAAGTCAGTACCTCAGGCAAATTCTCAGAGAACTGTATCAGTACAGCATCAGACGTGATTAGTCTTTTTACTGTTAAATGCTGATTGTTCCTTCCTCCCCAGACCCAAACAGACTTTTTGTCAAGTAATCTGTGCAATGATTCTGCAATGGTTGCCTTCTGAGGTAGGAACATATGATAAAAGTTAATGAGTCCAAGGAAGGCTTGCAAATCTGTTTTGCATTTAGGTCTAGGGGCTTCTTTGATTGCTTGAACCTTGGCATCTGTAGGGTGGATGCCATGCTTGTCAATCATGTAGCCTAGGAACTCAACCTTGTCAGTTTTGCATTTTTTCCCTTGACTTTTAACCCGCTTTCCTGAATCTGGTAAGGACTTCTCTGAGTCTTTTTGCCTGAAAGTCATTTTCAGCAGAGATTAACACATCATCATGTAAGGCACTACCCTGGCAGTCCTTGGAGCATCCTTTCCATAAGGCTTTGAAAGATGCCTGGTGCCACGCTTACTCCAAATTGTAATTTTACATTTGAAGGCACCTCTATGAGTCACAATGGTTTGGGCCTCTGCAGTGGCATCATCAACTGTTAGTTGTTGATATGCCTGGGCCAGATCCATTTGGCAAAGACTGTACCCCTGCCAAGTGAATGTAACAGATGATGCACCACTGGAACTGGGTATGCGCTCTGCTGCAGCATGGTTCAGTGTCCCCTTATAGTCTCCACAGATTCTTATGACCCATCAGTCTTGACTGGTGTGACTATGGGTGTCTCCCATCTGGAGTGGTCAGTGGGCTCTAAAACCCTTGAGCTATTAATTTATCTAATTGTGCATCAATTTTTCCTTTAAAGCAAATGGGACCCTTCTGGGCTTTAAATGAATTGGGGCACCCTGGGATCTAGGTTGAAAGTGATAGGGGTCCCCTATACTTGCCCAATCCTTTGCTGAAGACCTCTGGAAACTCAGACTTCAAGGCCTCCTCCCATTCAGAGTTGCTCACGTGATGATGCCAGTCACCTCGATGCCTAGTGGATTGAACCACTCAAGTCCCAGCAAGCTTGGGCGATCCTTGTCCACGATGGTCAGGGGCGTTTGGTGTGGCCTTTAAACTTCACGTTGAATTCTAACTACTGGAATCTTGTTCCCTTGGTAGTCTTTAAGAGTCAGTGCTTGCTTCTGGAAATGTTTCTTCTGAATGTTGGGAAGTAGCCTGTGAATAGTGTCCCATGACATCATAGATAAATAGGAGCCTGAGTCCACTTCCATTTGGCAAGGTCTTCCTTCAATTAGTACCTTCACATGTACTTTTCTGCTTCTCAAGGTTGAAGAATGACCAATGGTGACTGTTTGATGAGTTTCATTCTTCCCATTTGCTTCTGAGTTGCCCCATTTTCTCACTGAAATTGTTGGGCTTGAAATCTTTGTCAGGAAACTTTCTTCTGTGTGGAGGAGTTCTGGATGATTTGCAGACTCTTGCTAAGTGACCTCTTTTTTCACAACGAAGGCAGATGGTATCAAGAAACTTGCATTCAGTGCGGGGGTGGCTTCCCCCACAACCTCTGCAATAAAAGTCTTGCCTTTTTCTTCCCAAGTCTTTCTTTTTCTTTTCCATTCTGAGTCTATAAATTCCTTCCTCCACCTCACTACAGTCTGATTCAGAATCTATCTGCTCACAATGAGTTGTTGTGGGCTTTTCCACATCAGGATGGCTTGAGGCCTTGTTAATTTTCTTCATGGCTGCCGCTGAGGACTTAGTGGCTTCTGCTGAGGAGGCCTCTTCTATGGCCTCCTTTAACGTGATCTTAGGTTTTAATAACAATTTGCTCTGAAGCACCTTGTCTTTGAGGCCTAGAACAAACCGTCGCATGGCCTCCTCCAAGCTGTTAAACTTGCATGCACACCCAATGTCCCTTAAACTTGCCATGAAGTCGTGCGTTTTCACTTTCCCCCTTGATCCTGGTAAAACTCGTGTCTCTTAATGAGGCACGATACTTGTGGGGCGTAATGGGCTCTTAAAAGCTTTTCTAAATCAGGCCATTCCATTACCTTCACGTCTGCAGCTCCCGCCAATGCCTTCGCCATCTTGAAGACTGCCGGACCGCAATGTGTAAGGAAGACCGCCCTCTTCCGCTTCTCGGAGATGTCGGCGAGTCGTTTCCTTCAAATACATTTGAAGCGATCCGCATGCAATTCCCAGTCTTCTGCCGCCGGATCGAACGGGCTGGGGGGGGTGTTCAGCGCAGCCATCTCGCTCTTCTGCTTGTCTTCCGTGTCGTCTTCTCTTCAGAGGAATCCCATCCTCGTCGCCAGTGTTAAGTTTGCATGAAGAGTCAGACGCGAAGAGCTTCAGTGAAGAGTTTATTAGTGACTACAGCTCGAATGGACCCGACTTGGCTGGGCTACGGCTGCTACTCATAGCCAGCAGCCGTAGTTGCCAGCCAATCAGAGTGCAGGGTTTTCCCGCACTTTTTAAACCAATCATATTTGACATTTTACAAGAACAATTCAAACTAAACCAATGACATTCAAACCTACATACGTAACACCTTGAAGGAATTCCCTATATCATGAATATTAGAAGTACCGTGCTAAGTCCAATGAGGTAAGATTGTTCTTGATCTCCTTGGTTTATTCTCCTGTAATCTACTTTATGCATTAAAAGGATTATCTACCAAGCTCCCTTGTTGATAGCAACAGGCAATGCATCAAATATCGCTTGATATTTCCCAGGTAGCACCTGGGTTGATTTTTGTGCTGCAGAGAGATATTTGACTAAAACAAACCACCACGGGCCAATTCTACTCTGTGACCATAATAAAGATTGATTGAATCACAATAGGCTTGTGGCTCAATTAATCAAATTCTTGGCTGTGTGGTTGTGTTCTCCTGCAATTATTTCTGAACCAGGGGCATAATCCATTAAGAATTTTCTCTTGGGGAAGCAGACTGAAATAAGTAGGAAGTGTAGCATTAAACAAGGATCTAGAATGTGGTCTGCTTTCAGGGAATCATACTGAATTGCAGCCAAAATGAATTCAGCAGTTTTGATTATCATACTAAGTCTGCTGTGTGAGCGTGGGAGAAATTTATTGTAGAATTTTAAATCCTGACATATTTTCATTTTCATTTTTTTCTTTTTTCCCTTTCCTTTCCTTCCCTTCTTGTGGGTGCAATTCATACTACTTATGAACTCACAATCAATGTGCTCCTTTTAGTTAGATATACCTAAAACTAATCTTGAAAAGAATTAATTTGTCAATTTGATGCAGCCTACTAGTTTTACATTTTTTTCTTCTTCTTAAAAAGAGGTTTCATTTCATTTTTCATTGATACAGAGAGATTTTTCTATTCTGTTTCTATTTCCTCTAATTTAAAGAACATCACTTTGGGAACATTTCCTATGAATTTTACAGATTCATTTTACTGTCCCCTCCCTGCTGTGTGTGTATGTTATAAGACCACTGGGACAAAGTCTATGCTTTCTACATACATACAGTATATATGTATACAAGTCTCTCCCTCTCTCTCCCTCCCTCCCTCCCCCCTCTCTCCCTCCCTCTCTCTGCCTCTCCCTCTGTCCCCCCCTCCCACCTCCCCATGTGTGTATGTTAATTGTGAAAAAAGTATGCTTTCTGGCTCATTAGAATGCAATATCTAATTTGAGCAGCCGATGATGAACAATAGTTTATTTAATGTGAAATTACCCAGACAAACAGTAATATGCAACTTTTGGAGCTAACATAAAGCCATTTTAGGAAGCTCTCCAGAGACAAAGCCATTCTTCTCCAAAATCAACTAAGCTGTGGATGCAGGAATTCCTCCACTGTGTTTATTTGGTTTCTTTTCATGTGCTCAACTTGGACATTGAGAAATAAGCAAACATTTCAGAAATAATTGAACTGTATCTCTTACTCTCTTCTTTTATGAAAAAAATTGACATTACACATTGACTTGATAATTTCCTAGTGGAAGAGACCATACATGGATTCGAAAATTACACTCAGCTCAATTTTCTATATCTCTTAGTGGCCATGCAGATTTTTACAGACTAGGTATCGTAATCCTATCAGGAGGAGAACAGGAAGCATTATATTTAACAACCCCTTTTTAACAAAACCAATATTGAAATCTCATAAGAAATCCGCTTTCTTAACGGGAAGATTAAAACTTGCAGCAACTCCAGTTTTAGTGCATGTAGAATTACAGGAATTGGACTATAAAATCTGCATGACAAATTGATGATAGCAACCCAGAAATTCTAGATCTTTCCAAATCAGATCTCATATATGTTAAACTCAGAATAATCCTTTATGTTTAAGCAGATATATCTTGGGAGACCAGTTAAAGCATTTTCCTTAATGCTATCCATCTGGCCTAATTAATTGCATTTCAAAAGAAAATTCCCTCCCTGGAGCCTTGGAAGGAGTGGAAAACGTATTTTTTTAAAAGGCAAGATGGCGACCATCACTGCACAAATGAAGCCCCTTTTATTACCTGCTTTTAAGCCTCCTG
The DNA here is from genome assembly GCA_009733165.1 of Naja naja. Lineage (NCBI taxonomy): Eukaryota > Metazoa > Chordata > Lepidosauria > Squamata > Elapidae > Naja > Naja naja. The sequence continues at coordinate 112,496,223 of CM019151.1, read as the reverse complement.
TAATAGGGGCCTTAATGTGTAAACTACATCTTCACTAAGGCAAATAATCATTTGATAATTTCCTTCTGGTTTAGGATTTAAAAATGGCTATTTGGTGTGGTATTCTGGGCTTCACACAAAGCTTTGCTATAAAAAGTTGGTAATTGTCCTGAGGTAAGCAACTCTTCCTGGAAACAGGAAAGAGAATATTCTCATAATAACAGCGTTGTTTCCACTTCTTATTTCTGAGGAAAGCAATAATTCCCCTTCAAAGTGGATGAGGTTTGGCAAATTGTCATGTAGGAATCCCTTATGGCTTCCAGGGTGCTTTTACCACAGATGGCTGGATATGATAATCTGTTCATTAAGTTGAGCTCTAGAGATCAGTTGGGATTGTTAGTGTTGTACCAGCTTCTCTGTTGCATGGCAATTCCCTGCCTGAGCATCTTGATTCCATTTCTGGGTTGGTGGAATTCCCTAGACTTATGATCTTGGGTGATTTCAATCTGTCTTCTCTGGGCATGCGATCTGAGATAATTCGGGAGTTGATGTCTACCCTGATGCCATGGGCATCATCCACAATCTAACAGGTATTCCAGTTGAAGCAGTGGTTGTATGATCTGAAATGGAGCAGCCCTTGGTGTCTTCTTTCTCATGGTCAAATCATGCCCTGATTAGCATTGGATTCTCTAGAGTCACTGTCCACTGCAGGGAGGCTGGACCCACTAGATGGATCTGCCCCTGGTGACAGATTGACCCAGATGGGTTTCAGAGGGAGTTCCTGCTGGTTGCTGCACAGTGCATCTGAGGCCTCAGTTGCCACTTGGAATAGGAGGGCTGCCATGGCTTTTGGTGGGATCGCATCCATGCAGTTTCTCCCCTGTTGCAGATCCTGTCACTTGCTATGGTTCATGGATGAGCTGAAGGAGATGAAAAGATGAGAAGAGACATCTAGAGGAGCACTGGTGCTCAACAAAGGATGAACTTGACCAAACATGGGTTAGAGCTGCTATTAAAGCCTTTCTTGTGACATTAGCAAAGCATCAATGCATCTGCATCTTTTCTGCATCTGTGGATTACCACCTTCTGGCCTTGTTTAGGGTGAACGTGCCATCTTGGGAAGAAAGGACTCAGAGAACTTCTTGCAGAGATGTGCAGGATAATTTGCTCAGCATCTACTGGACAAATTTTGCTTAAATTTGTTGGACTCCAGCCTTGTTGTAGGTCCAGAGAAAATGCCTGGGGAGGAGCCTTGCATTGTTATTTGTGATTGTTTTGAACCTCTTGGGACTGAGGAAATGGACAGGGTCTTTAGGACTGTTTTCTAGATGCATGCAGCTCCTGGCTTGTTAAAGTAGCCTGAGGGTTGTCACATGAGTGGACCCACTAGTGGTGACTTGAATGAGAGTTGTTCCATTACTACTTAAAAAGGACTTGGTTTGCCTCCTCTTCAGGAAGTCATCATTGGGTTCCACTATGCTGGGCAATTTTCATCCATTATCTAACCTTCATTTTCTGGGGATGGTGATTGAGAAGGTGATTGTCAGGTGTAGCTCCATTCAAAATCCAAGAAAGAAAACCTTAGACTCCATTGTTACAGAGAAAAGGACTTTTATTGAATTTGAAGTGGTAGCATCAGTAGAAATACAAGATCTGAAGCAATAGGCGCGAAAATCACACATAGAAAGTTACCCCATGTTCCCACCCCCAATAATTCAAACTGGCCATCCAATCTGAGGTGTATATAATGTCATGTGGGGCATCTTCAGGTGGCGTTTCACACATCTGGTATGCCAAGATGGTTGACTTTGGCCTAGAGAGATAAGAGGCTACATCTGCCCAGTAAGCAAGTAAGCATAGTCAAGAAAACATCCCAACTTTTACATTTCACCAACTTAAACCTCCAGCACCCTTCCCCCCTGAAGAATGATTCTTGGAGGCTGACAGTGATTATGCAGAAGTTTTAGAGAACCTTGGATGAAGCGGGTTATCTGTTTTCCTTTCAGTCGGAATTCAGGTGTTGGTATGGAATGGAAGTGGCACTGGTTACAGCTTTAGATGCTCTCTGGCAAAACAGGATGGAGAATCATCCATCCATCCTTGCCCTACTTGATCTCTCTGTAGCTTTTGATACCACTGAACATAGTATCCTTCTGGATTGTCTGAGGGGATTGTGGGTAGGTGGCACTGTGTTGTTGTCAGGTCCAGTTGGGGTATGTCCAAGCAGATCCTGCCCGAGAACCAAGTATGTGAGAGGATGCAGAGTTCCCTGCTCTTATTCAATATTTATGTGAAGCTGTTGGGTGAGCTCATCTGTCATCATGGGGTGAAGTATCGCTAACCGGTGCACAATCTGTGGGCCTCCTAGACTCAGGACTGCAGATTGCAGTCGTGGCTAGAAAAGCCTTTGCACAGCTTTGTGTTACATACCAGTTACACCCGTTCCTGGATTGGGAATCTCTGCTCACAGTTACTAATGCCCTAGTCACCTCCTGATTGGATTACTGTAATGCGCTTTACATAGGGCTGCCCTTGAAGATTATCTGGAATCTTCAGCTGGTGCAAAAAACAGTCGGATGGGCAGTTATATATGCTAAAACAGCACATGTTATGCCTCAGCTGTAATGCAAGATGCATTGGTTGTCAGTCTATTTCTGGATCCAATTTGAAATGCTGGTTTTGATCTTTAAAGCCCTTCATGGCATGGGGCCATGTTATTCGAAGAACCATGTCTCCCCAATTACATCTGCTTGTCCCATCAGCTCCAACAGGAGAGGCATGCTGCAGGGTCCTGTCTCTCTGTAGGCCCAAGGAGGCGGGGGGGTGGAACCTTCTCTGTTGAGGCATTTGTCTTATGGGACCTTCTCAACCCTGAAGGGAGATCAGCCTCATTCTTCATTTCCCAGAAGCCCCTCAAGATCTGGCTTTGTCATCAGGCCTCGGGGGTGCGGGGAGGTCTCAGGGAACTGGTGGGATCTTGAGGGCTTTATAGTGGTAGAATCTCTCATGTGTGTGTGTGTGTGTGTGTGTGTGTAAATATGACTGTGTTCAACATGTTTATGTTTTGCATACTTTTTTTTGCTTTATGCCACCAGAGTTACTTCTCACTTCTCACTAGACAAATCTGATGGATAAATAAATAAATATATAATTTTTTCTTCATAAGATGGTGAAACTGACGGATAATGAGTTATAGTCCAAAGGCAATAGTATTATTTGTGATATATATATGTGTGTGTGTGTTTTCAATGACAAAATATATATTGAAATGTCATCCTATATATATATATATATATATATATATATATATATATATATATTCATATATCTATATCTTCTACATATTTATATTTAAGAAGGTTCAAATAGGTGGTGACAATAGCATCTATGGGACAAATGGCACATACACAGGAGCATCCTGCAGCTGCCATCACTATATTTCTCATTTTCAATTACACACACACACACACACACAGAGCAACTCAAATGGACACTGGTGTAGAAGTAAAGAGAGATTGGTACCAATTATGCTTCCTGGTCAACGTCAGAAGATGGTTGCATGGGAGTGTTCATATGATCTACACCCTTAAATTAGGAGTATTGGGGAATGGGAAGACACAGGCTTAGTTATCTGGGAATTGAAGGTGGGGTTCAATTGGAATAATTCCCTTTGTCTTCTCCATGTTTCCACAAAATAAAATGCCAAAGCAAAACTGAGTAATTCATAAAATGTTCTTTTTGGGGGGGGGTCCATGCAGCACTTTGAACCTGAAGGTAAAGGCTAATGTGATGAAGTAAGGGCTGGAATGTTCAGGTAGGCCTCATTTGCAACTCTTGAGTAGCTCCATCTTTCCTTGGGATTGATTTCAATTTTCAATTTATTGTAATCAAAGACCAGTACAGATAATAAACAAAATAAAATTTAAGACAGAGTTAAAATTTATTTGTAAAACAACCTCAACTGACATCTATTAGTGAGATCCAGGATGTAGCCTATATAAAATTATAATGTGAACACTAAAATTATATTATATATGATAACTTCTAAAATTACAACAAAGTAAAAGTATCTAAAACTATTAATGTCAACAAAGTAATAATATATAAAATGTCAATGAATTATAGTGACAAAGAACAGGTTATTGATCCATCAGGATTTGATGTAACTTCTCTGCTGATGCACAAAACTTAATTACATGCGATATAACAAGGGGTATCTCATCTATGAGCTGCATTTGGGCAGTGGCTGAATCTGGGTAACCAGGATATCTACTCATGAATGAAGGCAGATATACCTGCAGGATGTCTACTAATCAAAGGTAGTATGAATCAGGTCGAGATGACTCTGTAAAAGGGGCAAAGAAGAATAGCATATTTTGCAGTTCTGGAGATCATGTAGCAACTGTCTTACACACCTGCAGTGTGATTTTAGGAGAGAACACATTGTTAGAATGCACTAGCTGAGCATACCTGGGTAATTAGATTTATTTATTTGCGTTCAAATCCAAAGTGAAGCTATCTGGAAGACATTTGGAGAAAACCTGGAGTGGAACTAGAGTCCCATGCAAAAATGACAAAATATGCTGTCACATTAGCAGATCATCCCTTTCACGCTTGGATTATGATACCACACGCAAATATGTAGATGACTGTTGTGGTTAGCCGGCAGCAGGTGCAGACAGCTGAGGAGAGCGAGGACTCGGATGAGGGGCCAGGACCATTAGGGATTGGACTGCTGCCTTCAGAGTGTAGGGGCTGGCAGCAGTGATGAGGAGGTTCCCGAGGAGCCTGTGCGCTGCTGGCCTGAGGATTGCTCGGAGGAAAGAACAGTTACAACAGCATGGGCAACTTGGGAGTAAAGCTGCAAGCTAATGGCCCCTCCTTCAAGAAAGAGAGCCAGCTTGAAGCGAGCATATCGATTAAGCAGAAGGCAAAGAGTTTTGAAACAGCCACATTCCAGTGAGTTTGTATTTGAAGATTCTTGTATTGCAAATTATTTCTTGTCTTTATCTTCAAGTAACACAGTTTGGCAAGGCTTGTGCTTAACACAGCTAGCTATTTTGCAAAAGCATTAAAAGGTTTCTGTTCTATTTGGATTATGTTTGATTTGTTGGAAAAGGCAGACAGAAGTGAAAGCTTCTGTTGCAATACGCAATGTGTATTTCATCACTTGCCTCCATATATCCCTCTTGCAGGTACCATCATATAACTGTGCCATTCCCTCAATACAATCCCTTCTCCGTGTTAAGGGATAAATGTGACTTATCTCTCAGGGAGGTTAGAGAAAAGCAGTAACGATTCAGTTCTTTGCAGATGAAATATGTCCTCAGGATTATCCTGACTCACGCTTGAAAAAACAAACTAATTGTTCCTGTTCGTTTCAGAATAATCACTTCTCGGACTTTGTCGATAAGCAGACTGGTTACACGACCAACAATATGCTCACCATTCCCATTCTGCAGTGCAAGGAAGTTCTCGCTGTTTTCATGGCACTTAATAAACAAAATGCCTCTGAGTTCTCTAAAGAGGATGAAGATGTAAGTACGGATTGCTGTTTTTTCAAGAAAATACACCGCTTTGCTCTGGGGTGAGCAGCTTGAGATCATCTTACATTTTAGCATTGTTGAAGCCTAACATGGGCTCCATGGATTTCTTATGCACATCAGAGGAGAAACTTTAAGCAGAAAGAGGTGTATTTCAGCTAAATGTATTCACAGTAGATGCCACTTGCCTACCAGAGGCATCTGCAAGGGGGAACAGGGGAGCATTGAAAAGTTAAGTGGAAGGCTTCAACTGTGTGATTCCAGCCCTACCTTTTTAAAATATGTTGTTCTGCATGTGGTGCACATAAACAATCTAGCAATCATGGCTGCCATCTTGAATTTTGATTTCACTATGGATGCCATTGCCCCCTACAATACTGATGACAAGTGATGATTTATCACATAAACCAGCCAATGTTCAATACTTTTCAAGAAATGAAAAGTATATTTCTACATACTTTATGTATTTTATTTGTTTTATGACTATTATAGTATTTGTTAACTTACTGTTATTTTAGTATTATTTACTTCTGTTATGATTATTTCAAGAGAAGAAATAATCTAGTAATAATTTAGTGCTATATGATAGCACTAAATAATTTAATGCTATATGATAGCACTAAAGTTAGAAGGAGCATTTTTTTACCCTGTTTTTTCCCCTGATGCTAAAACTTGATGTGTCAAGCAGCATTCTCTCAAGGTGTAACTTGTATCTTAGCGCTTGAGTCCCCCCAAAAAGACGAAAAAGTTGAAAATCCTAATTTGAGTGATGACTTTAAGAGTCGCTGAGAGCTAAAAATTTTTTAAAAGCTTGCCCCCTCCATCTGGCCCAAGTGTCAAGTGCAAAAGACTCCGTCCATATGGGAAGGTTCAATTTAACTGATTTGTTGCTAAAGGCCTATACACAAGAGTCTTTTCAACTAATAATCAGTACTTGGTTTGAGTTAGGTAAGGTTCACTGTCACTCAAGTGGAGGGGGTTGGACTTAATTCATTTGTTGCTGTGTAGTGATTCTGGGCTGATCCCTCTTTTCACCCCTCCCTCTGGTTCTACCAATCCTTCTACACCAAGACCAAATTCTTCCAATAAGAGTCAGGCAACCGTGAGGTTAACTTCCCTACTATCTCATTAGATAGCTTATTGTACCCCATGATTATCATTAAGTGTTGTACCTTATGATTCTTGACTCTTGACGAAGGTATCTTTCTTTTATGTATAGTGACAGTATTTGCACCAAGACAAATTCCTTGTGTGTCCAACCACACTTGGCCAATAAAGAATTCTATCTCTCTCTCTCTCTCTCTCTCTCTCTCTCTCTCTCTCTCTCTCTCTCTCTCTATCTATCTCATTATCTAGCTGCTATCGCCTATTTATTAAATTTATTTGCCACCCATCTTGTTCTCATGGAGTTGCAACTGCATAAATTTGGTCTCAGCTTTGACAACTTAAAAATGTATGGACTTAAACTCCCAGCCAGGTTGGCTAGGAAATTCTGGGAACTGAAGTTCACATATTTTGAAGTCACCAAGATTGAGAAAACACTGATAGCATCCAATAATTTGTTGTACATTTTTCTTTCTTTATTGCAGGTCTTTAATAAATATATTCAGTTTCTTTCACTTGCTGTGAAACAATACCACATTACATACCTGTATAACGTTGAACTTAGAAAGAGTCAGGTAAATGATTATTATCTACTTTAGTAGTCAATTAACTGTAATTATTTTGTATGGATAGTTTGGTTTTATCTTTTCTCTTGCCAAGAGGTGCCATTGCCTTTGTTTGATAACTATGTTAGTACCAAACAGCCTATTATGTCATAGGCTTTACCAGATAATGTGACAAGTATCTTGAATGTTTGAACAGATGTCATCATGTTTTTTTCTATCGCGCATCAGCCACATATTAAAATACTATCCCCCATCCCATCCTGCCTTCTCTTCAATAGATACTTTTATGGTCTGCCAACAAAGTATTTGAAGAACTTACAGATATTGAGCGACAGTTTCACAAAGCCATGTACACTATTCGACAATATTTAAATTGCGAAAGATATTCCATTGGTCTGCTGGATATGACCAAAGAGAAGGTCAGTATAATTTTATTTACCACCAGATAACTCCTCATTCCTTGCTTCCAAGGAAAGCCTCTTGTCATGCAGAAATAACTGAGCCATAAACAAACAAACAAAAAATGAGAAGCATGATATTTGCAAATGACTTCTACTACAATCAATGTACTTTCAGATAAAGTGTGTTTAGAATGGACATATTATTTGTCCGTTGTTTAAGACAAATCTTGCCCACGCTGTTTTTTTAACCATAGAAGAGAATACTTACAGCACAGGGTGGAATTGTGGGTCCCTTAATGCTTTCTAAGCTTGAATGTGTCTATGGAGGTTTAAGTCATCCAGGTCATGGTGCTTTTTAAAATATATAAAGGCAATTGACTTTTCTAAGACATTTCTCTCTTCATCCAACAGCCGGGTGCAGAGACTGAAGCCTCTAATCCAGCTACTCTGGAAGCTGAGGCTAGCAGATTGCTTGAGCTCAGGAGTTCTGGGCTGCAGTGGGCTATGCCGATCGGGTGTCCGGACTAAGTTCGGCATTGGTATGGTGATCCTCAGGGAGCCGAGGGTCACCAGGTTGCCATAAAGTTTCTTCAGTTCTGAATTGAAGAACTGAATTATTGGATGAGAAGCAAAATTTCTTAAAGAAAAATCAGAAAATCTCTAAGCTTGGGGGTTTTCTTGCGGACATTTCATTACCAGACTACGTAACATCATCAGCTCATGATAATATCGGTAGTGCTAATGTTACTAGTCTGGTAATGAAATGTCAATGCCAACTGCCCTGTACCAGCGCACAGGCAGGGACACCTCGGGGTGCCGTCTGCAACTCAGTGTCGTTTGGCGGTATCCCAGGGAGGGCCTACTCCGTAGCGGCTCCCACTTTATGGAACCAACTATCCCTGGGGCTCCGTTTGGCCCCCGACCTCTGCACCTTCCACCATGATTTAAAAACTGGTTATTTGAACAGGCTGGGCTATGCTGACTTTTCGGGGGGGGGTTATATTTTAAATTAGTAATGGGTTCTTATTTGAATTTGGCTTGTTTGATTTAATCCTATTTTAGTTAAGTAATTTATTGTATTGTTTTTAGTGTGAGCCGCCCCGAGTCCTTTTTTGGAGAGGGGGCGACATACAAGTCAAATTAATAAATAATAATAAATAAATAAACATCTGAAAGAAAACCACCAAACCCAGACTGTTAAGTTTGCATGAAGAGACAGACGCGGAGTGCTTCAAGCTCTTAGTTTATTAGTGACTACAGCTCAGAATGGACCCGATTTGGCTGGGCTGTGGCTGCTACTTATAGCCAGCAGCCGCAGTTGCCAGCCAATCAGAGTGAAGGGTTTTCCCGCACTTTTTAAACCAATCATTTCCAACATTTTACAAGAACAGTTCAAACTAAACCAATGACTTCAAACCTACATACATAACACAGACAGCACCGAGGACCCCACTGTTTTAACCATATTAAGTGCTGTCCTGCCTGGTCCAAAGGTTCTGATAAGGGGCTCAAAAATAGACTACAGAATGAGAAAAGCTCTGGCCTCCTTTTACATGCATTGGGTATACAATGCACAAGTGACAGTATTTCCATTTCATAATAGCCACAGATGTTATTCTCAGTCGTTTGACAAGAGTGCAGACAGGAAACCAAATCCATGAGTACTAACACTGTTTTTATTGTAAGGTTACAGTCACAGAATCTTGCATGTCTGGAAGTATTTCCCCTCTTCCGTAGCTTTACTTTCTAGATAAATAGGGAGGGTCTCTTTTGAGATGCTTTCTGCACCTCCATTCCTTCTGCAGGTTGAGATTTCTCTTGTGTCCAACCAATGACCTGGCTGCAGCTCTTCCCTCTGTCTCCCAAGGTTATTCTTGCCACCCATCGCATCTGTCTTGTCCTTCCTGTGGGTGCTGCTGAGTACTGAGCTTACAGTATACCTGGTTGAGTTTTCTAGGAATTAGGCAACCTATCGGAAACAGATTTTCTCTTCTCCTATGGCCAAGGATGAGAATTGAAGTCCAAAATACCATATATGGAGAGACATCAGATGTTTAGAAGTTCCTTTTATTCAAGAGCCCCTTCAATAATATGTAATTACTTCCAGGAATTTTATGATGAATGGCCAATTAAATTGGGAGAAGCAGAGCCTTACAAAGGACCAAAGACCCCTGATGGTCGGGTGAGTAGACATATTTCATCTGTCCAAATTACAATTTGTGGAATGTTGATACATTTTAAGATTCTTGTATTCCTTTTGCCTCCTTGTGTTTAGGAAGTTAACTTCTATAAGATTATCGATTATATTCTACATGGAGAAGAACAAATCCAAGTAATTCCGTAAGTGCTTCTTATTAGTGCTCAGATAGTAAATGGCTGTGGGAGTTCATGGTTTAATATGAAATGATGGGTTTTTTTATCTCATTCTCTGTCTTAAGGTCACCTCCTGCAGATCACTGGTGTCTTGTCAGTAGCTTACCAACTTACGTTGCTGTAAATGGATTTGTAAGTTCCCGATGTTACTTCCCTACAATTCTTTCTGGGGCTATGTGCTGGCTGTGTGTGTTTTATGTGTAAATCTACATGTTCACATTTGAACTAATCATTTTCATTTTACAACCTTGTATATGGGAAGGAACAACATTGTGATACAATTATTAGTGACCCTCTTTTACCTCATCTGTAGTTAGGCTGTTTGACTGTGATCAAATTAATTGTGTTCTGTGGCACAAAAATATAACATTTGTCTATTTAGCTTAATGTTGTCCACACTGAATGACAGTAGTTCAAGCTTCTAGACAAAGGCTTCCTCAGCTCTGTTCATGAAAAATAATATATGAAAGTATTATATAATAAAAATAATATAAAAATAATATATGAAAGTATGATATAAACATAATATTTATTATCTTACTATTATTATTATGCACTTATTATCTTACTACAGCCTTCCTGCTCTAGCTTCTAGATCAGGATTTCCCAAACTATGAAGTTTACCTCCCTTGAGCTCCCTTGAGGAGCTGCAAGCCAAATCCGGGGAAGGCTGTAGTTGTATACTCTTACAATAGATCCACCTTCTTCCCCAAAGCTTCATTGTATAACCTCATTCTTCATTTGTATTGATTTTGGAGCTTAGATTTTTAGAAGAAGCTATGTATACAGTATATTGAGATGACACTAAGGGGAGGTGGATGGCAAAAAGTTTATCTTTTCTAGTTAATGTGTTTTGTGAATGGTTACTGGTAGCAATCACCTTCAGCCATTATGGGTAGTCCTCAACTTACAATGAAATTGAACCTGGAATTATAGTTGTAAGTCATGCTGTTCATTGAATGGGTCACCATGAGACTATGCCCGATTTTACAACCTTTAGTTAATTGTAATTTTATTGTTTATTTTCTCCCCTAGATTTGTAACATGATGAATCCAGCAGCAGACGAATACTTCACTTTTCAGGTAATGCCATTTTTACTGGCTCAGCAAGCCAACAAGCAAATAGATGAAATCATTAATTCTTATTTTGTATACTTTGACCCTCTACCTTTATTCTAGGGACGTGCACCATGCATGCTGGGCTGGTCTCCATACATTACTTTTATAGCTTTCCTTTTCCTTTTCCTGTTGTTTAGAAAGAACCTTTGGATGACTCAGGCTGGACCGTCAAAAATGTCTTATCTTTACCTATTGTAAACAAAAAAGAAGAGATTGTAGGCGTAGCTACCTTTTACAACAGGAAAGATGGCAAACCCTTTGATGAATGTGATGAACAGATAACAGAAGTAAGTTCAAAGTTGGCGGGTTTTATCAGCTGACAGCAAGGCATTGGAGGGAAAAAAGAGAACTAATAAATTATGCACGCTTATTAATGTTTCGATCTGATCCTCTCTGCTGCAGTCCTTTAAATAGAATTTGCAAGCTGTGGTTTACCTTGCAAGAAAGGAATTAATACCTTGACTGTGTCCTTAGGTACAACTCACTGTTATATAAATATTGATAATAAAGGTGGTGGAATATACTGTAGTAGCTGTTAGTACAGTATATTGGTAAAGGTAAAAGGCAGCATGAAAGTTACCATCCATAACCTCACTATCTGTCAGACCTGCCTCAGCTTGAACCTCCAAATAAGGACGATCCTTAACTCCATTTATCAGGAAAGGTAGAGTTTACTGGAAGTCAAGTGATTTACAGTAATGTCTCATCTACAGCAAGGACTGAAAATCATGTATCAAAATCCCTAAGTCTAACTTTTCCCTCTCTTAATTGCCTCCCATCAGAGGTGGCATTCAGGAGGTTCTGACCAGTTCTGGAGAAACAGTAGCGGAAATTTTGAGTAGTTCAGAGAACTGGCAAATACCTCCTCTGACTGGAGATTTTACAGTATCCTTCCCCTGCCACATCCACCAAGCCACGCCCACAGAACCGGTAGTAAAAAAAATTGAATCCCACCACTGCCTCCCATCACTGACCCCCTCCCCCATGTCCAATCAAATTCAAACAATATGTTTTTAGAACGGTCACTTTCAGCTTATCTATTCCCAGCCAATTGTCCTTGAAATTCATTTTGGAGAGATACAATGAAGTTTCATTTTCCTTGAAGCATTCCTCCCTCCCATCCCGACCCCTTAGAGTTCATATTTACGGGAACGTCTCCTGCCGGCATCGAATACCAACTGCCCTGTGCGAGCGCACAGGCAGGGACTAGTCGGGGTACCGTCTGCAAGCCAGTGCCAGCTGGCGGTGCTCGGGGAAGGGCCTACTCTGTGGTGGTTCCCGCTTTGTGGAACCAGCTGCCCCTGGGGCTCCGTCTGGCCCCCGACCTCCGCACCTTCCGTCGCGATTTGAAAACCTGGCTGTTTGAACAGGCTGGGCTGGGCTGATCTCTCGGGGGTTAAATTTTTTATAATTACTGGGTAGTCTAGACTAATTGGGCTTGTCATGTTTAATATTGTTTTAATTAATGAATTATTTATATTTGTTTTAGTTGTGAGCTGCCCCGAGTCCTCTTGGAGAGGGGGCAGCATACAAGTCCAATCAAATAAATAAATAAATAAATAAATAAATAAATAAATAAATAAATAAATGGCAGCTGATAATGAATGGATGGATCATTAGTGTGTGTGTGTGTGTGTGTGTGTGTGTGTGTGTGAAAATAGTCAAGATGACAATAGCAACTGGCAATCAATGGCCACCCTTTTCTGTATGTGTAAACATTAGACATACACAAAAGGGTTGAGGCATTGATAATTGTATTGGCCAGCTTGGTTTTTTTGCCACCTTTTCTCCCAGGCGTTACTGGTTATTAACTTTTATAGCTCTAAATGGCTTTGAGGGCATGGCATTCCCTACATATCTTTTCCCACCCTCTACTAATTTCTGCAGCTTCCTGAAGGTAGGTAGGTAGCTACAAAGTTTGGCACTTCCTCTGCAGCTCCACTGACTCTGTGGCCCGCTCTCCCAACATGTGATTTTAAAAGGTAATTTTAAGGTAATTGTGATTTTAAGGTAATCACATAAACTTTTATTGCATAATGATTGCAGGCCACCATCCAAACACCAAAAATGGGGCAATCCGCCCCTTTTCTCCCACTCTTTCTGTAGTTTTTTTCCCTCCCAACCTGCTCCATTAGGATCCCTACCTTTGAAGCCCTAAAACAGATGAGAAGGTGATCCATTCTCCTAATGGTGTTACTTATGTCTAGTCTAATGAAAAGAAGGACTAGGGGAGCAGTGTTCCAATATCTCAAGGCTGCCACAAAGCTGAGGGAATCAAGCTATTCTCCAAAGCACCTGAGGGCAGAAGCAATGGGTGGAAACTAATCAAGGAGAGAAGCAACCAAGAACTAAGGAGAAATTTCCTGACAGAACAATTAATCAGTGAAACAACTTGCCTCCAGAAGTTGTGAATGCTCCAACACTGGAAGTTTTTAAAAACATGTTGAATAATCATTTGTCTGAAGTGGTGTAGGGTTTCTTGCCTAGGCAGGGGATTGGACTAGAAGACCTCCAAGGTCCCTTCCAACTCTATTATTCTATTCTATTCTATTCTATTCTATTCTATTCTATTCTATTCTATACTATTCTTATGCCTACAAAACTGAATAAGATATACATAACATGACATAATCAGGCAAGACTCCTCTTCAGGCATGTTGACTCCTTCTCCAGCACACATACATACAGAGAGATGTTCATTGTACACGTGAAAACTTAGATATGATAAAACTTGGAAGATCTGATGTGTAAAGGTTTCTTGATGTGTAACATATAATATGAAGTGGATTTGATTTAGAGTCTAACCAATAGAATGACTCATGGAGTCTTTTATTTCTTCTTCATATGGGGATGTTGCTAAAAATGAGCAATATATCATTCAACATCTTTGGAAGTGTTTTTAAGAAAAGCGTAAAAGTATTATTGGATAAGTGCCTTCCCAAAATTTGAAATATGTCGGACAAGTCACACTGAAAAGCTCTACTTCTTTGTCAATTCAGATGCTTACCCAGTTCCTTGGATGGTCTGTCTTAAATCCTGACACATATGAAAAACTGAATAAGATGGAAAATCGGAAAGATATTGCTCAGGAAATGCTCATGTATCAGACAAAAGCGACACCTGCAGAAGTTAAAAGTATATTGGTGAGTGTTCCTTGCACATCCTGGGTGGAAGTGTGAAACTTATTGTTGGATGAACTGAATGTAATTGTTATTTCTTTTACTCCTTACTTTAAGAAATGCCAAGAAAAATTGAATCAAGAAAATTTTGAAGACTGTGATGAGAAAGAGCTTGTTAAAATTCTGGTAAGTAACCACGTTTTCTTAAATGTCAACTTTAAGTCTATACAATCATAGTTCCATACTGTGGAAATATTCTTGGTGATTTATTTATTTACCAGCTAGGGGTTTTCAAATTTTATTTGTTCAACTTGTGCCTGTCGGTTTTACTTGAGGGATAGCTATTTGGACTGAAAGAGAATTTTACACACTAATAACAATGAATTAGGATGTAACAGATACCATTACAGGGCAATGTAGTCAGCACTGCTACATTGTGGACAGTTGAGTAGATTAATCAAGTTTAATTTCTTCTACCTGACTTAACTAGAACTACCAGTTACATTTCTGTAAGCTAACATCCCAAGCAGGAGGGTGCACTTTTAACCATTGATTTATAATAATAACTTTAAAAAGGTAGGAAGACAACTTACTTCCCTAGCTCCTATTTGACACTTCGCTCTGCAAGAAATATTTGAGATTGATTATAAATTATAAATAGTAGCCATATGAATCTTTTAAATAAATAAGTAAACAAATAAAGAAATATTTGAAATTGATTATAAATTATAAATAGTAGCCATACAAATCTTTTAAATAAATAAGTAAACAAGCAAGCAAACAAACAAACAAATAAATGCATAGCCATATAGGACACCAGGATGCCATTTGTACCAACTGTACCAACTGTAGTTCTGCCTTGATAAAGGGTGGGCCAACAAATGTCATTAGAACTTTTTTGTCCCCAAGTATTCTTCAGTTTGTATTGTTAAATTTTAAATTTAATGCTTTGGATCTTTTTTTTTAATTCTTCCTTTCTCATGTTTAAAAGGCAGGATATGAATCATGGTAAGAAACCTATATGACATAAATGCTTTCATAGAGAGATCTATGGTGCCATGCCACCAATCTTTAATCTCTAAGACAGTTTGGAACGCTACTCTCTAATGGAATAAAGCAGGTGCCTCATTTTACGACTGCCATTTTTCTGAGTGGAACTGATTCATGGCCCTGAGGTAGTCTCAGGATCAGTATCAGGAACGAGCAGTTGCAAAACGAAACAAGAACTTGGCTTGCTGACACCCATACTCTTCTGTTTTCCATCAGTGGAATATTAAAGCAGCTGTTGAATTTTTAACTGCTTAGGTGAAGGGAAATAAATTGAGAATCATTCCAGCTCTGGCAGAATAGAAATGCCTACTAGTCTGAATGGGTCATCTTCATTCTGATTTGGATTGGTTTACAAGAATAAGGGTGCTCCTTAAATCATGGTAACATGGAATAGATTGTATCAATACCAGTATTCACTGGTTATAATTCTTCCTGGATAGAAATAGTTGGCTTCACTAATCCGTGTTAGAGTAACTCCCAGCTGAAAGTAACTTTACCACTTTCTCATGTACTTTGGGATGGGAGGATGCTTCAGTTGGCTTTGTAAATGGACTCATTGTTGACTCTGTTATCAGATATTATGAGCCTATGGTTCAAACCTGCAGTGATTTCCAATTGCCAACCCACTGCCAGGTCCCCATTAGGTACTTTTTTATTTTTAAAGCTTGGTAGGTAGGTAGGTAAGTAAACACATACACAAACACCACTCAAATATATATTCATATCTTATAATCTACTCCTGGTCCACCTGGTTTCTTTGCCATCTAATTCTCTATATAGTTAGTCCTCAACTTATAACTGGTTGTTTATCAACTGTTCAAAATTATGATAGACTCCCCCCCCCCCAAAAAAACTGTATTTAAGACCTGGATTCGAAGTTCTGACCATTCCTCCACTCCCATGTTCATGTAGTCACATTTTGGAGACATTCTTATAGTTCTTTACAGTGTCCTGTAGGCATTTGACTGTGATTTTCAATGTTTTCTGTAAGAACTCATATTTACTTCTGGTTTCCAGGCAAAAACACCTCATTGTGGATGATGGTTTTGCTTAATGATCACCACGATTGCTTAATGGTTCCTCATTAATTTAAGGCCTCTAGGCCACCATGTTTGCTTAACATTCGCTGCAAAAACATGTTGTAACATTAGGTTGGTCATTTGGATATCTTGACTTACGAATGTCATGGCATATGACAGAAATTCCATTCTCCACTATAGTTGCAAGTTGAGGAATATCTGTATACAGAACTCTCATTTTACTAGTGGGCTACCTCTATTACTATATAATGTTCCATTTTATCCTGTTTCTTCTCTGCCTCGCATCACATTTCAGTGCATTTCCTCTCTTTTGGGCTATAAATTGTATGTAATTCACAAATGTACCATAAACAATAAGTAAGAAACCTTCTCAGTTCCTAATGTTATCAATTACCTGTAATAGCTACCTAGGGATTCTTCTATTGTTATAAATGGTTACTATTTCTGCCTTTACAAAGTCAATTTTATAACATGTGGGTGTTTGGTTCCCTCCACCATCTTTCATGATTGCAGGGTATTCAAAGTAATATTCTAATCTAGTTGAATCTTTGGGTCCAGAGCATGTCACTCATATATTGGGCCTTCCTGTCTAACTCTATTTCAGTAAGTCACAGGATTGATATTGCTCAGGTTGATTGCATAGTGAAACCTCCTGAGCTTAGGATCCATCCAAGGAACGTATTTAAATGTTTCAGTGTCACTGTGAGTTGACTGGATTAAGTTGATTCTAGATTGGCCATTCACTGAATGAAGGCTACACTCCTTCCATTCGCAAAGACAACTGGAACAATAGCACCAGTTGAATCTAGAGATCTTGTCAATAGCATGGTTGAATCTAGAGAACTTGTCAGAACAATGAGCATGCATTTCCTGGCATGCAGACTTTCTTAGGTTATTCAAGAACCAACTGTGAAAACACAAAAGTTAGCTTGGTGCCTTTCACTCATGCTTGTGACATCATGACTCACGTATTAAAATGGTAGAGTTTGCATTATGATCTGTGTTTCCTCATTTTACACCCTCTTACTTTCTTCTGTTGGATTTTCATGAATTGGAGGAGAGGGAATACCTTTTTATATTTCTTTTCCCTTCATTTGAATTCCCATGGTATTCTCGCTTTATACTGCACTGCTAACACCGCGTCCAGTTTTGGTCAATGTGATAGAAAAAAGATGTGGAGATTCTAGAAAGACTGCAGAGGAGAGCAACGAAGATGATTTAGGAGTCTGGAGACTAAACCAAATGAGGAATGGTTGTAGGAATTAAACATGTCTAGTCTAACAAAGAGAGGCACTAATGTGACATGATAGCAGGTCTTCCAATATTTGAGGTGGGCAGCACTTGAGACTAGGACAAGAAATAATGAATGAAGGTTATCAAAGAGAGGTCCAAACCAAAATTAAGGAGAAATTTCCTAACAGTGAGAACAATTAATTAGTGAAATTGCTTGCCTCCAGAAGTTGTGGATGCTTCATCACTGGAGGATTTCAAGAAGAGATTGGCCAGCCGTTTGTCTGGAATGGTATAGGATCCCCTACTCGAATAGGGATTGGATTAGAGATCCTTCAAGATCCCTTCCAACTCTGTTATTCTGTAATGCTCAATTAGCAACATCTGACAGCTGGAGAGCATGACCTGGAAAGTGCCATTAATCCCCTGCTTGTCAGGCTTCTTAAAGCATCAGACTGCTCATTGTAATAAGAAACCGGATTAGGGAGCCCTTTACAATTATACAGAATCATTTTCTTAGGAGGCTAGTCCTAATTTTCCATTCTGCTTCTTTTCCTGAAATTGCAGACCTTTGAGCTAAAGGTTCAATGCCCCGTCCATGCATACACAGCGTCTATTTGATGAGCCAGATTTTGTCCGAAGGGGCATTGTAAAATATATCTTCATCCTACAGCAAATGAGCTAGATCAGAGGTCTCCAAACTTGGCAACTTTAAGACTTGTGGACTTGAACTCCCAGAATTCAGCATAGCTGGCTGGAGAATTCTGGGAGTTGAAGTCCACAAGTCTTAAAGTTGCCAAGTTTGGGGACCCCTGATCTGGATAGTTCAGACGATCTTTTCTTTAACTTACATCTTACAGAAACTGCCAGGTAGCAATAAATTTCACTGCCCATAAAAATATTTTTCCTTGCAAAAAAAATTCATAATTATCGAACAGGTTAAGTTTTTATATCAGACATGCCTCTTGAAACATGAGAATTCTGCATAGGTGATCATTCCAAATGGCTAGCGAGGCACTTCTCCCCCTAAACAATAAATGCTGAGAAAAGTAATAAGTAAAAGATACTCGCAATAACTTTTACCTCTCCAACTGAGGTTATCTTGCTTTTTCTTCTTCAACAGGCAGAAGAATTGCCCGAGCCAGGCAGCGTTGAACTTTTTGAATTTCGCTTCAGCGACTTCCCCGTTACAGATCATGACTTAATCAAGTGCGGCATACAAATGTTCTTCCAGTTAAAAGTCGTAGAGAAGTTCAAAGTACCACCAGAGGTTGGGTTCATTTTGCCTTTTTTCCAAGGACGGGCTTCAAAATTTTAGCAAAGGGTTCTCTGCCCGGTTGCTGGGTGGGTGTGGCCTAGTTGGCCTCCTGCACCATGGTGGGGGGGATGTTTTTGCCCTCCCTGGGCTCCGGAGGCTTTCCTCAAGCCTCTGGGTGAAAATGGCCTTCCCGGGCTCTGGAGGCTCTCTGGAAGTCGGAAACGGGCCCATTTCTGGCCTTCCCAAACTTTTGCTCTCCCCAAGCCTCCGCGGGCACCCTGCACTTACCTGCATCCAAAATGGGCCGTGTGGGGACTCCTGGGAAGTGTAGGGCAGGGTGGGCGGGGCCATCCAGGAGTGGGATTTGGGGGTTTTCCGAACTGCACAGAATCTTAGCTAGGGGCTCTCCCGAACCCCTGCGGACCCCCAGCAGCCCCCCCCGCTTCCCCCCCATAAAGATGGTTCAGGATGAAATCCATGACATGTAACCTTTGCCAATGGATATTGATTTCACACTAGCGCAGTACGCCTGCCTGAGGGGAAAATGTACCAGAAGACGCATTCTAGATGTGACATCAAAGGGGCCCATGATGAGATCCCACTGGGTTTCAGAAGGCATTTGGAGTTATTCCTAAGGCTCTGGTGCATGATTCAATGCCCTGTTAGTCACGCCCTGGAATGAGGGGATGTGACAGCCTTACATGAGGAATGTGCCTCAGGAGACTCCTACTGCATGTGAATCTGGAAAAATCCCTAGATTTCAAAGGGATTTGAGGAGTTGACTTTTTCAAGAGGCAACTGGACTTTCTGGTTTTCCTTTGAAGATGTTTTGCTGCTCATTCAGAGATGAAGGAGCTTCTTGGATGAGAAACGAAATGTCTTCAAAAGAAAAAAACAAGAAAGTCCAGTTGCCTCTTGAAAAAGCACCTTTGGTACAAGCATGACCTGGATGACTGAGAATCTCCATAGACATTTGGGGAGACAAAGCAAAAGAGAACCTAGAGTTCTGCAAGACAGAGAACGAAGAGTGAATCCAATTGAGCTTTTATGAAGGGTTATCTTGGCATGATAAGAATGGCAAAATCTAATTATTTCCCCATTCCAGTTGTACCCATTGGGGCACGATGGCTCAGCAGTGAAACAAGCTGAGCTTGTCAGCTGAAAAGCTGACAGCCCGGGTTTGAAACCCGAGCACCATACAACAGGGTGAGCTCCTATTCCTGCCCCTGGCACTGCCCACTTAGCAGTTTGAAAATGTGCAAATGAGAGTAGATAAATAGGTACCACTTCGATGGGAAAGTAACAGTGTTCTGTGCGCCTTTGGTGCATAGTCATGCTGGCCACATGGCCTTGGAAAATATCTGGACAACACTGGCTTTCTTGGCCAAGAAAAGGAGATGACCACCGCACCCTGGAGTCAGACATGACTGGACAAGGGAAACCATTATCTTTTATTGTATCCACAGAACGCCAGTTGGTAGTCCTGTTTAGGGATCATATTAGCTTATGCTGTTTGGCAAGATCAGGATGGGATAGTGCATCCATTCTGTCCCTTCTTGATTTCTCAGTGGCCTTCAATGCTTGGGGCCACTGTTTGCGTATCCTTCTTGGCTGACTTCAGGGATTGGAAATAAGGGCATGGCCTTCTCTTCTTCCCTTCTGGGACAGGTTCCAGTTGTTGTTGGTAGAAGGGGAGAAATTTAGCCTTAGATTCCTATTTTATAAACTCCCTTGTGGTTCTGCACACTCTCCCCTCCTATTTAATATTCACATGAATCCACTGGGTGATATCAGCTATTGGCATGAGGTTAAGTACCATCAGTATGCAGAGGATAATCTGCTGTACATCTCTGCTCAAGTGATGCTGCACAAGTGATGCCATCAAGGCTCTTCTTAGTATTTGGAGACTGTGATCTAATCCTAGCAAGTCTAAGGCTGCATGCTGGATAAAGTGCCCCCAGGATCTGAGGGGCTTTCCAAGTTAAATTTTGGATTGTGTAGCACTCACCCAGAAAGAACTGGTATATAATTTTGGGACTTCTCTTGAGTTCTTGTCTCCTGTTTGAACAACAACTGGCAACATGACCAGGGGACTCTTGCACAAATCCATCTTTCTTCTATTACTGGATTGGGATGTGGCCATGACCCTAGGGGACAAAAGGGAGAGTTGCAAACTAGGTAACAGTCAGATGAGACTAGAAGCAGCTGAACCAGCAGAATGAATGGGGTGCAGCATACATCACAGAAGGGGGCTTCCTAGGTTTTTTGGACTATGAATGTCAGGAGGAAGAGGTGTACTTTTAGCACCTCCAGTGGCCTAGAGGTGGAGCTCTTGCCTCACAATCAGTAGGCTGTGAGTTCAATCCTAGGTAGAGGCTAATAATTGGAATAGACTCTCCTGCTTGAGCAGGGGGTTGGACTAGATGACCTCCAAGGTCCCTTCCAACTCTGTTATTCTATGAAATTTCTATGAAACTTGCAAGATTCTGTTAATGTAAGCTTAAAATGAAATCAGAGTTAATACTCTTACATGTAAGTCTTGCCTGGACTGGACTACCTGGCAAGGCTGACTCAATTTTGTGAAACTGAAAGTGTCTCTCTCCCACTTGCCTTATCATTTCACTATGACCATTAAAGCTGTTATCCTACACAATGTTCACAAGTACCATATGATGGTAAGAGAATGGAATGTCTCCATTTTTCACAGGTACTCACAAGATGGATGTACACAGTCAGAAAAGGATACCGTGACATCACTTACCACAACTGGCGGCATGGATTTAATGTTGGACAGACCATGTTTGCTCTTTTGATGGTATTGGTTGTTTCTTTGGATCTAAGCCTTAGTTTCCTTTTCATTATGATGGATGGATACATAGGTAGACAGATATACAGAGATAGATAGAGATAGATAGATAGATAGATAGATAGATAGATATAAAGATTAGATAAAGATATAGATAAAGATAAAGATATAGATACAGATACAGATACAGAGATAGATAGATGATAGATAGATAGATAGATAGATAGATAGATAGATATAAAGATTAGATAAAGATATAGATAAAGATACAGATACAGATACAGATACAGAGATAGATAGATGATAGATAGATAGATATAAAGATTAGATAAAGATATAGATAAAGATATAGATACAGATACAGATACAGAGATAGATAGATGATAGATAGATAGATAGATAGATAGATATAAAGATTAGATAAAGATATAGATAAAGATAAAGATATAGATACAGATACAGATACAGAGATAGATAGATGATAGATAGATAGATAGATAGATAGATAGATATAAAAATTAGATAAAGATATAGATAAAGATATAGATACGGATACAGATACAGAGATAGATAGATGATAGATAGATAGATAGATATAAAGATTAGATAAAGATATAGATAAAGATACAGATACAGATACAGATACAGAGATAGATAGATGATAGATAGATAGATATAAAGATTAGATAAAGATATAGATAAAGATATAGATACAGATACAGATACAGAGATAGATAGATGATAGATAGATAGATAGATAGATAGATATAAAGATTAGATAAAGATATAGATAAAGATAAAGATATAGATACAGATACAGATACAGAGATAGATAGATGATAGATAGATAGATAGATAGATAGATAGATAGATAGATATAAAAATTAGATAAAGATATAGATAAAGATATAGATACGGATACAGATACAGAGATAGATAGATGATAGATAGATAGATAGATAGATAGATAGATAGATAGATAGATAATGATATGCTGTATAGGGGTAGGTGTACAGTTGATTTAGATATAGATATATACTAGATAGAGATAGAGAAATACAAGTACATGTACATGTTGATATAAAGAAATGATTTTAAATGTCTCTCTTTTTATAGACTGGTAGGCTAAAGAAATATTATACTGATCTAGAAGCCTTTGCTATGGTATCTGCAGCTTTCTGCCATGATATTGATCATAGAGGAACCAACAACTTATATCAAATGAAGTGAGTGGTACATTTCTTTGTATCTTTAATTACTAAATAATGTGTTATTTCATGTCATTATAAAACATTTCATGCTTAAACTAGCATTCTTGTGTATACTTGACTGGAAAGAGTATGCAATGCTCTGGGAAGGCCACAAGTCAGTCCAAACCATTCTGTCCAGTTGACATTCAGAGCCAAACTCAATATGTATTAAGCATGGGAATTCACAGCTGCTGAATGTAGAGTTCTACTTAGTTACTGCAGGAGTTGATAGTCAGGGAGTACAAACCCTTACATGACTTTTCTCTTTAAGGTGGAATGGGGATGGTGAGAAAACTTGCTCGTCTCCCTCATTCCTGAAAATGGAGTATGAAAACCTGCTATACTTCACCCAAGGCTTGGTGCTTTTATTTGTGGCCTACTATAATAGTACTATGGTGCCTGCTTTTAAATGTTGTCTTCAAACGTGGGTGAAGCACAGAAACAACTTTGGCTACCCTCGATTAATAACTTCTACTGCAAGAAAGACATGATGAGTGCTGGACATTGGGGCAAGACTAGATGCTGATCCTCTTTGGGACCCCTGAGAAGGGGATATTGTTGGACTGTCCTAGGTATGTGTGTGGAACTGGAGGGTAGCTCCATCCTTACCTGCAGAACTGCCCCAAGGTGTGGCAATAGATTTTTGCTTGGCCCATGTCACTCAATTTGTGGATCCCACTGGATTCAATTCTCTCCCCTTTGTTATTTGATATCTACATCTATGCAACCTCAGATCTGGAGTTCAATGTCATCAATATGCTGATGATTCTTAGCTCCATCTCCCCTTTCCACCTGAATGAGGAAAGGTTGTGCAGTTGCTTGACAGCGGTCTGGATGCAATGATGGTTGAGGCCCCAGGAACTGAAGCTGAATCCATATCAGAGAAGAGATAAATGCACAGATGGAACTGTGAAGTCAATCTGCTTGGATAAGATCATACTACTTCTGAAGGAACATGGCAAAACTAGGGTGCTCTCCTATTCTTCAATCCATTCACCTGGGTTTCAACTTTCTGGTAGCCAGGAACAGAGCATCCCCACAGCAACATCCTTACTATATAACTCTTTGCAGAAAGATGCTCAGCTGGGAATCAGATTTTAAAAAAAACAGTTAGAGATAACCACCCACTCAGGAATTTGTGAGATAACCAGTCCAAAACTGGATGATTTTTAGATTGTTTGAAGTTTATTTTTAAAGACGGAAGCCACTATTAATTTTCTTGCCACTTTTATTGTGTGTGTATGTGTTTGTGTACACTCATGCATGTGTAATTTTATTTTAAAACTTTAAAAGAATAAAAGCAATGCAAATTCTGAAAGAGAAAAATAACAAAAGCAAAATAATAAGTAAATTAAAAAGGTGGAATGAAAAGAAAAACGGTTATAAAGGAGCAGCTCTGCTTTGTTTAACAGCAGTCCCATTTATATTTTACCTTATCTCTCTAAGATTGTAACGCAATTTCCTTCTTTCATAGGTTTTTCTAAACATCAAATTCTTCAATCACAATCTGGCTTTATTTATTTCTTAAACTTCTCTGAGCTTCTCTGAAAGTGAGAGAGCTATAAATCATAATCACGATGAAGGTGATAATAATTTTTAAGGAGCCTTTTTTTGCTGAATTCAAAATAACTGAAATGAAAAAAACTTGCTATCAAGGTTGTTCTATAATCTGATACATCTGTTGCATCTCAGAAGTTGCAAATGGTGGAGGACAGACAATGGCTGATTTAACAGTCTCTGCTGGCCCAAGAAACTTGTTTCTGGGGTCTCCAGCGAGGATTGCTAAGATCTCCTGAGCTTTTGCCCAGCTTGAGCTCCAAAGTTCTGGAATCAGAGACTGACTACTAAGAAGATCTGTTGTTAGGACTTCATTAATAAGAAACAATGAAAAACTCTGTATCAGAGGTGGGGGATTTACATGTAAACAAGCTTAATATTAAATAAATACATAGATGCCATTAGAGGGATGTAAAGGATCTTTGAAGAATGGGCAAATTGTTTTGCCATGTGAAGACCATCGCAAGTCAAGGGGCAAAATATAAGTCATGAGCTTTGCACAGCTGAAAGTACCTATTTTGTTCCTCAAAATCTAACAGATCAACTTGCTTTTGAGCTAGGTTTCCATGAATGTTAAGAGATAAAATAGGTATGTTAAAAAAGGCCTTAATGCAGGGATGTCAAACTTGATTTCATTGAGGGCCGTATCAGGGTTGTGCTTGATCTCAGGGGGCCGGGGTGGGTGTGGCCAGGGTGGGCATGGCCAGTTTGACATCTCTTGTGTCGGGGGCGCCTGTGGCCCTGACACGAAAACGAGCAGAGGCACCATGGGCTGGTCCTTCGTTGTTTCCAGGGTGGCCTCGCAGGCCAGATCTAAGCACCCTATGGGCCAAATCTGGGCCCTGAGTTTGACACCCCTGCCTTAATGTGTCTTTTTTGTCCCAGATCTTCTCAAATATGGAGATCTTCCAGGGAAATTCTGGGCATGGAAAAAGAACGTTGCCTCTATTTCACAGGTTGTTCACTACTGTTCTAAAATGTACAAAGATTTAGGGATGGAGGAACCCTGATGTATTCTCAATTCTCTAATGTTTCACCAGATCAGCAGCTCCATTGGCAAGACTCCATGGCTCTTCCATTTTAGAAAGGCACCATCTAGAGTACAGTAAAACCCTGCTACAAGATGAGGTCCGTGCTTATTTTCATTCATTTGGTACATAAAATATTCCTATTATCTATAGCCAAACAATAGCATTCCTACATGGAGGAAATGCTATTTTTCTACTTTGGAAGCAATACTGACTTGCAAAAAAAAATCTTTATTCTGCAGAGTTTAAACATCTTCCAAAATCTAAATAAACGCCAGCATGAAAATGTTCTACATATATTTGAAGTTTGCATCATAGCAACTGACTTGGCTCTGTATTTCAAGTAAGTCCTTTACTTCCTATTACAAAACAATAAAGTCTTCTTATGCCCATTAACATTAGTGTATTTTGTCATACTCTAATTTTAAAGAGCCCTTTTGTTTTGCTCTTCTGTGGTTTTAATCATTGTCTAAGGCAAGTTAAATGATATAAAACCTAAAACAATTGAATTCATCTGTGACTATGTCAGATTTGAACTTTTGCATGTCTACGCCTCATAAAAATAATGGCATTCCAATGTACTTTCTGTAATATTTCTACTTAAAAACCCAATGTAAATACGATACTGAGATTTAATAAGAAAACTCAGCATGATTCAAGCATCAGGGCACTATGATCCTTGAAATATAGCATGATAAAACATTATTCTTTCTGCCTTGTCAACTGATCTATTGGCCAGGCTCCCGAAATCTATGAATTACATTCAGTGGCGCAATTCTGTTGATTGACTTGCATCTACCAGGAGTTTTTCACACATTTCTCAAATGTGGTTTAGGAGCTTAGGGACCATTGAGAGTAGATTTGGATTGTACACAGGGAACTGGAGGGGAGGGAAGGGGAAAGTTCATACTCTTCACACAATACTGGGTGTTGAAGCAGGCCCACAAAAATGGGACATGTGTATTACAATAGTTACTATGTATTTTTCTCAGGAAAAGGACTATGTTTCAAAAAATAGTGGATGTCACTGAAAAAATGGAAGATGAGAATGAAGCAATTAAATACATAACTATGGACCCTACCAAAAAAGAAGTAATCATGTAAGTAGATTTAATGTTTCTCTTCCTGCAACATGGAATGTACTGATTTTTTTTAAAAAAATCTAAATCTATTGTTTTATTTAAAGGGCTATGATGATGACTGGCTGTGACCTTTCTGCCATCACTAAACCTTGGGAGGTGCAAAGTAAGGTGGGCACCATAAGAATTAAGCAAAACTCAGAATTTAATGTATGCTCTTCAGCCTATGTGTTTGTATTTGTAAAGCAGTTTAGATATAATGCAACTAAGGAGACATTTGACATGTTTTTTTTAAGGAAGCAAAACTCCCTTACAAGACTTTTTCAGTTCACACCAAAGCCCAATCTAGCCCTGAGGTACACCCAGGGGTGAACTGCTGGGGGTTTGGGACAACCCTTGCTAAGATTCTGCACAGTTCAGAGAACTCCAAAATCCCACTCCTGCTGGCCCCACCCACTTGCACAAGTGGTACTGCACACCTGTACACACACTCACCTGCCACTTGTGCAGCCCAGTTTTGAATGGGATGCAGCCTGGTAGTGGGCTTGGGGTTGGAGACCCCTGTTCTAAACGGTTAGTATTTTTTCCATAGGGAAAAATAATTTTCTCTGTCTTTTTCTACAATATCCTTTTACATGGAGCAATCAAATACACCAAATCTGGCTACATTAAAATATAGATAGAATTGTGTTCCTGGTTACTTCCTTTTATTACTAATGTTTAAGTCAGATTTCCCCTGGTTTTCAACACCGCATGCAGACCTGATAGTTAGCAAGGCCAAGGTCAATTCCCATGTGCCTCTGTCCCCAGTATGTACCCCCATTTAAAAAAAACATGATTAATTGTAAACCAAATACACATTTAAAAACAATTCAGTCCCATTTTAATTCTGCTTGAAAGCTTTCTCCTGTGGCAGGCTTAAAAACATTTTACAGTAAGGATTTTGAGTACCACTGATAATTACTTGCATGTAGTATATAACATTTATTTATTTATTTATTTATTTATTTATTTATTTATTTGGACTTATATGCTGCTCCCTCTCCGCCAGGACTCAGGGCGGCTCACAATTAAAACACAATCAACAATGAATATTTAAAAAGAATTAAATTTAACAAGCCCAATTACAAAACAATTTAAAATAATTAAAAATAGTTAAAAATAATTAAAAACCCCAGGAAGTCAGTCCAGCAATATGCAAGTGTTGGTCCTGGAAGGTTGATCATGTTCAACTCCTCACATGACTGTCCATATCCACCCTACTATATGTTAGATGCGAGAAACTGAGTGTGATGGGCAAATGAATTCATGCATGCATTCATATTATATGCATGCATGCATTCATTCATTTTCTATAGCTATCCACCTCAACTAAGTGATTCTGGGTGACTTACGATTCTAAAATTATAAAGCAATTAAAAACATTAAAATAGTAAAAATATCCATAAAATAAATGCATGCTTTGATGGAGGACATGACCAGTTACTCTATTCACTGACAACTATTGCAAAAAACATAACATTAATTATTATCCATTCTCAGGTTGCTTTGATGGTTGCAAGTGAATTTTGGGAGCAAGGCGATCTTGAAAGAACTGTCTTACAGCAACAGCCAATTGTAAGCAGTTTATTATCTTACACAACATGATTTCAATCTTAAAAAACAATCCAGTTGCATGCCCACTAATTACTTTCTTCAACCCTTTCTAGCCTTTGATGGACAGAGCCAAGAGGGATGAATTACCTAAGCTTCAATGTGGTTTCATTGATTTTGTATGTACTTTTGTGTATAAGGTAAGGGATAATGTCATATCATTCCCCTTTATTATGTATGTTCTTATATAGAAATACAAAATATAAGGTTAAATCTGCACAGAGCTGTTTTTGATGAAAAGATGTTAGTTAAAGCAAGCAAATATATTGTACACATAAGCTCATATGTTTGTAAATGTTGAGTCTCTGAAGTATTTCCTACAAGTGTTAATGTATTTTCCAGTCAAGATGTCAAACCACCTGCATTACATTCAGTAAAACCAGAATATCCTTGCATTAAAACAGAAACAGATATTAGGAAAGCATTCCCAGTCTTGAAACTTGCATCTTCCTCTTGATTTGTCCAGTATTTGATGCAGGTTGAGAGAAAGTGGCAGTAGAGAGATGCATTATCTCCTATATTTTTATTTATTTATTTTATTTTATTGGACTTATATGCCGCCCCATCTCCGAAGACTCGGGGCGGCTCACAATTAAAACATACAATACAATAATTATTTAAAAAAGAATTAAACAATTTAAGCCCAATAAACCAAATTAAAATACTTAAAATTATCCCATGGCCCAGGTGAGGTAATCACAGCCCGATTTGGTCAAACAACCAGGTCTTTAAGTCGCGGCGGAAGGTGCAGAGGTCAGGGGCCAGACGTTGGTCCAGAGGCAGTTCATTCCATATATTAGAAATGTTAGCCTCATTCTAGTGTTGTGTGATGGAATCAACAATAGTACCTAAAAGCAGTGAGCTATAATGAAGGAAGGAACTCTTAAGTGCCAAAGGAAAACCTGCTGGTATATAATGAATAAGCTGGAAGGGACCTTGGAGGTCTTCTAGTCCAGCCCTTTCCTCAAGGAGAATCTATACTACTTCAGATAAGTGGCTGCCTAGTCTCTTTTTAAAAACCTCCAGTGATGAAGCACCCATGAGTTCTGAAGGCAAGCTCTTCCATTGGTTAATTGTCCTCACTTTAGGGAGTTTCTCCTTAATTCCAGGTTGCTTCTCTCTTTGATTAGCTTCCAACCATTGTTTCTTGTCCTGCCTTCTGGTGCTTTGGAGAATAATTTGGCATAAAGTGTTTTATATAGGTATAGGTATAAAGTTTCCTTGTGTAATATATGTAAGAAATGCATCCATGAAGAAAAATATTGTGCTGATAAAATTTTACAATCCTCTTTGTTATCCAATAAAGATTTTTCTATGTATACAAATGCATACATTGCTACTGCTAATCTTCTGTTTTCATGGTAAATATATGGAGCTCTACTATTTCCTTAGGAATTCTCAAGGTTCCATAAAGAAATTACACCTATGCTTGATGGTCTTCAAAACAACCGAGTGGAATGGAAAGCTCTAGGTGATATTTATGATGAGAAGATGAAAGCTCTCGAAGAAGAAAAGAAAAAGCTAGAAGATGATGGCAAGAAAGGTTAGGCATATAGAAATGTGCTGATTCAGGCAATCCATGGGTGCATACAAACATTTCCGTAACACTGAGAATTTTTGCTGAGTTGGAATTTAAGGTACCAAATATGGTTTTAATTGATATAATTTCATGGTCTGCAGTACATTCCATCAGTTCTTTGCTGCAACAGATTAACCCAGCTATCCTTAGGGATTAGTGTAAATAATGACAAATCATAATGAGCAAATTCTAAATATCCTAGGAGTCCACTAAATGAAAAGAGTTTAAATTGGTTTAGAGAGAAGATTCTGGAACAATATGAAGCAATAAAGCAGAAAATCAGCCAAAATTCACAACCCTTCATTTAAAGTCTGTTCTAGGTTGCAGAGACTTTCTTCAGGGAAGGGAGGGAGGGAGGGAGGGAAGGAGGAAGGAAGGAAGGAGAAAAATAAATAAGTAAAGTACCTCAAAATTCAAGTGAAAATTATACTGTTAATCATACTTCAGCACTTCAGCAGATAGGCCAGAGATCAAGTTTCCACACAGATGAAAAGGAACAAAAATAACCTAGTAACATGGGGATCCCCAATTTTCAAATTTAATTGTAATGTTGGTAATGCTAATGTAAATAAATCAGAAAAGAACTATTTAACATGAAAAAAAAATCATAACGAATACAATCTGGTATTATCGGTTCAAATCAGCTAAGAGAAAAGCTTATATTGGTCAAGTACGAAAGATATTGTCCTATCACTTAATTTTATGTTCCAAAATGTCCATTTGGCATGATGTTTTATAATCTGATAATTAATAATGCATTAATAATGCATGCATATTTATACCTATTTTTTGTATTTTATTATTAGATGATGCTGTTAATGGAGAATCAGCAGATGGCAAATCAAAAACATGTATAATTTTATAATTCAATGCAAGACATTTCTGCTACAATCAAGAAATCTATCAACATCTTCAGTGAGATCAAGGATTTCTATCAATATAATGGAGCATAAACTGTTCAGTCTTTACTCATCTACCGGTACTAACTAAAAGAATGAAAGTGGAACATTTTCACCAAAGGAAAGTGGAACATTTTAAAGAAATGGATATCTTGAGATTACTTCATCAAAAGTGATTATGGACTCATTTCTTGGTTGCTGCTATTCTCAAGTCTTTATTTAATATATTAAACGCTGTGAACTTTCAGGAAACTATAATTTTACACAACTTTCAGTTAATTTCATATGATAAAATTCTGTATTGCACAATACAGAGCACTGTAATTGTAGCACTGTAATTATTAATGCACAGAAATAAGTTTTATATTATGTTTAGTTACTTCCCCTGGAATAATTTATGTTCTTATACTTTTACTATTACCAATAAAGTTATAGCTCATGTCACTTTGAAAGATCTATTTTTAGCATAAGCTTATGGCTAGAAACAGGCTTACTTCAAAAATATATCTAAATCCTGCAAAAGGATTCTAATACAGAAAGTCCTCAACTTACGACCATCATTGAGCCTGGAATTGTGGTTGTAAGTCATTGTAGTTATAAGTCAAGGCATCACACGATCAGATCTGATTTTTCAATATTTTTTTGCAGCAGTTGTTAACTGCCTTGGTGGCTCAGGCTGTTAATTGCCTGCACTTAAGTTCCAGCTGCCTACAACTGCTGTAGGCTCGAATCCCACCAGGCTCAAGGTTGACTCAGCCTTCCATCCTCTCGGGGTAGGTAAATTGAGGACCCAAGATTGTTGGGGGCAATTAGCTGACCTTGTAAAAATGCCGCTTAGTAATAAGCAGGCATATACAATGGAATGAAGGCTATTGCTGAGCACACTGGGTTGTATCCCAATGTAAGCTGAGTCTCCGGAGAAGGGCGCATATGTAATTAAAAAAAACAGTGTGATTGTTAAATAAATCCATTTTTCACAATGGGCTTTTTTTGCCAAAAACTGGAAGTAATGCCACAAACTGACCAAAAACATTGCAAATCATGGTTATGTGAGTGTGGAATGCTGTGAACAAGCCATAAAGGTATTTTGGGTGATTTTTCAGTTTAGCCTACAAATCAGAGTTGGTATTCAGCAGGTTCTCACCAGTTCTGGAGAACTGGTAGTGGAAAGTTTGAGTAGTTCGAAGAACCAGTGGTAACCTTCCCCCAGGAGTGAGCAGGGAATGGAGATTTTGCAGTATCTTTCCCCTGCCGTGCCCAAGCCACGCCCACCAAGCCACGCTCACAGAACCAGTAGTAAAAATTTTTGAATCCCACCACTGCTACAAATGTTGTATTGACTCAGGCAAATAAATTATATCTTTTATAATTATATCTACTGTATATCATTGTCTCTTTGGTAGTAATTACACATTATCTCCACATTAAGGGTTTTTAAAACAATCCAAACGGAAAATTACAAGGTGGAAGTTTTTCAATACTAATTTGTCTTTCCCAAAACTAAAAAGAATGGGAAAACCTGCTAACTGTTATTAGCTGCGTGGCCATGAACTTTAAGGACATGAAATCCAATAATGGATATTTATGTCTCCATATTGATTGAATTCATTACCCAATCTATATGGATGGATCACTTTCAGAGGAAGTTTAAGACAACAGGGCAATGGAGAGATTTTCATTACGATCTGCTCTGTAATAATATAAACCCAATATAAACAAGGTTACAGAAATGATAAGACTATACAAGCATGGTAATACCTAAAAGTTCTACCATTTTGTTTTTCTATCTTGAAATATAGAACATGCCCTTTAGAATAAAGATGGAATTATTTCCCCCTTTCACAAAGGACAGCTAAACGTTTCCTGTACGTTTTAAAGATGACAATGGTTATAACCATGTTATAAGTCTGTTCCATTAATTTGTTGCTGTTGTAGTGCTATACTTATTTCATTTGTTCGTTCCTTTATTTGTAAGCTGCCTTATTTAATGATTCTAGGTGGTTGGCACAAGATAACTGTATAATGTAGAACTAAAATGCAGCCGAGACATAAATGTCTCTTTTTTCTTTACAAAATATAGATACAAGAAGATATTTGCTTGTACATGATTGAATTAGATCAGCATGTACGGATGTGTTTCAATAACAGCATTACAAAGTTCTACAAGAAAGTTAGCCTCCAAAACAGACAGATGTTTAACAGTGTTTGGATGAGCAGCTATTGCAAGCAGCTCCTGTGAAGCTCTTGAGAGACCATTTAGATAGATCTAAACGGGCTGCCGCTTATTGGATTCGACTGCCATCTTGCAACATGTCAAAGAATTAACCTTTAAATCCATCTTCTTATGTAAAGAATCCCTCAAAGAAGACTACCTTTCTTTGCCATTTGAGGACATCCTAGTTTAGCCTTGTTTCACCGTTACTTCTGTATGCATGATCTGTGAAAAATGCAATTTATTTTAAGTAGCTCTTTGAGAGTCAGTCCTTTGAGAATCTGGGTGAGGAAACAAAGTCCACAATGCT
Organism: Naja naja; assembly: GCA_009733165.1. Classification (NCBI taxonomy): domain Eukaryota; kingdom Metazoa; phylum Chordata; class Lepidosauria; order Squamata; family Elapidae; genus Naja; species Naja naja. The sequence goes on along the minus strand of CM019151.1, from coordinate 112,463,068 downwards.
ACTTTACTTCTTGCAGAGTATATAATAGCACATCAACCATTTGCCAGGGTTTCTCTCTGCCCCTTCTTACCCCAAACAGAATCAAAGAGAAGTTATTCTCAAGTCTATTTCTCACCCTCTCTCCCTTCTTACGGCTAAAATATCATTTACTGCTTTATTGTTAATCTAAGAGTTCCTCAATAGCCAACTTTATCTGTAGTCTTCTCTGCACGGAGTGAGGTATTTGAACATTCATCCGTGTTCTGCATTATACAATAAATATGGAGTCAGATATCTGATTAGATGGCACATTCAACTGTTAGCTTTTGAAGTGATAGTCACCTTCCTTTGAATATCACTGTATGTTCACAGATGTGCCCTAAATTTATTTCAATTGTATTGAGAGCATTTCATCTCACTTCGCTCAAGGTACTAGGGCTGTGCAAAGCATTCAAAGAGGGGCTTCACATCAGTGATAGAGCAAGGAAAGTACCCTTTGTCTTTGCCACAACTGTCAGCTCCACTTTTGCTGAGGCATCTCCAGTTTGCCATACCTCTCCTGGAAATCACATCTTCCCAAGGTTGATGTTGCAGCTGCAGAGAGCAGCAAGTTTCCAGGAAAGATGCAGTTGGGTCAAGGAACTGCGAACAGGGGCTATGCGATTTGCCCCTAGCCTTCCGTGAAGCATCGGTTGGCCTTCAAGACTGAAGTGCTGCCCAGCAGTATTAATCATTCCCCTTTAATGGCAAACTCAGGTGACTGACTACCAGTACAATGACAGCCAACATAGAATTGCTGAGAAACCAGAGGAGACAAGGAAAAGAAGCATATTCACCTGAGGAAAAGAGAACTGGAAATATGGTGGATACTGGTAAAAAAAGGTATTTATAGGCTTATTTACAGATTTTTTAAAAAGGCTGATGGGACTAGCTATGATTGTTTATTTCTATTATCAGGGTACTGGAGGCTAAAACATATGAAGAACAGTTACAGGAACTGGGCATGGCTAGTCTAGTGAAGAGAAGGACCAGGGGAGACATGATAGCAGTCTTCCAATATTTGAGGGGCTGTCACCAGTGTGTGTGTGTGTGTGTGTGTGTGTGTGTGTGTGTGTGTGTGAAGCTATTTTCCAAAGCACCTGAAGGCCAGACAAGGAATAATAGATGGAAACTGATCATGAGATTCAACCTAGAAATAAGGAGAAATTTTCTGACAGTGAGAACAATCAACCAATGGAACAGAAGTTGCCTTCAGAAATTGTGGGAGCTTCATCACTGGAAGCTTTCAAAGAGACTGGACTGCCATCTGTCAGAAATGGTGTAATGTCTTCTGCTTGGGTAAGGGGTTGGACTAGAACACCTATAAGGTCCTTTTCAACTTTGTTATTATTATTCACAATGTGAAATCACGGAGTTCTTCCTCAAAACCTAGAGTATCATAATGCATTGGCAATGTGCATCTCAAGCTGTGTAATTGACAGAAGGAAAAATTGTCCTTGTGCCTATTTTCTAAAGGCTATTCAAGACTTTTGATAATACCCAGTATGCCAATAACCACTTAGACCCTCACAGCTAGTTTATGCTGTAATTTTTCCATTTCAATTTTTAGTTCTTGATGCTTTGTGTTCGTGTCTAATTCTCTATTTTCTATTCTACTATCTCCTGGTATTGCCACATCAATTATCCACACTTTCTTCTTTTCAACCAGTTAAATCTGGTTGTTAAGTGACAAGACTTTATTAGTTTGTATTCAGAAATTTCACAATATTTTAACGTGTTCATCTATGACTACTTTTTCAACTATATGATCCTACCAATTTTTCATTACTGGCACATGATCATTTTTACAGATATTCCAAATGAATCATGTTGGTGAAGATGTTATATCGTTGTTTATAATTACTCTTCTTAGACAAGCCAAGTATAAGATTTACTGTTTCTTCTGCTTCTTTGCCCAATCTGCACTTCAAATCACTTGATGATTTTTCATTTCTGGTTTTGATTGAATTAGTTTAAATAGTTTCATCTTGAGCTGTCAAATTCTAGGCTTGAGTCTCTTTTATAAACATTCTAACTATAAGCCATTGCCAAGTTTTATCTTTATCCATCTTCCCCTTGATCTTTTGTAGAAATTAATCATGTAATGGCATTCTGTTTATTTTTATTACATCATTTCAACATTCCATGTTTTGTTTCCTGTATACATTCAATAAGTTCCAATTTTTAATTTGCATCAATGCTTGTTCCTGGCTGTCTTTTACATAATCAGTCAATGAATGCTTTTTCTATGACAATTTATTTGACTTGAAATAAACCTCTGCTCTGCTTTTATTTTTGTGAAGAAGTTATATCATCTACAAGGATGTAATTTATATTCATCAGTTTTCTTGTTATTTTGGTCCCCACTGTCCAGTTCAATTGGTGTCCAGTTAATTATTCCACCAGTGTTATCACATCACAGCTACGGCCCAGGCATTGATGGTGTTTTCACCATTCAATATTGTCTTTAGCAGTTTTCTCAATCTTTGCATGCATTCTTTATTATTCACATTTTTAACTTGTCCCTGCTTGATATTATTCAGCTATAAAATGCCCAGATACTTGTAGGTTTCATCCTGTTCCTTCTTGATGGTTTGGTCATTTGGCAATTTCAGTTCCATTTCTATTTATGACTTTACCCCAATTTATGGTTCCTGTAGTAGATTTATCTAAACCAAATTCCATTTCTACATCTGTGTTAAAAATTTTAAACCTTGGCATTATTAAAAAATAAAAACTACTACCCAAAGTTTTAATTCAAACTAACACTTATGGGTCGATGTGAAAGAGATACAGAGGATAATTCGTATTTCCTATTCAAGTAAAAATATATTTTTTAAATAACACATATTTTTTAAAATGTTGTGAAAGAAATGTGAAAACCTGCTTTTTATTTACAGATTATGAGGAATATGAAGAAACAAATTTCAGATTTGGAGATCTCATTTCAGAGAAACAAGTCTTGAAAATATTCATCAAATTCTTCCTCCCTATAAAATAAAGAAAATACATGAGTTATTGAATCAGAACAAGACTATAGCAGTTTTTATTTATACATCCAGAGAATGCTTTACAGCAAAAGTTCCACATTTTACTGATATACCAGCAAGGGTGTGCTGACAATTTAATTTAATTTAATTATGAGATTTATATGCCGCCCTATCTCCCTGAGGACTCAGGGCGGCTTACAATACTAAAAAAAACATATAATATAAAAGTTAAAAATGAATTAAACCCAAGAACATAATCATAAAAACTAAAACATATAACACCCATTTAAAAACCCTCCCCCCCCATCAGTCCAGGTAGGCCAGTTGAAATAGCCAGGTTTTTAGGCCACAGAGGAAGGATCGGAGGTCTGGGGCCACCCGGAGCTCCAGGGGCAGCTGATTCCAGAGGGCGGGCACCCCCACAGAGAAGGCCCTATTCCTGGGGGTCACCAGCCGACATTGCCTAGCTAACGGCACCACTAGGAGGCCCTGCCTGTGGGAGAGTACTGGGCATCAGGAAGTCGTTATTGATTTGACTAGGCAACTCAAGCTCGATATTGATCTGACTAGGCAACTCAAGTTTTAGGGATTGCTCATTAGGTCAAAATGTATTCACTGCAAACTTTCCACTTCTAGTAAGGTAAGGCTAGTAAGTATGTAAGTATATCCGTGAGCAAGAACAATTCCTGCTCTGGAGATTTGAACTATCTCCAGAGATAGTTTAAAGTTAAATAGCGAAGAGTTTGTTCTTTTGAGTTTTCTAGAATTGTGGAGAAGGAAATAAAGGAATCCTAACATACATCAAACTGAGAATAAGAAACTAATCCATCCAATCTTCCACATAAAATGAATAATTATGTATAGTGGCTATAGGACTCAGTTTTATTTCATATATTCTCAAGCTAAGTGCCTATTTTCCTTCAAAAGTAGTTTTTTTCTGAAATCTAATCATCTTAGACTGGCCTACTAAATATTTTTTAAATTTTTTATTGCTTTTAAAATAATGACAGAGAAACAGCAAAAAATTACAAAGATAAAAATACATCTGTTATCAAAGAAAAGAAAACGAAGTGTTTTTTTAAGTAAAACAATGCAACAAAAGAAAAGAAAAAGGTATTATAGATAAGTTTAGCTATAGTTACATAGTTACAATTCTATATATAATTATCTAATGCTATTCAAGTATATATGTAGTTCTCAAGTATTTTTGCTTCTCAAAAATACACATGCACACACACGCTTCACCAGTCTTATATTTTTTTGCCACCCAAAAAGGCACCAGGTCTTATTTTCAGGGGGGGGGGGTTTCCACTGACTCACCTCGCAGCAGTGGCACCGAAAGCCTCGCCCAGCAGGACCCCCACTTCTTCTGTGGCTGCTTGCATGCATCACCCCTGGTTTGTGTTTCGCTGTCAGAGGCCTTCAGGAAAGGCCTCTGCAGCTGATAACAGAATTCTGGATTGATCCGGAGCTCTGTTATCGGCTGCAGAGGCCTTTCCTGAAGATGAAACGGAGGCCAAGGGCGATGCACGTGTCAATCTGGACCTTGTTTTTCAGCTGCAGAGGCCTTTCCAGAAGGCCTCTGATGGTGAAACGAGTCTGGGGGACGCCACGTGCATCAATCTGGAACGTGTTTCTCGGCTGAAGAGGCCTTTCCTAAAGGCCTCTGACAGTGAAATGGAGGCCGGGGCAACGCACACAAGTAACAGCAAGCAGCCGCAGAAGAAGTGGGCTGGCAAGGCAAGGCAGGTGTTGGGATGTGCAAGGCTTGGCTGCAACTGTCTGAAGGTAAGTAGTACGGCAGCTCTACCCCCACATCTTACCCTAGCTTAATTTTTACCCATGGGCCTTGCCCCACCCTGTGCATCCCAAAGTGGATGTGGTCTTAACTAGGGCTTATGGGGGAGGTAAGGGCTTATATTGGGCACATGTGTAAAAATCAAGCTAGGGCTTACTTTTGGGGTAGGTCATGTTTTCGGGAAAACACGGCACACACATTTTATATATATGTATATGTACACATACATACATACTTGTTTTCGTAGATTTTCACAGGTAAAGGTATGTAGGTCTTGGTGTATTCGGGTCTTGTCCCGTGTAAGATTGAGAATACCTTGGCAACGTTTCGACGAAATCTCATCCGTCATCTTCAGGCTGGTGTCTTCAGCTTCGTTCTTCTGGGAGAAGTGTGTGATAGTGGCTGTTTTTCCCTTTTAAACTCCAGAGTTGGTTGTGTTGTTACTTCTTGATTGGTTGATGGAGTTGATGTATGCAGATTGGTTGGCTTTTTCATAAGACCCTGTGTGGCTGAGGTACTGGCTATGTGTCTCGCAGCCTTTTGTGTTGTAACGACCTGGGTAATGGGCTGTGTGATGATCTTCTGAGTTCTATTGTTGTGACATCCTGGGTCTTGTGCTGTAATCTCCTGGGTTGTTGTCTGTGTTGCAACCTCCTGATGTTTTGTGTTGTAATCTCCTGAGTTCCATGATTTAGCATCCTGGGTGGAAGGCTTGGTTTGGCTCCGAGTTTGAGGTCTGGCTGACGCACGCTATAAACACATAGCCAGACCTCAAATTTGGAGCCAAACCAAGGCCCGGAATGTCACATCACAGCCTTCCACCCAGGATACTACATCATGGAACTCAGGAGATTACAACACAAAACATCAGGAGGTTGCAACACAGACAACGACCCAGGAGATTACAGCACAAGATCCAGGATGTCACAACAATAGAACTCTGAAGATCATCACACAGCCCATTACCCAGGTCATCACAACACAAAAGGCTGAGAGACACATAGCCAGTACCTCAGCCACACAGGGTCTTATGAAAAAGCCAACCAATCTGCATACATCAACTCCATCAACCAAGAAGTAACAACACAACCAACTCTGGGGTTTAAAAGGGAAAAACGGCCACTATCACACACTTCTCCCAGAAGAACGAAGCTGTAGACACCAGCCTGAAGATGACGGATGAGATTTCGTCAAAACGTTGCCAAGTTATTCTCAATCTTACACAGGACAAGACCCAAATACACCAAGACCTACATACATACATACATATATACATATACATATATATTTATACATACATACATACACACACATGCACACACACATACAGTACCTACATACTTTATGTCTCTTTGTATGCATACAAATTTTAAAAAACAATGCTTTTGCTTCTTAATTAAAATTCTTTTTCTGTTTAGATAAACTTTTAAGGAAGATCCCAGGACAGACCTTGTTTTTTCTTCAACATCCTGTGGTGGACCCCTCCAGAAATCTGCCTCGGAGGGACCATCTTCCTGATCATCATCATCTGAGTCTGTTAAACAAGATAACAACGTTTAAAATAAAATGATTTTAAGAGCATTTTCACATTTTGAGCTAGACCTCTTTAACACTTTTTTTAAAAACATAAAATAAAATGGGGAATAATTCATATCTAATTTAGTTAAGCCGATAGTCCTGATCACTATCCATTGGAATTATCATTTTTAGCAGTGACAACATAAAAAACATGTTCATAGATATACCCATATTTTTCGTCCTATAGGGATTTGTGAAGTGGTAAAAGATACATATTATAAATACAGACCATGAATTCTAGTTCCTCTTCTGTCACAAAGCCAGCTGGGTGACCTTGGGCCAGTCACATCCTCTCAACCTCAAGAAGGAGGTAACGGCAAATCACTTCTGTAATTGTTGCCAAGAAAACTGCAGGAACTCACCATATAGCCACCAGGAGGTAAGGCTAGCTTGAAGATACCCATGCATAACCCACAGTTTATATTGTAGTGTTGTGGCTTTACCACATTTTGAATGATATCTCTCATACTTCATTTGACCAAACTAGCCCTTTATAATAAAGGTAAGTCTTCAGGTAAGATTTTCTGGACAGAACTGATTTCATTAAAACTAATACAAGTTTAAATATATATTTGTGTCCTTGTCTCCAAATAATGTGTAACTTTAATATACTGTATATCAGCCTTTTATTTACTTAACAGGTCTGCATTCCAGGTAACCATCTGCTTTAGAAAGTCATTTTCATTTCAGGTGTTTGTTATATAGCAAAAGGGAGCTGCATTTTAAGGTATTCAAGCTGAAATCTTAATGAAGTTCTTTGGATCTCCGAAATCAGTCTGCCTCCTAATTAGATTCTATAGCAATACATTTGTTTATGATGTTTTTCTCCAGATAATCAGTCCCTTTTTTTCCTGCTTCACGTATTTAGTTGATTCTACAAGGTTTTTTTACTGAATAGAAATGATTTCCTACATTTTTTTAATACTAACCTTCATCAGTTTTGTTCGATTCTTCCAATGATGCTGGACCTAAAAAAAAATCATTTCAGAAATAATTAATTTACATTTGTGTTCCATCAAGTGCACCTCAATTGATAGTAACAATAGAACCCAGAATTTCAGTCGTAAATCATTGCAGTCTTAAGATGAGGTACAACATGAGCGGATTTGATTTTACAACTGTTTCTATGATGGTCAAAAAGCAAGTCATCATGATTGTTAAGCGAATATGTAGTTGTTAAGCAAATCCAGTATATCCAACGGGAGTTTTTTACTTGTAAATGTGAGCTGGTTTCCAAGTGCTTGAAATGCAATTACGTACCGGGGGTGGGGGGAGGGTGCAGAAGTCATAAATCTGAGGATGGGTCATAAGTAACTCTTTTGACATCCATCATAACTCTGAATGGTCATTAAGAAACCAGTTGTAAGCCAAGGACTACTTGTATTGTCTTATATCTAAATTTAAATTGTAACCTCACAGAATCAGATATTCCCATTTTAAAAATGTAAAATGCACCTGTTATCTAGTTAATTGTGAGCCTAAAAGTAACCTTACATCTTGAAGTTTTCTTTTTACCTTCATGGATCTTTTTTTTCTTTGCCTTGTGTCCGTGTGGTGAAGATGCTCTTGACTTTTTACCCTTTAAAATTTTGGAGCTTTGTTCTTTGTTGTCTTGATTCTTTCCTGGTTTCACCTCCCTTTTCCTTTATAAAGAAAAAATAAATAACATGTCCATGCAGCTTCAAAAATGTATAAATATGGGTTAGAACTATAATAGTTTAAATATATATTTGCATATAATAAATCAATCTTTTATAGGTAACTTAAATATGAAATATTTATTTATTTATTTATTTAATTGGATTGTATGTCCTTGAGAGGACTCGGGGCGGCTCACAACTAAAACACAATGATACAAACAATAAATACTTTAAAAAGAATTAAATTGACAAGCCCAATCTTTGAAACCCAATTAAAACTAAATAATTTTAAAAAACCCCGGAGGTCAGTCCAGCCCGGCCTGTTCAAACAACCAGGTCTTCAGATCGCGCGAAGGAGCGAAGGTCAGAGCCAAACGGAGCTCCAGAGGGAGCTGGTTCCACAAGGCAGGGGCCGCAACAGAGTAGGCCCTTCCCCGGGGCACCGCCAGCCGACACTGTCTAGCCGACAGCACCCCGAGGAGTCCCCGTCTGTGCGCCCGCACAGGGCGATCGGTATTTGATATTGGCAGGAGACGCTCCCGCAAGTACCCTGGACCCATATCATAAAGGACTTTGAATGTTAACACCAACATCTTGAATCTCACCCGGAGGGCAACCTGTAACCAATGCAGCTCACGCAGGAGGGGTGTAACATGGGAATATGGGGAAACTCCCATCACAGCCCACGCAGCCGCATTCTGCACCAGCTGAAGCCTCCGGATGGTATGCAAGGGCAGTCCTAAATAGAGAGCATTGCAGTAGTCTAGTCAGGAAGTCATAAGTGCATGAGTGATCGTGCGAAGGGCATCTTGGTCCAGATACGGGCGCAACTGGCGAACCAGTCGGACCTGGGCAAAGCCCCCTGGTCACGGCTCCCACCTGCTCCTCCAAACCAAGCTGTGAATCCAGGAGAACTCCCAGGTTCCGGGCCCTATCCACAGGGGGCAACACCTCTCCCCCCATGACCAATGATGGAATCAACTGGCTGGGCCGAGATGCCTGTACGCACAACCACTCAGTCTTAGCCAGGTTGAGCTGCAGTCCATTCCTGCCCATCCAGATCCGTACCGCATCCAGACACTGGGTCATCACAGAGAAGGCATCACTGATTTGGTTTGGGGTGGAGATGTACCATCATCAGGGTGCCAACACATGACATGCCCAAGAGGTAGGAGGAGAACCACTGCAGAACAGTGCCCCCACTCCCAACCCCCAAGGCTGCAATAGGATACCATGGTCGATGGTATCAAAAGCCGCTGAGAGATCTAACAGGACTAGGACAGAGGAAAATCCCATCCCGAGCCCTCCAGACATCATCGATCAGCGTGACCAATGCCGTCTCCATGCTAAACCCAGGTCGGAAGCCCGACTGATACGGATCTAGATAGTCCGCTTCCTCCAGGAAAAGCGGAAACTGCTGAGCCACCACACTTTCAGCAACCTTCGCCAAGAAGCGAAGGTTGGAGACTGGACAGAAGTTGTTTAAAACGGCTGGGTCCAGAGCAGGCTTCTTCAGGAGGGGTCTCACCACCGCCTCTTTCAAGGTGGCAGGAAAGGACCCCTCCCTCAGCGGCACAACTGCCCGAGCCAGCTGCACGCGGGTCTCCTGGAGGCATAAACCATCCAGGAAGGACACGGGTCCAATAAACAGGTGGTGGAACTCAGACGTCGCATAATCCTGTCCACTTCATCCTCAGAAACAGGATCAAACTCAGCGCAGATGACATCGGCTAAACTCTCTGTGACTCCCTCCTCAGACCACTGCAAATTAGAGCTCAACCCGTCCTGGATCCGAGCGATCTTATCCGACAGATATTGTCCAAATTCCTCAGTCCTGCCCCGCAGAGGGTCTACCACCGGCTCCCGATGTAAGAGGGAGTGCATGACCCTAAACAGGGCAGCCAGGTGATTATCTGCGGACGCTACGAGGGCGGAGAGGTAAGCCCTCCTCGCCGCCCTCAAAGCTCCCAGGTAAGTCCTAATATAGGCTCTCAACTGGGTTCGGTCGGATTCGGAACGGGTCGACCTCCACCTGCTCTCTAAACCCCTCCTACATCGCTTCATCTCCCGGAGCTCCTCTGTAAACCAGGGAGCCAACCGGGATCTGCACGCAGTGAGGGGACGAAGGGACAACCCGTCGAGGGCTTCCGAGGCAGCCTGTTGCCATGCAGCTGCCAGCACCTCGGCCGACCTGTGGGTAAGGGAGGCGGGCAGAAACCCCAGCTCTGCTTGGAACCTCTCAGGGTCCATCAGGCGTCTGGGGTGGAACCATCTCAGCAGTTCCTCATCCCAGCAGCTGCATGCTTGTTGGAAGACCAGCCGTAGGAGATAGTGATCTGACCATGCAACGGGTTGGGCATTAATAGTGTCCACCCTCAGATCACTACGCCACTGCTCCGAGACAAAAACAAGGTCGAGCATGTTGCCCCCCCCGTGCGTGGGGCCCTGTATTAACTGGACCAGGCCCATGGCCGCCATGGAAGCCATGAACTCCTGGGCCAAACCCGATGCCCCTCCCAGGGGGGCAAGTTGAAGTCACCCAACACCAAAAGGCCTGGGAACTCCACCACCGCTCCCGAGAGTGCATCAAGAAACCCAGGCAGGGCCGCTGCTACACAGCTGGGGGAAAGGTATGTAAGCAGCAGGCCCAACCGGCCACCGGCCCCAACCCAGGAGGAGGGTTTCACACCCGCCTGTCTGGGGAACAGAGACCTCCCTTGGAAGCAGGGTCTCCCGAATAACAACAGCCACCCCACCACCCCTTCCCTGGCCTCTAGGCTGGTGCAAAACCCAAAAACCTGGCGGGCATAGATCAACCAGAGGGACTCCACCCTCTGGCCCCAACCAGGTTTCAGTGATGCAGGCCAGGTCCGCAGCCTCCTCCTCAATCACTTCCCAGAGGAGAGACGCCTTATTAGCCATGGACCTGGCATTAAAATACACCAGCCGCAGCCCAGGGGCCTGTCCCATATCCCCGGTGGGCAGAGGCATGGGGGTCGGAGCGCGCCACAGTTCGCAAACAGCGGCAGCGCACTCCCAAATCGCGATACGGCCCCCTGACTCTTCGTCTCCCACCAAATCTGATCACCCTGGGGATCGATGTTCCCGCCCTGCTTCCCAGAGCCCCAAAGGCCCCCCCCCGCCACGATGCTTGACCAGGCTGGACTGAGTTCCAACCAAACTAGGAAGGCAATCCCCAGAAGCCCGCTGAGAAGACCCTTCCACCCCCTTCCCTAACCCCTTAAGACGACCAATTAAAAATTTTAAAAACCTCCCCTTCCAAATTAAACGTAATTTACAACCCTTGGTCATGCTGTGCCCCCTCTCAGGATTAAAAGATCCGTCATCAAGGAGGGGCTTTGACAATACAGCGGGCCATCTCAGGGACAGGGGAACACCCCTGAGTGCCCACAGCTCAAGAGAAGAGAAGGTGTAACCAATAGTGGTCATTGATGGGAAGAAATCAAAGTCCAGGATAAGATGGTACATAATTCAGGTCGCCGATGATAAGTTCTAGGGCCAGCACGCAGCGGAGACCTCTCGACCCAGGCGGCACTCCCACTGCCTACCGGGGAGTAAGTCCCACAATCTTGACATGGTCCAGCTTCCTCTCTCCCACAGAGGAAGACAGTCCGCAAGCTAGTCCTGAATAAGTGGGGCCAAACACCACTGCTCTCTCACCCCAGTGGTAATGGCCGGGCATGGAGTGCTCCCACCACACCATGCAACCCCCAAAAGGTGAACTGAGGCATCCGGGGGGAAGGAAGGATGGTTCAGGCATAGTAGATGGCTACCAAGGGCCCGATGTCTCCACCAGCCAGTCATCTCTGCCATTGCATCCTCCAGGCCCTCCCAAGAAGGAGAAAAAGCCAGAAAGCAACATCCGCCGCCATTGTTACATCCAAGGCTAGGAGGGAGGGTCGGGGAGGTACCAAGGACACCAATAAAAAAACGGTGCCCCGAGCATCCTCCCCGGCAGATCTTCAAATATCCCCCAGCCAATAGCACCAGCAGCAACAACGCCGTTGATGCCGCCATCGTTGCCACGCCATCTCTGCTGTGCTGCAACCACGCTAGAATCGCGCAGCAGCTCCGGCAGACTCCAGCAGGCCCTCCGACAGCCCCTCCAACGACTCGGCAGCCTCTCCAATGGTCCACAGTGAGCCCTCTAACAATCTCTTCAGCAGCCGTCATTCCAGCAGCCGCCACCATCGTTCCAGATCTCAAAGTCCGCTTCTTCGTCGCTGTTCGGACCACTCCTTCAAAAAATTCTGGCCATCTCCTCCAGTGGGCCTCCAGTGCGAGTCGCGTCAGGCGGATGAACTTCCAGGTGCAAATGCTGAGGCCACCAAGGCCATGGGGCCGCAAGCACCACACCCCCGCCATCGCGCCGGGGGCGCCAGCCGAGAGAAAACCCAGACCGGCGTCACTGTCGCAGTTGCTGACTCCACGACCCAGGAAAAAAAAGAAACCCCGGGTCGGACGGTGGACCTTCCAATGAGCCGCGCAAGCCGCACGAGCTGCCGCCGCTGACACTCCGACCCAGGAGAGACACCCTGGGTCGGACGGCAGGCTTCCAGTGCGGCCCGCATAATCCATACAGGCTCCAGGCGCGAACGCCGAAGGCCGCCAAGGCCACAGGGCTGCACCCCCAGCCATCGCATCGAGCGGTGCCCGCTGGGAGGAGTAAAGAATCCCCGACCAGCGCCCCCGCCACTGCCACACGAGCTGCTGCCGCTAGCATTTCGGCCCAGGAAAAACACCCTGGATCGGGCAGCAGACTTCCAACGCGGCCCACATAGCCCATGCAGGCTCCGGGCGCGAACAATGAGGGCCGCTGAGGCCGCCAAGGCCGCAAGACTGCACTCCCCAGCCACCGCACTGAGCAGCGCCAGCCAGGAGGCAAAAACCCCCTCGACCGGCGTCGCTGCCACTGCCGCCAACACTCGACCCAGGGAAAGCACCCTGGGTCAAGCCGCTGCAAGGTCCACCTCTCCAGAGGCAAACAAACTCTTCGAAGGTCAAACCTGGGATTTCTCCGCAATCACCACCAACGCTCAACTCCTCCGAGCCGCCATTACCCTGCACATGCCAACAACCATATATGCCCAGACTTTGTTTCTACCTTCCCAAAATTAGAATAAGGAATATACATTTTTCTCTGCTTGTATTTCAGAGAAATGTGACCCCATCTCAAGATTCAAGGTGTTGGTAACAACTTATAAAGTCCTACATGGCTTGGGTCCGGGTACTATGGAGCGTCTCCTGCTGGCATCACGCTCCGATCGCCCGGTATGCTCCCACAGACAGGGCCTCCTTGGGATACCATTGGCCAGACATTGTTGGTTGGCGGTGCCCAGGGGCAGGGCCTTCTCTGTGGGAGCACCCACCCTGTGGAACCAACTCCCCTTGAGCCTTCGTTTGGCCCCCGATCTCCGCTTCTTCCACCGTGACCTTAAGATCTGGCTCTTTCAGCAGGCCGGTCTGGACTAACCAAGAGAAGGGGAGGGGTGGGTTTGTTTTAGAGGGTTTTAAATTTTAATTGAATTTTAATTCTTAGGCTTGTATTTGGTTTAATTTCTTTTTATTGTAAATTTGTAATGAGTTTTATATTGTTAGCCACCCTGAGTCCTTAGGGAGAGAGGGCGGCATACAAGTCTAATAAATTATTATTATTATTATTATTATTATTATTATTATTATTATTATTATTATTATCTTTCTGCTTTCAAAAAATATCTGATTTCAACTGAACTGAAATGTGCTGCATTGATTCTAAAGCAGAATTTACTGAATTTTAACCTAAAAAATGTCTGGAAATGCTTGCACTTAGTCCTTTGGGTAGGAAATAGGGCCCTGGTTTTTATCAAACTGATACCACCTTGAGGGGAAAAAAGACTGACTACTTACTAACAAGACAATTGTCCTTATACATTTAGAGGCTATACACATACAGGCAAACTTGTGCACTTCTGTATTTCTATTTCATGAGCAAGCAACGGCTACATATGCATAGTTTCTCTGACAAATTGGTATTAAAAATACTAATTTGCTCCTTAAAACGTGGATGAATGGTGTTACCAATCAAGTAATAAGGCAATACAAATAACAGTTCTGTTTATCTTTCAAGTAAATTCTCTACAGGGGTGTCAAACTCGCGCCAGCATGTTGTCACATGACGTATCAGAACTTTTCCCCCCCTTTGCTAAACCTGGGATAGGCATGACCAGAATGTGACGCATCCAGCCCACAACCCGCGAGTTTGACACCCCTGCTCTACTAGTTTCCCTTAAATTATGAAGCAATAATAAATAGGTTGGCAATACAAAACAGGATGTGGTGGAAAGTGGGCCAGAGTCACAGAAGGAAGGGGCTCAGAGGGCCAAGAGACAAAGAAGCTTGGAATATCTGGGAGGCAGGAAGAGGACGGAGGACTCCCCCTAGCAGTTCACAGGGTATATCTAATCGTTATGCACATAAGCTCTTTAGTCTGGTATGATTTCTGTAGGTGAGCAACAATAAGGAAATTATTCTGAAGTAACTCTTCGTGTTGTTCTTGGCTCCTTGGACTCAACATAGGCTTAGCTAATTGGGTGATTTACAATTGTGAGGGTAAAGCTTGTGGGTTGGTTTCCAATGTTTCGTTACTAGGCTAAGTAACAACTTCAGCAAAGTTTATGGGATGTCGGTGCTCTTCTGTTTATAAAGGTTTCAAGTGTGGGTGTGCCAAGTGAGAGTCTTGTGATGAGTCACGTGTGAGTCATCAGTAAGAGTTGTATCGGGTCTTGTGATAGGGAGGTTACAACAAGTCAGAGTCATTGGGAAGTGAACTGCTGGTAGGGTGGGGAGTTGCGTGGGTTGGTCAAGGGCCAGTGATGTCTCTGGTTAGCTGTGCAGTTGATTTGGATTTGGAGGGGTTTGTAGGCTGGTTGTAGGTCAATGTGTCTGTTGATAGAATGGCTTGTGGGGTGCCAGGCTTTGATGAACTCATGACTGTGGCGGGTGGTTTTACAATTGTGTTAAGAGTACATTTCTTTTACTCATACTAGCTAGGATTATGAAAGTTGTAACCAAACACATCTAGAAATATATGATGTTTACAGTAATAACAATAAAAGGCCAGGCTGCTGGGAACTGTTCATATAACTATGCTGATACAATACGACATCCTAGGTTTTTCTAAAGGACTAAATGCACATGAAGGCCAAAGACCAGCTAAAAATTTGGCAGGTATGATTTCACATTGTTATATATATTATAATAATAAAATCAAGATCTGAAAACCAAAGGTTAAAGATTATGGCATAAACCAGCAGTGGTGGTCCCAATGGTAAGTAATATATGCCTTGGGTGCAATCCCAAAACACCAGAAGAACCATTTGTAAACATCGGCATTGATAAAATCACTACTGATCAATTGCAAAAGGCAGCTTTACTGGCAACCTGAAATAATCCCTTTAATACCATCAAACAACATCATCTCCTTATCCCACGTCCTCGGGAAGCACTTGCTAGATAGATCAAAATGCCAAATCCAATCAAAACATCTGGCTGATTGTGTGACAAACCATAATAATAATAATAATGCATTGAAAGGTGCATTACCTGTGATGAAAATTTAATTTGAAAGAGCATTCTGGACAGAGTCCTTTAAAAAAAAGAAGAACATATTTTATTTATATGCACACAGAGAGACACACAAATAGATTGGAAACCACCTACAAATAGAAGGGATACCAATAACTGTCATTAAATGCATACGTAATTAAAAATTAATATGATTTTGAGAGCCTATTCAGTATAGTAGTTAACAGCAGTGGCATAGAAACCGGGAAACTGAGTTTTAGTCCTGCCTTGGACACAGAGCCACCTGAGTGACACTGGGCCAGTCTCTCTCATTCAGCCCTAGGAAGCACACAAGGGCAAACCATTTCCACAAACCTGGTCAAGAAAATTTCAACTGGCTTGTCCAGCATGTTGTCAGGAGCCAACACTGACTTATCGGGGCATTGTGGCTCACTAGGTTAGGATGCTAAACTGACTATCAACAGGTTCGCGTTCGAGACCCAGTTGCTGCCACGGGATAAGGTGAGCTCCCATCACATGCTCCAGCTGACCCAACAGTTTGAAAGTAGGCAACTGTGAGTAGATAGATGGATACCACTTTGGTGGGCAATTTAACGGAGACATCAAAGGAGGCCAACTGACATCAAAGGAGGCCAATTCAATCCTTTCAACCCGGAAGCACTTTGGTGCTCTCAACAAGAATCTAGTAGTAACCCTAATTTAAAGGCACATATACACACATATAAATGTTAGTTTTATACTTCAGGATTGCCATGTATAAATTTTTACTTTGCATTTCTTGGGTTACCTTCCGTCAGAATGGTTGTGTATCTGCTTGGATTATGTGGTGGCTGAAAGTCAGCTGGCTAATTAACCTTCCTGATGTCCTTCATTCTCAAAACTCTTCCACCAATCAGGAAAAAGTAGTAGTTTGAGCCACATGGGGGATGCAACTAATGCACCCAGAAATTGACTGTCAATCTATCATGGATTATAAGTGAAACTAACTGCACTTTCTTTTGGATATGTTGTAGTTAAATTTCCCTTCACCTATATTTTTAAAATACCTAATATTATTTTTCTACAAATTTAAGATTAAGACATTAAGAAGACATTAAGAATTCTTTATTGGCCAAGTGTGATTGGACACACAAGGTGCATATGCTCTCAGTGTACATAAAAGAAAAGATACATTCGTCAAGAGCAGAGGTGATATTCAGCAGGTTCTGATCAGTTCTGGAGAACCGGTAATGGAAATTTTGAGTAGTTTGAAGAACCAGAAAATACCACCTCTGACTGGCCATTTTACATTATCCTTCCCCTGCCACGCCCACCAAGCCACTGGTAGTAAAAAAATTTGAATCCCACCACTGGTCAAGAGTCAAGAATCATAAGGTACAACACTTAATAATAGTCATAGGGTACAATAAGCAATCAAATCATACTAGGAAACAGTCAATCTCCATTGAAAAAGAGATAAGTATTGACTACATGACGGACTTACTTAATTTAACAAGTGCATTTTTCTTTTGTCCATGTTCAACATAGCCAAAATTCACCTCCCAGCTCTTTAAGCCTCCTTTTTCATCACAATGTTTGCTTCCACAAGAAAAATGCCCTGGAGAGAAATTGATCAGAACATTAAATTACCAAGATCGTAAGAATTGCTACATGATACTCAATTTCTGTGAGATGGATTATTTTATACAAAACAAGTCTTGTCTGGAACTGGAAGCACTTAAATTTTCCATAATTATTTGCTTAGGGAAACATAATTGCCATATCTACTATGTAACTTACCAGGTAGTTTATCAGAAATTAGCATATTGAAACAATACGCAAAATAACTTAGCATGCTATCTGCAGGAACAGGCACTTATGACCATGATCCAGATCAATACTTCTCAACCAGCTGGATGTAGGAATAAAGAAATAATCTAAGTCATGGATGTCTAAACTTGGTTTAAGACCGGTGGACTTCAACTCCCAGAATTCCCCAACCAGCATAGTTGGCAGGGGAATTCTGGGAGTTGAAGTCTACCGGTCTTTAAAGTTGCCAAGGTTGGACATCCCTTGATCTAAGTAAAGATGTGTGATTAAAAGCATGGCCCAAGACCTTTTAGGTGCTCAACCTGACATGGACCCTCAGCTACTGTGGTTTGAGGTGAAAAAAACTTCTGGTTTTAATGTTCATTTGAGTGCCTTCCAAAAAGTCTTTGCAAACAAAGACAAGAAACGTGGAAAGCTGGGCCTTGACATTTACTTTACTGTTTATCTCAATCTTCATGCAAAGCAGCCAACAACAGCAACAACTTCCAAAGAAACAGCTTTTCCTTCCAAATCATCATGACGCCTGTCTGTTCTCAATCATTTCTGCCTGTATCTATTGAATTCACATTGTATGTCCTTGTGTTTTAGGGAACATTCCCCCCACCTCAGTTTCTCTAGCTGCCTTTAGAGCTTCTTGACCTTTATTGCAAAACAGCAAAGGTCCTGTAAAGCAGTGGTCACCCACTGGTGGTCCACGAGAAAATTTGGGTGGTCTGCAGAAAAATTATTTGCATTTTTTATATTGCACTAAATCAGGGGTCCTCAAACTACGCCCCCTGGGCCAGATCTGTGCAATTAATGTTTGTATTGCTGCAGAGACTCTCCCCTTTCGGGGTCTTTTTGTGTGGGTCAAAGAGGGGCAGAAATTCCAACTTGGAGTCTGCTTCAGCATCCTGGTGCAGGGCTTTGGGCGAAGGCTGGAAGGAAGTGCCACTGTTGGCGAAGAGCTGGAGGGTTCTTGTTCTAGCAGGACTGCGTCATGGCTGGAACTGGCTGAACATCTCAGCCCACTGAGCCTCCAGGCGCCGATACCTCGCCTTGCACTGCCGCAGGTCTTCCCTCTGCTTGAAAAGCCTATGCTCATAGTCCTCAGTGAGATGCTCCTGCTGAGCCTCCTTCTCAGTCAGATCCAATCTGAACTGAGCCAGCTGTTTTGCCAACTCTTTCTCCTGGTGGCTGCTTAGCTCCAACAACTGCTTCCAGTTGGGACCCTAAGGAGCCCAGCCAGGGAGGCGAGGAGTGGCTGGGAGGGGAGGGGTGAGTAGAGGCTGGCAAGGCGCCCCTCAACATGACATCGAGTTGGCCACGCCCACCCAGTCACATGACCACCTAGCCATGCCCACCCAGCTGGTTATTAGGCAGATCATATTAGTGGTCCTTGGGATTTAAAATTATGAATTTAGTGGTCCCTGAGGTCCGAAAGGTTGTGGACCCCTACTGTAAAGCACAGGTCTCTTCTTAGACTTGCTTTCTGCTTTGACATTTAATTAACTGAAGGGATATTTTAGTTAGTATTTTAAACCCACAATAGTAAAAATTGGCCTAAACAATAGTTCCTATATTCATTACTTCTGCACATGCCTAAGATGGCTGCCCATTGCCGATATTCCGGGGGCTGAGGGAGAGTTTTCGGTCTGAGAGGGTGCTTTAGGGGATACTTGTGACCCCTACTACCTGAATCCGGCTGCGGAGTGACTCGGGTTGAGGCTGGAGTTTTTTCCGGCGGAGTTCCTGCTGGGTTCATAGCAAAAATGTGGATGACGAACCCAGCGACGTTCTCCTCCAGGCCTCCGAGCCTGCGGAGACGCAGACGTCACACAGCAGCTTCGGGGGTGGTGGCTGGTCTTCAGCTGAGATCAGCTGATGGCGGTTTCAACGCCGTCCTAATGCCGACGGCAGCAGCAACGACTGTGACGGCAGTAGTGATGATAGCGGAAGGGACGAGGGACCAGCGGGTGGCTATATCAGGCCCATGGATGGTCACTGGAAGTGGTCCCATGGTCACTGCTGATCCCGATTTCTCAGGCTTTCTAAGAGTCGGTTAATATCAGAACGTTATATGTCTGCTGCTCTACCGCCCCCCCCCCACAGCCCTTCTGAACATACTGTTCATCCCCTCGCTGGACTTTCCATCTATTTGTTTTACGTTTACCATCTACACTGGGTTCAAGGTACCACAGCTACCGGCCTAGGACCACCGACATCGAACTGTAAGCCACAGACAGGTTGTTTTGGCCATTCTGGAGGCTCAGGTTTCGATGACTGCTGGGGCTGTTTATATACCCTTTTTATACTTAGCTCTTGGTTAATGGACTTCGTTGTGCCTCCCGCTATGGTGAGAGAGCAGCGTGAGAGAAGGCTTCCTTCTTGAAGCCTTTTTACATCTTTTCATCATCTGTCCTGATCGCTCGGTTAGGGGTGCCTGCAGTGAGAGTGCGAGGCTTAATCCAGGTTGGACATCAGCCTACAGGGTTGCCGTGAGAGGGCAACCTGGACTTACACCTGGAGTACCTAGCTGATATTATCAAGGACTGAGCCAAGTTTCATAATCCGGACACTGTCTTTTCCACCTATAGACTACTCTCCCCCCCTTCTATATGTTTACACTCTAATTATTTGGACCTATTCAGCAATGGAACTACGGGCCTTAAGGGGGCTCCCTCTCTCCTGGGTTTGGCCCACTAAATTGTCAATGACCTATCTCAAGGATGGATTATGGAATCCGGAGAAATGGAGTGGTGGGGTGAAGAATTGGGGATGGGACTCTGGGAAAGGGAAAAAGAGGGTTACCAAGGCCCCATTAATTAAATTCTTAGATGGCTTTTTAAGAAGGTTAGGGAGGGGGGTGGGTAATGATCATGAGGAAACAAAGTGCAGCCTGGCGCAGAATCGTGACGGGGGAGCAGGGGGGGCCGGCTGGGCCCCGGGGAGCGGGACGGGAATGGCAATCTCCAGGGTGGTGGGGATCGGTAGGAGATGACAAGGCATAGGGCCATATCACATCCCGGGAGCGCGCCCCTGCTGCCTTCGAGCGGTGGAGCGCTCCGACCCTATTGCCTCCTTCCAACCTCCTGGGGATGTGGGAACTGGGACCCCTGGGCTCCGACTGGTGTACTTTAATGCCAGGTCTGTGGCTAATAAGGCTCCCCTCCTCCGCCAAGTGAGGAGGAGGCTGCGGACCTGGCCTGCATCACCGAGACCTGGCTGGGGCCAGAGGGTGGAATCCCTCTGATTGACTTATGCCCCCCAGGTTATCAGGTACTGCACCAGTCAGGGGTGGTGGGGTGGTGGGGTGGCTGTTGTTATTCAGGAGACCTTGATTCCAAGGGAGGTCACTGTTCCTGAGATAGGCGGGTGTGAGACCCTTCTCCTGAGGTGGGGGCCTGGAGGTCGGGTGGGCCTGCTGCTTACATACCTCTCCCCCAGCTGCGTGGCAGCGGCCCTGCCTGGGCTTCTCGATACCCTCTCGGAGGTGGTGGTAGAATTACCGGGGATTATGGTCCTTGGTCCTTGGTGGCTCAGGCTGTTAAATGCCTACTCTTAAGATCCAGCTGTCTACAATTACTGTAGGCTCGAATCCCACCAGGCTCAAGGTTGACTCAGCCTTCCATCCTCTCGAGGTAGGTAAATTGAGGACCCAAGATTGTTGGGGGCAATTAGCTGACCTTGTAAAAATGCCGCTTAGTAATAAGCAGGCATATATAATGGAATGAAGGCTATTGCTGAGCGCATTGGGTTGTGCTCCAAAATTAAGTCAGCCTGAGTCTTCGGAGAAGGGCATATAAATGTAATTAAAAAAAAAAAAACCTGCCCTCACTGGGAGGGACCTCGGGTTTGGCCCAGGAATTCATGGCTTCCATGGCGGCTATAGGCCTGACCCAGGTGATTCAGGACCTGACTCATGAGAGGGGTAATATGCTTGACCTGGTTTTTATCTCGGAACAGTGGTGCAATGATCTGGGGGAGGGTAACTTTATTGCCCTTCCCGTCCCATGGTCAAATCATTATCTCCTGCGGCTGGTCTTCCAACAAGCTGTCCCTCACCGCTGGGATGAGGAGCCACCGAGATGATTCCACCCCAGATGCCTGAGGAACCCTGAGAGGTTCCAGGCAGAACTGGGTTTTTTTCCCACTTCCTTCATCCACAACTCGGCCGAGGACCTTGCGGCTACCTGGCAACGGGCTGCTGCGGGGGCCCTCGACAGAGTTGTCCCCATGCGGCCCCTCACTCAGCTCCTTGGTATACCGAGGAGCTTCGGGAGATGAAGCGCTGTCGGAGGGGCTTAGAGAGCAGGTGGAGGTCCACCCACTCCGACTCCAATCGAGCCCAGTTAAGAGCCTATATTAAGACTTATCTGGTAGCTATGAGAGCGGCGAGAAGGTCTTCTCTCTCCACCCTCATAGCATCCGCAGATAACCACCCAGCCGCCCTGTTCCGGGTGGCCCGCTCTCTCCTACGTCAGGGGGAGGTGGTGGACCCATTGCAGGGTAGGGCTGAGGAATTTGGTCAATATCTGGCGGATAAAATCGCAATTCGGGAGGGTTGAGCTCTAATTTGCAGTGGCCCAATGAAGAGGGTGCAAGTAGTCTGGCCAATTCGACCTGGGTTGAGTTCGATCCTGTCTCTGAGGATGAAGTGAACAGGATCATGCGACAGCTGAGCTCTACCACATGTTTATTGGACCCGTGCCCTTCCTGGTTAGTATATGCCTCCAGGGAGGTCACCTGTGGCTGGCTCCAGGCAGTGGTCAATGCTTCATTAAGGGAGGGTGTCTTTTCCACCTTCTGTCTTGAAAGAGGCAATGGTAAGGCCCCTCCTGAAGAAGCCTGCCCTTGATCCAGCCGTGTTAGACAACTTTCGTCCAGTCTCCAACCTTCACTTTTTGGCGAAGGTTGTTGAGAGTGTGGTAGCCCAGCAGTTTCCGCTGTTCCTGGATGAAGCTGACTACCTAGATCCATACCAATCGGACTTTCGGCCCAGGTTCAGCACGGAGACGGCATTGGTTGCACTGATGGATGATCTCTGGAGGGCCCGAGACAGGGGTTTTTCCTCTGTCCTGGTCCTGTTAGACCTCTCAGCGGCTTTCGATACCATCGACCATGGTATCCTGTTGCAGCGTCTCGAGAGGCTAGGAGTGGGGGGCACTGTCTTACAGTGGTTCTCCTCCTACCTCTCGGGGTACACACAATTGGTGTTGACGGTGGGGCAGAGGTCGACTCCGAGGGCTCTCACTGGGTGAGATCATCCGTGGTTTTGGGGTGAGGTATCATCAATATGCTGATGATACCCAGTTATACATCTCCACCCCAGGCCACATCAGTGATGCCCTCTCCGTGATGTCCCTCTGTTTGAATGCAGCTGGTACAAAATGCAGCTGCGCGGGTGGTGATGGGAGTTTCCCGATTCTCCCATGTTACACCCCTCCTACGCGACCTGCATTGGCTGCCGGTTGCCCTCCGAGTGAGATTCAAGGTTTTAGTGTTAACATTCAAAGTCCTACAAGACATGGGTCCAGGATATTTACGAGCGTCTCCACCGATATCGAATGCCAACCGCCCTGTACGAGCACACAGGCAGGGGCTGGGTGCCATCGGCAAGCCAATGCGGTGCCCCGGGTCGAGCCTACTTGTGGCTGTTCCCCCCTGTGGAACCAACTACCCCTGGGTTGCCTGGCCCTCGACCTCCGACCTTCCGTCACGATCTGAAAACTTGGTTATTCGAACAGGCCGGGCTGTGCTGATCTCCTCGGGGGGGGGGGGGGATTTTCTAACTTTAAATTTTCAATATTTTAATTTTAATTGACATTTTAACTATACTGGGCTTATGTTCGTTTAATTTTCTTTTAACTAATTTATTGTTGTTTGATTTTGGTTGTGAGCCGCCCCAAGTCTTTGGAGATGGGGCGGCATACAAATCCAAGTAATAAATAAATAAATAAATAAATAAATAAATAAATAAATAAATTACACTTACATCAAATGATAGATGTATCATCTTGGACAGGGTTATTTAGATTATTTTAATACAATAAATAAAGTATAATAATTGAATTATCCATATGTTTCTCAGAAAAACACATCTCAGTAGCCTTATTTCCATCTGTGTGAAATTCAGACTCCCTACCAAACAATTGATTATGAATAACATGCAAATCACTGATCGAAATGATTCCTGAGGATTTTTTTTTCTTCAACTTTTCTTCCTGCTGTATTTTGACCTACCTTCAAAAATGACTCCAAGCATTTCCCCAAAAAGCAGATTGCTTTGCTGCACTAATAAAATGAGTGTAGCATGTGACAGCATGGTTCAGTCAAGCCCTACTATGTATTACATTGTATACTGGATTTTTTACACATTATTCTGCATTTAATGCTACATAAAGTATAAGTGATATGCGGCCTCTTGGAGAGATTCATCTGGATGCCTTCAGAGTGATGCCAATTTGTATTAAGAGGCTCACCACCATGCCTTTTTTTTTTTAAAGATTAACCTCAGACTGTCCGGCTTAGCTGGATTGACAATATCCTCAAATACTTCCATTCTGCCGTATAAAACCAACTGTAAATCTAAACCTTACACCAAAAGGTATGGAACTACATCATTTTCCCCCACCAAATAATATTAAGTTCTTGCTAAAAAGAAAAATAAATAAATCAAAGTCCTGGGTTTTGAATTTCTACCCACAACAATAATGACAAAGGAATAGTTTATTTTAAGAACCAACAGCAAATGAGTTGTATTATTGACAGATAGCAACCCATACTAATGTGAAAAGCTGTAAGATACATACAAAGTAAAATAACCATAAATAAATATTTATGGTTATTAAAAGTGTTTGCCAATAAATATTTATTTATTGAGGAAAGAAACCTGAATCAAATGATTTTTTAGAAAAATACAGCTTTCCTAATCCTAGCAATGGCTTCAGCTGCTGCTCTAGAAGCAACTTGGAGGAATTTCAGCGGAGACGATTTACTTATGGGATTAGCTGGTTACATTTTTGAGGTGGGAATGTATGAAGGAATTTTGATCGGCTTAGCTAATATCCCAAACCTGTTTAACTTTCACCTACAATTATGCAACAAACATGGAGTATTGCATTAGCATAATAACCAATAATTCACAATTAGACATGTAAATAATGCATGTTAATAAAGAGTCCACCCAACAACCCAGAATTAGATACCTAGATAACTTTCAGGATTTGGCAATGACCAAAATATTTGGTCTTTGTGTCTTATTTTGATTTCGCCTCTGGCTGCTCAGAATACATGAACATTGCTTGTTGCTTTAAACAAGCCAGGATTAATTGCTGCAGAAATAAATTCAGTATGCATTAATGGTATTGTTATGTGTGATTGTGATAACACTTGGTAAATTGGACTGTGTGCATTCATATAAAAAATGGTTGCTGAAATGGGGTGTGTCTAGTCTAATGAAAAGAAGGACTAGGGGAGACATGATAGCAGTGTTCCAATATCTCAGGGGCTGCCCCAAAGAAGAGGGAGTCAAGCTATTCTCCAGAGCACCTGAGGGCAGGACAAAGAAGCAATGGGTGGGAACTAATCAAGGAGAGAAGCAGAACAACTTGCCTCCAGAAGTTGTGAATGCTCCAACACTGGAAGATTTTAAGAAGAGACTAGGCAACCATTTGTCTGAAATGGTATAGGGTTTCCTGCCTGAGCTGGGGGTTGGGCTAGAAGACCTCCAAGGTCCCTTCCAGCTCTGCCATTCTGTTAAATAGTGAAGTACGTTGGTTTAGACCAAAGACACTGAGATGCAGGTTACTCCTCAATTGTGAAATGCACTAAATGACCTTAAGGCCAACACTACTATACAAAAAAAATGTAACATAACCCCCATGTATCTCTTTTTGGATTAGAATATATTGCAGGTAGTCCCTGACTTACAACAATTCATTCAGTGACGGTTTAAAGTTACAATGGCACTGAAAAAGTGACTTATGACTGTTTTTCCCACTTATGACCATTAGCGCATCCTCTTGGTCATGTGACCAACATTCAGGTGCTTAGCAACTGACTCATATTTATGACATTTGCAGTATCCTGGGGTCACACGTTCACCTTTCGCAACCTCTTTGCACACACACAAAAGGAAACTGCAAAAATGCACTCAAGAAAACCTACCACTGAGTCTCACAACAATGTTGCATGCTCATGCCTCTTAGTGGTAAACTATATTATTGCTCTGTAACAATGATGTTTGATGACTTTAATAACCTGAGCAAGCCTGAGGTCATTAAAATTACAATTCACAAAATAGTAAGAATAAATTATTATATAATTAAATTATGGTATATTAGAAGGCTACTGTACAATTAACAACAATAAACTCCGTGGCCTGAAATCAATGGTATAACCGGTGAACTAGAAATAGGTTTTTTGTAAGTCTGAGAAGATGTTAGATCAACACCGGATATTAGGAAGGACCAACAAACATGAGATGACATTTTTACCTTCAGTTCTTCAGCCTTCAAAACATCAGATTTTGGGAGCCTGAAGAGGCTGCAGTGAGAGGTGAGAAAAACCTAAGTTAGGTTCCAAGGCTCAATAAGGAACAAGAAGAAAACTTGCCTTTTCCCGAGACAACTTCTTGCTCGTGTCTCCATCTAAATCCAAACTGTTGGAAAGATTTTACAAATGCACAGTTAGTACTTTGCATTTACAAATTCAGCAAACACACAGAAAAAGTAGGAAAAAGTAGCCTCTATATCGAAAAGACTACTTTTTTTATTAAAGTAAGCAATGAACAGCAATTATGAAATCATTAAAATCATAATATCAACTATGAACATGAATGTCACATGATTCCATAGGTTGATTTAGGAATGAGGTGTGTGAAATCAAAAAATGGTAACGATGAATGTAACACAGTTGTGCTTAATAGTAGGGTTTTTTTTAAGTTATTCGCGTCTTTTATTAGGCTTTTTTTTAACCAGTTGAATTTTGGATAGTCAATATAAAGCACCACTATAAAGAGATCAGGTGACTATGCAGGTTCTATGACAGCCAGCATTTCAAGGAACGGTCGTAAGTACTACTTGTTCAATGCCACTGTAATTTTGAATGGTCACTGAATGAGCATCACCAACTGAGGACTACCTGTATATCGACTTAGATTCAACAGGCTGCCCATTCAGCTATATTTCCTTTTAATCATCCATCACACTGGAATGGTTTTCCAAAAACAATCAGCTGCTGAGAAGCATTGTAGCCATTAAAATTCATAGCCAGTGCTATATCTGTTCTCATCTGTGCCAAAGGCTAATTTTAAGTCTCTATATTGATTTCAAGAGGATGAAAGAGAGGAATGCAGTCATGTCATTCTCCTCTCTGGTTTTGTACTTAAGAAATGTGCTGGATCAAACTAATGCTATATTTCAATGCATCTTTGCCCATTATTGGCTAATCTCTCAGAATCTTAACTGCACAAGACCATCTGTGAGCGAGAACTATGGCATTGTGACTTGTCTTAAGGACAACCACAAGGAATCTGTGAAGCCAGTTTTGGAAACAGAATTTCCTGCTACATGGTTTGCTCCATAGAGGTTCATCCAAAGAAAGCATGAGTTTGCCAGTTGCAAGCATAGTACCTACTCATTAACGTAGTAGCCGCCTCAAACATTTGCTATGGTTCTGCAACAGCCACTGGGAACAAACAGATCAACATTGCTTTGTTACCTAAACAAAATCTCTAAAAGCAAGGTATGAGTTAAGGGTCCGCAAATATGTGACTCTCATGCACTGGCCATAAACAATAAAGGTTTTATAAAACAACCCTCAATATTGTCCCATTCCCTGAAACTATTAAGAACTAATATTATCTTCAAAATGTTTGGTTGGAACCTAAAAATTACCTTGTTCTCTTTGTAGTTTCTCAGGTCTGCTATACAGTATTCTTTGAATAATTTATCATAGTATTTCTTGCTCAGCCTCTTCTCCCTGAAAGATAGAATTATTGATTGAACAGAAGAAAAAATACATACAAACAAAAAGAGGAAAGGTATTCCGCTTTTAACAAAGGATAGACAGAAACGCCAACAAGTTTATTTGCTATTAAGTATTAGCTGCAACAGAATTTTTTTTTAATGGTTGGCATTCATTGTTCAAGTAGCTTGCTATTACTTTACTTTTATCATGAGCATACATAATATTAGAGTATATTATTTCACACTTCCTAAATGTCTGAAGCTATTTTGGGGGGGGGAGGGGAGGTAGTATGCTATAGCACAGTGTTCTCCAACCTTTCTGGCTTCGCAGACTGGTGTAGCGGAGGAGGAGATGGTTCCATGTGAGCAGCGGGTGAGAGCATGCACGCAGCTCCATTTCTGCAAGCAGCGGGCACATGGAGCTTCGCGCACACTTACCCTCCACTTCCATAGCACAGTTTCAAACAGGCTGCGGCCTGGTAGTGGGCCACTGCCCAGGTGTTGGGGACCCAGTGACTGGGAGACTCTGAGTTTCAATCTTTCCTGCCTTATGGATGAAAACAGCTGGGTGACCTTGGGACCAGCCACTTTCTCTCAGTCCTAAGAAGCAGGAAATGTAGAGGTGGTATTCAGCAGGTTCTGACCAGTTCTGGAGAACCAGTAGCGGAAATTTTGAGTAGTTTGGAGAACCGGCAAATACCACCTCTGACTGGAGATTTTACAGTATCCTTCCCCTGCCATGCCCACCAAGCCATGCCAACAGAACCAGTAGTAAAAAAAATTTGAATCCCACCACTGAGGAAATGGTAAACCACTTCTAAAATCTTGCCAAGAAAACTGCAGCGACTTATCCAGGCAGTCGCCAGGAGTCAAGACTAACTCAAAGGCACCAAATAAATAAGTAAATAAAAATATTCCAAAACGAGACTTAAGAATTAAAATGTGAGTGAGAGGCCACATCCACACAATTTTGCTATGCTGCCATCCCATTCAAGCCACCCAAAATCTTGCTGACCTCATAGTGCTCCCCCCGCCTCCCCATATACCTGGAATGGCCCTAGGCTATACTGCTACATATACAGTTTTAACAGGAAATATCCTAAGGGCTATGGTTTTTGTTTCCATCGACAAAACTACGATCACATTCTATGTCATTCAATATATAAAAGGCCTCTGTACAGGTGATGTAGGGCCCACTAATGTGCATTGGGGCATGCTTAATATTATAGCTACTCAATGTACTGCAACTTTTTTCTTTCCTCTTGAACACTGACCCATTATTATTTTTCATTCTTCTACTTCCTTGAAATTCTGGGTCAGCTGGTTGAGTGTAGACTGTGACTATGAGGTTTTTTTTAAAAAAATATGTCTCTTGACTGCCACCTAGGGGCCACTGGGATTTGCACAGATGAAATGCAGCCACTGGATAAGTGCTGCTTAGCATTGGGAGTTTGAGAAAGGGACTTAGTTAGGGGATTCTGTAAAATATCCCATGAATATAGGGGATGAGAGGAGACAAGAAGCTAAAGCTTTCTCTGTGGGAGCAGCAGCAGAGATAGTATTCAGCAGGTTCTGACCAGTTCTGGAGAACTGGTAGCCGAAATTTTGAGTAGTTTGGAGAACCGGCAAATACCACTTCTGACTGGCCCTGCCCCCATCTATTCTCTGCCTCCCGAGTCCCAGCTGATTGGCTGGGTCTTCTTTTGTTGCCCTGCACAGGAGAACAGAGCTGGAAAGCAGGTTAGTGGGGTGGGGAGGGAATGGAGATTTTGCAGCAGCCTTCCCCTGCCACGCCCACCAAGTCACACCCACCAAGCCACACCACGCCCACAGAACCGGTAGTAAAAATTTTGAATCCCACCACTGAGCAGCAGTACTGGGAAGGGAATGCCTGCCAGTCAGGCCACAGAAGCTCAAGTTGCATATTTTAACCTGAAATGAAATTAATCAATTTTAAGCTCTAGTTTACCAACCCATTTTTTAAAAAAAGTATCTGCAGAAAGCGGGAACACTGATCTGCCTTTTAGGCTGGTCTATAACCATAATAGGATTTGAGTTGATCTGATCTGCCTTACAGCCAAAAGAAGACTGAGAAGGTGAGCAAAGAGGTCAGGGATTAGTCTGAAGGAAGTAATCCCAAAGGAAATCGGGAGAACCAACCGGGAGTCACAAGACTGCTGGCATCGATCATTTCAGCCAACATGCAGAAATTTCATTCCAGACTGCTTCCCCAATGCACCTCAGTGGGCCCTACATCACCAGCAGAGAGCATATTAGGTAGGACAGTGGTGGCTAATCTTTTTGGGCTCCTGTGCGAAAAAATCCTGGGCACACATTAGCGCGTGCACTCGCGTGCCAACACCCAGAATGCAATGTGCGCTCCCCCACGCCCTCTGCACATGCGCGCGCAATCCCCATCCCCCCTCCATCCCCCGCCACCCCCTTGCCTGCACTGTGCCTCACAGCTGATTTTTCGGCTGGTTTGAGGCCTTTTTTGGCCTCCCAGAGGCTTGGAAAAAGCCTCTGCAAGGCTTTTCAGGCCAAATAATATGCCTGTTTCATCACTTCCAGTATTACAGGAAGTGATGAAACGAGCCTATTCGTCCTGAAAAGCCTTGCAGAGGCTTTTTCCAAGCCTCTGGGAGGCCGAAAAAGGCCTCAAACCAGCTGAAAAAAACAGTTGTGAGGGGTGCGCATGTGGCTCGTGTGCCGGCACAAATGGCTCTGCGTGCCACTTGTGGCACGTATGCCATAGGTTCACCATCACGGAGGTAGGACATAAGGAAAACACACCACTTCTAAATGACCACATTTTAAGTCACCTTTGGGCTGTCATGGGATACTGAGATACAGGGGGAGACAAGCAGACATGTGCTTGGGAAGGGATTAATGGGCTGTCCTTGGGCCAGACCAAAGTTGTTGTGTGAATCAGTTTGCCCGGACAGAGAAATAAAGAAAAGCTCAAGTTACCAATTCATATCGACTTCATCCTCTTCTCTCCACAAGAACCTGTGATTCTCCCTTATAACATCAAGGTCAGTTTTATCGTTTCCTCTGTTAAAAAGAAAAAAAAGTTAGGGCAAATGATCAAGGAGTTGTTTTTAATTAAAATGAGTAATAAAAGCTGTCAATGCTTTTGCGGCTTTTGTGAAGTTCTTTAGCATATCCATTTTTTTTCCTAAAAAGGAACTATTTATCAAAAAAATCACATCCCTGACACTATCTTACACTACAGCAAAATGCTTCTCAAATATTCTCTAGATTCAGAAAAAATGGCAAGATAACTGTACTCAGATTCTTTTATAACTTAGCAATGTTGATTTTAGTAAATATGTTCATGCAGAAATACTATGCACCACATTTAATCTAGATAACACAGTTGATGTGTGCTTTTTAATTAAGAACATAGGATCCAAACATTCAACAATGTTTTATTTATATCTATAGCTTTCTACTTTTAGTTCTTAATTACACAATTGGCATAACTAAAAGAATTTGTATTTAGCACAGTTAATTCTTAAATATATGATAGAATGCTCTGTTGAAAGTTAGGTTAAGCATTATTACCTCTTATAGGAACTATAATCTCCAGATATGAAAAGTGTGCATTTATTTAGATAGGAACTTACTGTACTTTTTATCATCAACCTATTCAACATGAACAAGATAAGTAAAATATAATTACTTTAATTATCCAAAAATTACTCATGCATAATTTAATCTTATAAATATTTATGTATGCCAAATAAAGTTTGATTCTATTTGTCTTTAATTATTAATGATTTCAGCCTTTCTATCTTTTAGAAATAAACTTCTATAAATAAGACAGTACTTACCCTGAACGTCTGAAGTCTTCTTTCTTACCACCGTAGTATAAAATGTAATCATTTACAAACTTCTTATGTCTTGCATACTAACAGAATTAAGAAAATTAATAATGCTTCTTTTTAATGAATGCCTAGTAACAACTTCATCTTAAGATCAATTCATAAAAACTAACCCCACAATATTTCTATAATACAAGGTGTAAGAGAGAAAGATTCTAAAGTGATGATTATTGTTAAATGATAAGTTACACAGAGTTATTACTAAAACAACCTCTATCAAAACTGAAGGATACCTGCAGTAGTTGTGAGACCTGGAAAAACCCCACAACAACTGTTTTAAAGAGTTGCTGACCAATGCTGTATTTACATTGAGTGCCTTGAATAATTTATTCTAAATCAAAACTGAAACACTGCAGAATTATATAAATGTGCATTTTATAGTGCTGCAGTTGTTATATATTGGAATACATACACACAGAGATACACAGGCATTAATCATAGCTCATACAGTGTATTACTGTTAGCTTCAGAAATGGAAACACTGTAGTTACAATTCTTTGCCTTCTTTTAATTGCTCATCTTAATTAACATTTGGAAAACACAGCCTTATTACTGTACAGGAAAGAGAAAGCACATCTAAGATATATAATTAAATAAATGTATCTGTGTATAGGCGAATAGCAAAGAGAAGGTGGTTTTCTCCTTATTAAATTACATTTTCATATTTTGAAATATTGAAGTCATAGCTAGGAAAATGCATCCTATTAATCTCCCGGACTGATCTTTGACAATTTTCTAATGTAATTTTCTTGTCCGCCTGTTCAGTTTCCTTACTATTTTCTTTTCATTTAAAAAGAAACACCAATCTAACCAGATATCCTGTTTTTCCTCCCTTCCCACAAAATCAAGATAACCAGAAATTGTTCGTGCTTGAACTCTGCCTTAAGAAATGTAACTTAAAACATACTTGAAGAAAACCACAAAGACAAAAATAAAACCGTACGCAAAAAAAAATGCTTGAGAGTGTTCAGACATAGGTTTTTTTTTCAATATTAGAGTATTTTTGCTTTTAATTAGAATATTAAAGGATACGGCATCCATTGCTATTAAATGGAACCGTCTATTTCGGGCTTCTTCCCTAGGGAAAAAAGAAAATGTTATTCCAGTCATTTGAATGCTTATTGCAACTCTGACAATGTTACACTAGTGTGACCAAGTACCTGTCCCACTCATCCATTGCCACCTGTCTGTGGGCCACCTTGTCCTGCTTGTCCTTCTGGAAGGGCTTTTTGAGAATTGCATCTTCGCTGGTTGGCAGGGAGAACGGAGAAGAAAAAAGAAAGTATTTCTTAGATATTGCATTTACCGTAATTTTTAAAATCTCTCTTTTGAAAACTATGTACATATAGTAATTGTAAAATACTCAGATAATACCTAGAATCAAGAATGATCACTAGAATCATAGTTTCCATGGAACACATATTCAGATACCGGGATTCATACACCTAGAAAGATCAAAATTATATAGACTCTGGTTTTTCCCTGACACTCTGTGAAAGGGGAAATTGGACTTTGGAAAAGGCAGGTAGGAAGATTGTTGATCCTTTTGGATCATTGAACAAATCAACCCATAGTTCCCATGTAAGACACAAATGACCAAATTCAACGTTAGATACCAGTGTTATTTGAATTTTATAAAAATCAGCATAAACGAATGTACCTATTTATAACCTCACTCCCAATCAATGAGCATAGGATTGCAATACATGTCACTTCCCCCTCAGGCAGAAAAATCTATCTATATGGTCACTAGGAGTTGAAAAGGACTTGATGGCAACTCTTTCCCATAAAGACAAGTCGAGAAGAAATAATAAGCAACTGTTATACTTCATTTCTTTCCAGTAGGTATCCTTTCCCTCAACTTTATGGCCTCCAACTTCCTTTGGTTTCTTGTTCAGTACAGGTAACCTTTGACTTATGACTACAATTGGGACGGCAAAATTTGTTGTTTATTTATTTATTTATTGAACTTGTATGCCGCCCCATCTCCGAAGACTCGGGGCGGCTCACAACTAAAACAGGAACAATAAATACTTAAAAAGATTAAACTAATTTTACAAGCCCAAAAATTACAAAAACTAAAATTTACAATAGTTAAAATTGAGAAACCTATCCCGGGAGGGGTCACAGCCCAGGTTGGTCAAACAACCAGGTCTTTAAATC
The DNA here is from genome assembly GCA_009733165.1 of Naja naja. Taxonomy (NCBI): domain Eukaryota; kingdom Metazoa; phylum Chordata; class Lepidosauria; order Squamata; family Elapidae; genus Naja; species Naja naja. The sequence goes on along the minus strand of CM019151.1, from coordinate 112,429,648 downwards.
ATGGCGGAAGGTGCGGAGGTCAGGGGCCAGGCGGAGCCCCAAGGGCAGTTGGTTCCAGAGGTCAGGGGCAGACAGAATAGGCTCGTCGGGGACCGCCAGCCAGCATTGGCCTGCCGACGGGACCCCGAGGAGTCCTTGCCTATGTGCTCACACAGGGCGGCTGGCACTCGATATCGGCAGAAGATGCTCCCTTAAATATTGAGGACCCATGTCGTGTAGGACTTTGTATGTTAAAACCAGAACCTTGAATCTCACCCGGAGTGCAACCGGCAACCAATGCAGGCAGCGAGGAGGGGGGTAACATGGGAGAATCGGGAAACTCCCATCACCATCCGCGCTGCCACATTTTACACCAGCTGCAATCTCCGGATGGTATGCAAGGGCAGTCCTAAATAGAGAGCATTGCAGTAGTCGAGTCTAGAGGTAACAAGGGTGAGTGACTGTGCGCAGGGCATCTCAGTCCAGAAATGGGCGGAGCTGATGAACAAGGCAGAGCTGGGCAAAGGCCCCCCTAGCAACGGCCCCCACCTGCTCCTCCAACCGGAGCCGTGCATCCAGGAGGACCCCCAGATTCCGCACCCTATCCACAGGGGGCAACACCTCTCCCCCATGGGCAAAGATGGATATTCCTGGCTGAGCCGAGATGCCGGTATGCACAGCCACTCAGTCTTGGCCAGGTTGAGTCGAAGCATGTTCCCGCCATCCAAATCCGTACGCATCCAAACACTGGGTCATCAGGGAGAGGGCATCACTGATCTGGTTTGGGGTGGAAATGTACAGCTGGGTGTCGTCCGCGTACTGATGGAATCTCACCCCCAAACCATGGATGATCTCACCCAGCGGCTTCATATAGATGTTAAATAAAAGAGGGGAGAGGACCGAACCCTGAGGGACCCCACAAGAGAGCACCCTCGGGGTCGACCTCAACCCCCCCCCGTTGTTAAGCAATGCAGTCATTAAGCAAGGCATTATGGGACTACCATGATGTAAGGTTGAAAGGGGTGACTGATTATATCACCCACTGCAACTGTTGTAAATGTGACCCAGTTGCTAAGCCAGATTGCAATCTGCAATCTGCAACAGTTGTGTGATGACTGATGCTAAATCAATTTTTTCAGCGTCGTCATGAACTTTTGTAACTAAATGAACTGTCCTAACTTGCGGACTACCTGTTGCCTGACGTAGCAAGGGATCACCAGCCAGCCTTTAGTGGGGCTCTATGTGAAGCTCAGAACTGCAGGTAGAACTTGACTTACAACAGTTCATTTAGTGTCCGCTCAAAGGGAAATTGTCACCGAAAAAAGTGACCTATGACCATTTTTCACACTTTATAACCATTGCAGCATCCCCATGGTAACATGATTTACATTTGGATACTTGACAACTGGTTCATATTTATGACCGTTGCCGTGTCTCGGGGTCATGTGATTTTTTTTCGACCTTCTGACAAGCGAAGTCAATAGGGAAACCAGATTCACTTAACCATGTTACTAATTTAACAAGTGCAGGGATTCACTTAACAACTGTGGCAAGAAAAGAACCGTAAAATGAGGCAAAACTCATTTAACAAATTTCCCACTTAGCCATGTAAGTTCTGGGCTCAATTGTGGTCGTAAGTCAAGGACTACCTATACAAGGAATGGGATCAGGTTTGGGATTCAAATTGTTTAACAACCTGTTCTGTGGGTGTGGCTAGGTGGATGTGGTCATGTGACTGGGTGGGCATGCCTTCTTTTTTTTTACAGCACCCCCCCTCCCATTTTGTTTGGCTTCTGGGCCTTGGGCAAGCCTCGGGGGGGGGCATTTTTGCTCCCAGAAGGCTTCCCTGGGACCCAGGAAGGCAAAATATGGAGTGCGGAGGGGCGCAGTCTCAATGCACACCCTTTTTGCCTCCTGCGCCTCGGGGAAGCCTCCTGGGCGAAGCAGTAAGACAGCGAGGGGGATCTTGGCACAGCTGATCATCAGAACAGCTAATCGTCGGGAGGGGGAAAAATACCTTAAGGAGTGAGTAGGCAGGGAGAACGCAGTCAGCAATGTCGGGCATGTGCGTGATGTCGCGCATGCGTGGTAAGGACTGACTGGGAGGGGAGGGGCAGGCAGAGAGGGGCGAGGCTAGCCAGGGGCACGATTTGCCGGTTCTCTGAACTATGCAGAATCATAACAACCGTTCTATAGAACCGGTCCAAACCGGTAGAATCCCACCCCTGAATGGGATGGCAAAGAGCCACTAAATGGATGCTACAGTATTTTTTTAACAGTATTTTTCAAGAGAAGATACTCTGCTCATACTTAAGTAAAAAAACTCTCCGCACGCTCAAGTAAAAAAAAAATCTGCTATATGCACACATACAAATTATAACGCTACTAGAGCAATATGTTACCTATTTTTCTGTTGGCAAGATTTCTCCACTGTTTCATCATCACTAAAATCAGAGTCATAGTCTCCATGGCCAAGTATCTGGAGGAAAAAACGTACAACATGGATTCTGGTAAATTTATGGATTATAAGACATTGGCTTCAAAGGGCAATTTCCAAACTGAAATAACCAGAAACATATTTTGCGGGGGGAAACATGAAATGACAAAAAAAAAATTGGCTACTGGCTTCATAAACAAAGACTTGGTCTGAACAATGGGAAACATCAGCAGATTTCTCTCTATCTCTCTTCTCAAATATGCAAAAATCCATTGTCTGCAATCATAAACTTCAATATACAAAACAGCAAAGAATAATGTTACAGAATAATGTTATGAGGAGCCAATAATCGCTCACATTTTGGCCCAGGGGAAACTGCATGCCCCATGTATTCTGTGTGTTGGGAACAGTTTAAGAATCCATCCCTGGCTTCTTCAGATCCTAAGGCAGGGGTGTCAAACTCAAGGCCCACAGGCCGCATCTGGCCCATGGGCCCTCCCTGGAAGCAGCAAAGGACCGGCCCGCGGTGTCTCTGCCAGCTAAAATGCATGTCTGCGTGCATCCAACCAAAGTTCCATTTTTGCTGGCAGAGGTTGCAAGAGGCCGTCATAGCTGAAAACGAAGCCCAAGAGGGCCACACACAGCCTCCCTGAGTTCCATTTTCACTGGCAAAAGGCTGCAGGAGGCGATTGGAGCCAAAAACGGAGCCTCGATGAGTGATGTCGAGCTGGCCACGCCTACCCTGGCCATGGCCTCCCTGGTCCCCTGAGGTCAAACATAACCCTGATGTGGCCCTCAATGAAATCAGGTTGATAACCCTGTCCTAAGGTCCTAACAGTTGTGTGACTGACCCAGGATTGTTCAGCAAAAACCTGTAATAAAAAGTATAATTGGCAAAGTTATATTTTAGCCTTATTTAGCAAAGTACAAAAAAAACCTATTCCATGCTATGCATCAGACAACAAGGCACCAAAGGGCAGGATTCTAAAATTTATTTCCAATTTCCTCTTTCACCCAAGTGGCTACAGTTCTTTAGTAAGGCATATAACCCTGATTTAAGTTCACAGGAGAAAAATTTATCCAGAAAATATGGAATTTATTAAATAGGGTATTTTTAAGGATTGCATAATATCTCTTTCTTGCTAGTACTTTATGATCCAACTTCAGTTTTTTATGAGAAAAAGAGCTTTCTTCCTTCTACCAATGTCATTTTCTATAATTCAAGTTTCAAGAGGATTTCAAAAATGTCATACTTTCTTTTTACAATCGTAAAAGTATATAATTTTTCCCAATTTATTTTGCAGATTTATGGATGAAAGTGGCATCTTTAATCACTAACATTTATGACTGATTGTAGAAAATAGACATGATTCCACACTGAAGTGCTTAGAATACAAAGGTTATGTAATTGGCAATTGGAATTGGAAACCAGTTTCCAACGGAGGTTTTGGAACCTTGCCAACTAAAGAAGAACATGGAAGGGCCATGAATGTTTTCTAAACTCTGATTAAAAAATTATTTTCCTCTTGCAATTTACTTTAAAAGAACAGGTTTTCAACCAACAATGGCAAACTATTGAAATACTTTATCTGCAACACTTTTGATACGGGGATAGATTTATGGTGGGGACAAACACATTTATTAGCCATAAACATTATCTAATTATTATCACCATGCATACAACAGATTGCAAAGATGGACCAAAATAGACAGCAGCCTTTCAATTTATGCATACAAGTTATTTTTTATCTGCCTTAGTAGTTATGAATTCAAAACCAGACAAAAGAGTTAAAAGTAACATAAAAACTGCCATACAACTACTTTGTTGATTAGATTGAATAGGTTGATGGAGAGCAATCTATTAACTCTATTTTAAAAACTGAAATAAAAAATAAAATGATAATACATGAGGAAGGACTCTTTGGAAGGAAAAGCTATTTAAGCAAATAATAATGATCCCCAAAAAGGAAAGCACCAAATATTTGATTACCAACAACTTTCAAATTGCCAACTGGTATGTTAGCTGATGCAGCCTAATAGCATTTAATTGAAAACAAGCTCTTTCAATCTGAGCTGAAAGGAAACTGCACATATCAGCTCCTAACTGACAAAATCATTTTGGGAAGCTTTGTAAGAGAAGGAAGACCAACTTCGACCAATTAAAAGAAGACATTTGATTCCCTGCAACATGACTGGATAATGAAGTGCCTATAAATAATAGGAGTCAGTAGAAACATTGGAATCTTGGTTCAAAAATCAATGGCGCAATAGAAGACATAGGTGTTTGTCAATGGTGGTACAGAAAGGAGTTTTCCAAGGAGACTTAGTATCACTACTGCTGTTTGTCATTGCACTGATTCCTCCATCAATACTAGTGAATAAGTTCAAGTCATAACTATGAAACATAAAAAACACCATCTGAAATAGGATCACAGCTCAACCCTGTCCACATATAAAGTCAAGATACTGCAACAGTGTTTGCACTGAACAAATGTGCCACCTTTATTATAATCAATAGGGGGAAATAGTGAAAACTGAAGGAATCAAAATGCTCTATGGAAATAATATCAGGAGTCTGGATGAAGACAATCACTCCAAATACCTGGGCATCTTTCTTCATACTGAATATGACAGAACAGTGAAGAAAAAGTTTAGTCCAAATGCAGTGGAGAAAATACTACCAAGGCAATTAAAACCTGAGCAGTTCCAGTCATTAGATACGTACACTGCTGAAATAGCAGAATGGACTCAAACAGACCTAAAAGACCTGGATAGGAAGGCTAGAAAAATAATGAAAATGAATCAGCCCTTAAATCCATTCAGTGATATTAACAGACTCTATTTACCAAGGAGAATAAATAGGAGTGGAATGTTGCATTTAAACCAGAGAATTGGGAAAAAAGAACATTGGAAGAATATCTGAAGAAGATACACTGAAGCTAATTCATCATGAAGGATTACTAGAAAGACCAAACTGGCTTACAAAAAATACCAAATAAAGAATAGAAAAGAGACATAGCAAGCCAGGCATAGTATTATATGGCCAGTACATTTAAACAAAAACAAAAATAAGCAGGCAAAGCAGTTAACAAGACCTGGCAATGGCTAAGAATAAACAAGTTGAAAAAAGAGACAGAGGAGCTAATTTTGGTTGTACAAGAACAAATGCATACAAAGCCACAACTGAGAAGACGACAACAGACAGCAAATGCTGTCTCTTTTTTAAAAAAAGAATTTGTATTGATTTTTTTGCTGTATTGTTTTTTACTGTTGTAACTGTTTTATAGTTTTAGAACTGCAAGCTACCCAGAGTCACTTGGCTGAGATGGGCATCTATATAATTTGAAACTGAATAAATATAAGAAGCTGAGGAAACAGTAGGCTGCTGCAAGAAGATTGCACAGTCTAACTATGGCATGACAAAATAGCAACAATGGGGCAGTAGAAGATCTGATAGAAATATAGTTTTCCTGCAAACAAGAACTGGTGGGATCACAAAATAAACAAAATAACAGAAATGGAAGAAGCTAAAGAGCTGTGGGGATTTAGAATTCAAACAGAGAAGCACTTGTCACCCAGACTTAGTAACTGTTGATAAGAAAGAGTTAAAAAAAGTCTGGTTAGTAAACATGGCAGCACCTGGAGACAGGAGAATGAAAGAAAAAGCACTGAAGATAACAAAATACAAAGATAAATAAAAGTAGAACAACTGTGGCAAAAAAAAATGAAGATAGTACCAATAGAAATAATTATAGGCACCTTGGGTGCAATCCCAAAACAATTGGAGCACCACCTGAAACGATCCGCTTTGATAAAATCACCATCAGTCAATTGCAAAAGGTAGCTTTACTTGGAACAGTTTTCAAAACAATACCTTTAATATTATCAAAGAACATCTTCCTATCCCAGGTCCTTGGGAGAGATTCGATAGGTGGACAAAAATGCCAAATCCTATCTAAACATCTGGCTGACTGTATGACCAAAAATAAACTGACATAATACAGTAGCCAAAAATGATTCACTGAAACATCTATAAAAATGATCATGCGCCATTAATGAAAAATGGGTGGGATCAAATAGTTGAAAATGACCAGGTTAAAATTATGCAGGAATTCCAAAAAGAAACTAGTGAAGACTTGGTGCAAACGTAACACATCAGATTGAACTGTGTTTGAAAAGAAGAATATGTGGGTAATTGATGTGGTAATACTAGGGTGTAGTAGGATAGAAAACAAAAAGACTGGAAAAGATAAAAAAGTATCAAAATTTGAAAATCGAAATTGAAAGATTATGGCATAAACCAGGTACGGAGGTCCCAGTGGTTATTGGTTCACTAGATGTCATACCAAAAAAATATTGGACAGCTCATAAAACATCTGCACATTGAAAAATTTTCCATCTATCCATTACAAAAGAACATACTATATATTACACCAATACATTACAACATCCTAGATTCTTACGAAGAAATCCATACGTATGAAGGCCAATCCACACATATGAAGGCCAGCTAAACAACTGGCAACTGTAATTTTATATAGTTCTGTATATAATAAGTTTATGTCACTTTAGTTCTGTACTTGATTGAATACTGAGATTATGCAATTTATATCCCCAATGTTCGAGACAAGCACACCTGTTTTTCCACTTTTAACACAAAACTTCAGGATTTATTATGATTAAGCTGCACAATTTCAATATATGAACTATGATCTAGATTGGAACTATCACATTCAGGTGAGGCAGAGCCTTTGCCCTAATTGTTTTCTGAGATTTACTCCCTTGTGTGTAAGGTATATTTTGGGAAGCAAGTAGCTGGGAGATTCCTGCACATAATGAGACATTAACTTATTTTGGCATAAAATAAACAAAAAAAAGATTCAGATATGATAGAGCCTGTACAGTGGCTGAATTAATTGTAAATGGAGAGATGTGCTCACCTCAGCTATACATATGGAATTTTGTGATATGTGATATGGTTTTATGATTCATATGAATGCACTTCAAAAAAAAATTGAGAGGTGAACTGTAATCTGAAACAATAAGGGCCATGAAATTTCAGTGCATCATCTTTAAATAGTTTTGAATCATTTCTAGGCTTGCCTAGGCCTAAAGACAGAAATGGCACTATGATAGTCTAAGATCATGGTTGTCCCAAAGATATTTTTTTTCCAAAAAGCAACTGGACTTTGTTTTTCCTTGAAGACGTTTCGCTTCTCATCTGAACCGAAGAAGCTTCCTGGATGAGAAGCGAAAGTCTTCAAGGAAAAACAAAGTCCAGTTGCCTTTTTGGGGGAAAAAAAGCACTTTTTGGGACTATGGGAGTAAAGTTCTCACACTCAGCCTTCAGACTCAAGAAATGCAAATACAAGTAGTCCTCAACCTACAACAGTTCACTGAGTGACAATTGAAAGTTACGGCACTGAAAAAAGTGACTTACGACCATTTTTCACACTTAAAGGACCATTGCAACATCCACACAACCACGTGATCAAAATTCAGACCCTTGGCAACTGACTCCCATTTATGACGGTTGCAGTGTCCTTGAGGCATGTGATCTGCTTTCACGACCTTCTGACAAGCAAAGTCGATGGGGAAGCCAGGTTCACTTAAGCACCGTGTTACTAGTAACCCCTGCAATGATTCACTTAACAACTGTGGCAAGAAAACGAGGCAAGACTCACTTAATCAATGTCCTGCTTAGCAACATTCGGGCTCGATTGTGGTCGTAAGTCGAGGACTAACTACTATCCCCGCAATTCACCGTCCTCCTATAACCCCATTTTTAAATTCGATCGAATATTGCGCAAATGCATCCTGCTATGACGCCCGGGAAGGTTTTCCCTGACGGAACACCCAGCGCAGCGCCGCCCTGGGGCGAATCCTCTCGCTGCCCCAGCTGCTCTCTTTCCCTCCACAGCGGAGATCCGCTACTTACAGCCCTGGGCAGCTTCTTCTCGGAGGCCTCCATGTCACCTCCCAATCGGTCCGCCTTCCCCGGCTCGGCCTCCTTCGCGACTTGGCCGGTAGCGCCCAGAGGCTCCTCCGCGGCGGCGTCCCTCAGCAAGAAAGGCTCGGTCGGAAACTGCGGCGGTAAAGAAAAGAGCCGATCAGCGAAGCGGCAGCCTCCCTCGCTGATTCTTCAGCCCGGCGCTCCCCGGATCGGGATGGGTGGGAGAGGAGACCGGACCTTCTTGTGCTCTCTTAACAGGGAGAAAACGGGAAGAGGGAGAGCATTCTTGTACAGTTCCCCAGAAACTGAGCCTAATGCTCGGTTTCTTGAGTTCTCTTAATTTTTTGGAGAAAGGGATCCAGATTCATAAAACGGGGACGCCTTTCTGGTCTGGAAATGAAGAAAAGGAGGAGGGGGCTGTGAGATATAAATTTCATTCAATATTGGACGCTAATTGGTTTTGGTTTTAGCCCTCGAATCGAAACCCAGCCTCTGGGATGGGTTGGGTTGGGTTGGGTTGTAAATCAAAAAGACAGGTGCTGGCAGAGTTGGGATCTTGGACACAAAGCAGAACAAGTGACAAGGTCTAGACTAGAGTATTCAGGTACATGGAAAGCATAATAGAGGTAGCGAGGAGGGGGTCAAGCTATTTTCTAAAACACCCGAAGGCCAGACAAGGAATAATGAATGGAAACTGATCAAGGAGAGATTCAACCTGGAAATAAGGAGGAATTTTCTGACAGAACAATCAAGCAATGGAACAGAAGTTGCCTTCAGAAGTTGTGGGAGCTTCATCACTGGAAGCTTTCAAGAAGTGACTAGACTCCCATCTGTCAGAACTGGTGTAGGGTGTAGGGTCTCCTGCTTTGGCAGGGGTTGGACTAGATGACCTACAAGGTCCCTTCCAACTCTGATTATCTGTTATCTGTAGTTCTCGACTTGCAACACTTCGTTTAGTGACTGTTTGAAGTTACAACATCACTGAAAAAAATGACTTACGGCTGTGTTTCATACCTATATCCATTGCAACATCCCCTATAGTCATATGATTTACATTCAGGTGCTTGGCAACTGACTCACATTTATGACGGTTACAGTGTCCTGGAGTCACATGATCTTCTTTTGTGACCTTCTGACGAGCAAAGTCAATGGGGAAACCAGATTCACTTAACAATCATGTTACTAATTTAACAACTGCAGTGGTTCACTTAACATGTGACAAAAAAAACACATCAGTTTGACCTCTGGGGAGGGGTATGGCCAGCCATCATTCATGTCAGAGGTGCCTGTGGTGGCCCAAGCACTCTGCCACCGAAAACGGAGCCTGGGAGGGCCATGAGCTCCGGTTTCACTGGCAGACGCGTCACGGGCTGGTCCTTTGCTGTTCCCAGGGCAGTCCCGCAGGCCAGATCTAAGCAGCCGCAGGCCAGATCCAGCCCACGGGCCTTGAGTTTGACACCCTTGTCATAGCCTAAGCTTTTCTGAAAAATTTCAAGATGATAAAAATGAAATCGATTCTATGGTGTGACCTGATTAGGCCTGTAGTATGGCAAGGAAAATCACCCTTCCCTCTCTGGAGACAGGTCACTCTCAGAAAAGATAAGTATGAGTTTTGTTAAGGAAAGAAGAAAATGTCAAAGTTCCTTTTTAAATTCAGTCATCACTTTAAGACAGTTTAGTCTGGTGGGTAAGGTACCCAGGCAAGAAACCAGAGGACTATGAATTCTAATTCCATTTGGGACATGAAAGCCAGCTGGGTGACTTTGGGCCAGTCAGTCTCTCTCAGTTCAACCTTCCTCACAGGATTGTTGTTGTGGAGAAAGAAGAGGGGTATTACGTATGTTCATTGCCTTGAGTTACTATTTATAAAAATAAAAAGTGAGATATAATTAAATAAAAATATAAAAACATTTAGTGACAAGAACAGATTTTAAAATACAGATTTGCTCAAAACATAGCAATTTAAAAAGGATCTCCAGGAGAAAAAAGATAAATACTGTATGCATGACTCTGAATAAATTTCAAGATTGTATTGATCAATCCCCAATTTAGAGGAACTCTGATGTAGAATGATTGATTATTTGCCATCAAGTCATTTTTGACTCTTAGTGACCACATAGATTGATTTTTTCCATTGCAATTTATCCCTAACCTAGTCTTTCAGGGCTTCCAACATTGTACCCATTACTCTATTACCGAGTCCATCCCCCTTACTGGAAGTCATCCTTTTCTCTTTCCTTCTATCCTGGCCAGCATTAGAGCCTTTTCCAGAGAAGGAGCCTTGGTGGTGCAGGCTGTTAAATGCATAGCACTTAAGTTCCAGCTGCCTGCAATTAGTGCAGGCTCGAATCCCACCAGGCTCAAGGTTGACTCAGCCTTCCATCCTCTTGGGGTAGGTAAATTGAGGACCCAAGATTGTTGGGGGCAATAAGCTGACTTTGTAAAAATGCCGCTTGGTAATAAGCAGGCATATACAATGGAATGAAGGCTATTGCTGAGCGCATTGGGTTGTATCCCAAAAATTGTAAGCCGCCCTGAGTCTTCAGAGAAGGGCAGCATATAAATGTAATTAAAAAAAAAAGCTTTGGCTTTCTGAGGCTTTGCATAATCTGTCTGAAGTAGGATCATTTGAGTTTGGTCATTTGTGTCTCAAGAGAAAAAACTGGATTGGTTTGTTTGATAATTTATTGGAGGGGGCGGATTGGTTCCACAGTATCCTCAGGAGTTTTCTCCAACACCAGAGTTCAAAAGCATCATTGCTCTTCTTACCCTGCTACATCAAAACTCAACATTCACTTCCCATGGAATTCCCAGGGAATATCACGACGTACATAATTCTGACCTTTGTAAAGTAGTTCCAAGTTGCATAAAGCTGTCCTCCTTTCTAGTTCCAGTCCTGACTTAGTTGCATCTAAGTGACTCATCATCAAATGGTGTTGTCCTGATTCCGCAAATACCATGTGTTAATAAGCACAGTTGACGGATTGAGGCTTCTGGTTTGCTGCCCTTCCTCTTCAGCACATCACCTGCCAGCAATCATGGCACTGCAACAGGAACAGTGTGGGTCCAATACCACAACTCAGACGTCACAGTTTTCTCTTGTGCCTTTTATGTGAAATTTCCCCTATTTTTGTTTTTAAGTGTTTTAATTATTATCAGCTGGAAGCCAGACAGCATATAAATTTAATACATACAACAGTAATAATAAATACACCTTACATCCTGCACTTAAGAGCTAAGTATTTAGCAAGCTGATTTATCTATGTGTATTTGAATATATCCCTATTTCTATTGTTATCTCTTATCACCAAACAATGCTAAAATAAGAGCAACTATTTTCAATTGTTGACTGTATTTAGGACCTAGAAGATTTATAATATTGTTCGTTCAGCTTGATCACATGAAGCCCAATAGGAATACGGTATAGCCAAAGTCTATTGATATCTCAGGGAGAGGCAAGATGATGGCATTGTTGGAAAAGCTCTATAGACTACACCTGTTTTCTGAAATTTATGAATTGTGAAAGCCAATTTTCTGTAGTGCTGTATAGCTGCAACCTGTATCCTTTTCTGCGCTGATATCATCACATATCTAACGATCTAAGCTGGTTAGCAAAAATCTCCCAAAGGTAAGGGTGGCATGAGGACTGAGAAAGTTTGAGTGTATTAAAACAGAAAAAAACAGCTGTATTTTTCTTTGAATATTCTCCATTGTTCAAGTTCTGCAGATTTGAGAAAAACAAAACAAAACAAAAAACTTTAAGAGCTTGTCCTTTCTTGTTTGGAACTCTCAGCACCCTAAAACAAAACAATCAGGGTTTCCATTTCTCTGTGATATTTCAGTACTACTGCTTTATATAAGCAGAGCAGTTAATCAATGACAACAACTGCATCTTGTCTCCAGCCTTAGTTGCCTGACTGAATCTTGGAATCTGTTTTGTTACTCCTGGCACGACGCTAGTAGAAAATGTGAGATTATGAGCATCTCCTTTTTGTTCAGCAGGATAATTATTTGCAGAATTGATGTTGCAATGTTAATAGGTAAAATGCCTGCCAAGACCTATCTCCAGATCAACAGCTACAGTAGGGTTTGACTTACACTAAATGGGAATGATTTACACTATAATTAACACAGGCATACCAATATACACCTTATAGCAGTGTTTCTCAACCTTAGCAAACTTTAAGACAACGTAAATTACAATTTTCAGAATTTCCCAGCCAGCTGGCTGGGAAATTCTGAAAATTGTAATTTACGTTGTCAAAGTTTGCTAAGGTTGAGAAACACTGCCTTACAGAAATGTGCATATTATTCAGAAGATGCTTTGCTTACATACAACACATGCACAAAAGAAATTGAGAATGCCAAGCTTTCTCGGACCTGTAAGGAGGTGTGATTACTTCTTGTTTTCAAAAGAAACTCATTCCAAGATAAAGCCCACTTTCAAATAATTGATAAAAATCCAGTACAGGTAGTCCCCTACTTACAATTTAGCAACCATTCAAAGTTAGAGTACAGGTAGTCCTCAACTTACAGTGATTCATTTAGTGACCATTCAAAGTTAGAACGGCCCTGAAAAAAGTGAATTATGACTTTTTCACACTACTGTTGCAACATGGTCACATGACCAAAATTCAGGTGCTTTGCAAGTGATTCATATTTACAACTCTTGCAGTGTCCTGGGCTCATGTGATCCCCTTTTGTGGCCTTCTGACCGGCAAAGTCATTTGGGAATCCAGATTCACTTAACAACCATGTTACTAACTTAATAAATACAATGATTCACTTAACAATGGTAGTAAGAAAAGCCATAAAATGGGGCAAATTCACTTAACAAATAAATTTCACTTAGCAACATAAATTTTGGGCTCCATTGTGGTTGTATTTCGAGGACTGCTTGTACAAAAAATGGTTCTGGAAAAAATTACGACTATTTTTCACACTTAAGACCACTGCAGCATCCCCACAGTCATGTGATCACAATTTGGGGGCTTGGCAACTGTCATGTATTTATGACGGTTGCACAAATAGGGGAGGGTGATTTCTGAATCCACAACTTTTCATTCAAGAGGACAGGCAATTGAGCTATAAAATCTTCATCTGAAAGTATGCACAGGAAGACTTGTCTACAGGACTTTTTTTTTAATGTCCCTGATAGTTTTGCACAAATTTGCTCTAAATTAACATGGTTGCATAATTTCAACATTGCATTGTTGATCTCTGTAGGTCTCTAAAATCTTAACCACGTAAGAATTGGTGGAAAGTAAAATACATTGCATTTCAGATTTATAAATTTTGTAGTTCAAAATTTCTGGGGACTCTTCCTGCCATCTTTTCCTGATGTCTACTAATCTTAGTAATATCAGCAGAACTTGTTCAGGTTTTAAAAGGGGTTAGTTTGTTTATTGTGGCTGAGATTAAACAGCTTCAGTTAAACTGAGTCTGATGTTTCCCACAAAAGTATTGGCAATAATGTGAGCTCATAATCCTGATGGAGGTTCTTGAAGGAATTTCTAGTTTCAGAGTTCTCATTTTAAAATCAGGTTTGCCAAAGAACACAGTGATTGGGTCATAATTGTAATATGTAATCATTAATTCTAAACAAGGCAAAGATCAGTTACTACCATGTCTTATTTAATACAACTTCTCATTTCTCATCATATACTCTTAATGTCTGATGTATCTTTTGGTTCTGCGTGAACTGTGATTCAAATAGAAGATCCCTTACACACTTAACTTATCTTCAATGTGTGCAGGCAGTCTAGATTCCTTTCTAGGAAGTTGGCTTTCTTTGCCTTTCCCATAGTTTTGCTCAACTTCCAGTATTATTTCCTAACTTATTGGCATTCCTTGAGCTTCGAAATGTTTTATGGCTGAGATGACCATTTTAGTTTCCCTGGCAAAGTTACCTGATTTGACACCATAGAGCTGATCCAACAGTTTGTTTCTTTTGGAAGATTTCTTTGGGTGTGCCTTTTAGCTTGGTCCCTAAAATTCTCCTCCAGGCATGCCAAAAAAGAAAAAGAAAAACCCATAAAAGTAAGCAGAATGCAACAAGGGAGGAGCATTAAGAAATTAAAAGTGTAGTACAGCTAGTCCTTGACTTGAAACCACAGCTGATTCCAAAACGTCTGTTGTTAAGCAAGGCAGTTGCCCCATTTTACAACCTTGTTTTGCCACAGTTGTTAAGCAAATTAATGCAGTTGTTAAGTGAATCATGCAGTCATTAAGTGAATCTGGCTCCTCCCTTTGTCAGCCTTGGAAGCCATTTTTTACTTGGAAGCTTCAAGGCAGCCACATTTAGTGTCTGGGAATTTGGGAGGGGGGATTTCATAGTGAGGTAGAAGATTAGACTCAACAACATTCTTTTTCAGAGAGTCAAGGACATGTTACCCTGCACCTGGAGAGGAGTGTCTGGAGGAATGTCTCCAGTTGGGACGACGATTTCATTGGGCCGTGTGATGGACTGATGGGTACAGGGGATGAATCTTTGAATTTCTTTTGGGAAGGGAAAACCTGGAACTCTCAGATTCGGGTTTTCCCAGATGTGCCAATATGACAACTCTAATAAAATGGAACTTTGAGGAAATGCTTGTCTCGGAGTTTATTGGTTTGGAGTTGGTTAGTTGGAACGCTGACATTGACTTTGCTTGTTGGCTGGGAAGATTAAAAATAGTGGTAACACAGTGCATCTGTCATAAATACATACCAGTTGCCAAGTGTCCAAATTTTGATCATGTGACCATGGGGATGCTGCTGTGATTATAAGTGTGGAAAAACAGTCATAAGTCACAATTTTCAGAGCCATTGTTAACAGTGGTGGGATTCAAAACATTTTTACTACCAGTTCTGTGGGCGTGGCTTGGTGGGCATGGCAGGGGAAGGATACTGTAAAATCTCCAGTCAGAGGTGGTATTTGCTGGTTCTCCAAACTACTCAAAATTTCCGCTACCAGTTCTCCAGAACTGGTCAGAACCTGCTGACTACCACCTCTGCATTGTAACTTGAAGCGGTCACTAAACGAAGGGTTGTAAGATGAGCACTAAGTTGAAAACATGAATGGTGGTAAGTTGAAAACAAGAGATGGGTTCAAGATTGAACTGGTACTGGATAAATGCAGATTGAATACAGAAGGAAGTAACAGGTCCCTCCCTCCACAATATGTTGGTCTCATGCCCTTGGTAGAGTCAGACTCTGAGGGAGAGGAGGAACAGCCAACAGGGAGTACGGGTGTGACTCCAGAGGTTGTGGAGGAGGCTGGGGAAGGGCAGAGGGAGAACCAGGCCCATCCCCTCTGCATCCTAGGGCACACAGGGAGCAACGGAGAAGGCAACAACTTGGCTTATGAGAGAGGAACCATGATCCTCATTGGTTGCAGCTGGGGAGACTAGTATATAAGAGAGACAATTACAACACAGCGTTGCCAGAAGCAAAGCGTGTATTATTTTGGGCTGAAGTTATCTTGGTTGGCATCCTTCCAACAGACTGTGCCTTGTTATCTCCTTGAATTTGGTAATTACTTATCCTGTCCCATTGTGAAAATTTCATCATTGTAGTTTGTTTGGTTTTTTTATTTCACCTCTATCTGCTCATTAAGTTCAGACTGTATTGCTTCCTATTTTTGAGTACGTTTTATCTCCAACTGAGAATTATTGGACAGTGGAGCCAAGTTGGAGGCATTAAAGGACATTTATTTATGTTTTGGATTTTGTTACATTTGTGTTACACTCCGGGTCATCACAGTTGGTTATACAGAAAGAATGAGGACAAAAAAAATATGTAGCAAGAGGGAGAGAAAAGGGGGAAGACACAAGTGAACATGTTATAAAACCCAATATATGAGTACATTTATTTATTTATTTAGTTATTTAGCTGCCCGTCTCCCTCCAAAGGGGACTCTGGCAGCACACAACAATAAATAAAATAGATACTGGTAAAAGTCTGAACGCCACAGTAATAAGAATAAAGCAATGTATTTTATTAAATTATACATTTAAATGTATTTTAAATTGAAAATAAAAACAATATGTGCATATACTGCAGTACAAGCGAGGGCACATCACCCTGGGATGATGCAACTGTCATAAATACATGCCAGTTGCCAAGCACCCGAATTTTGATCTTGTGACCATGGGGATGCTGCAATGATTGTGGGTGTGAAAAACAGTCACGTCACAATTTTCAGACCTGTAACAAGCTGTTGTAACTTCAAACAGTCACTAAATGAACGATTGTAAGTTGAGGACTACCTATAGAGAAGGGGTGGTCAAACTCACGGTGTCATGGCGGCATCACGTCACATATCGGGACTTTTTTCCCCTTTGCTAAACCAAGCGAGGGCGTGGCCAGCACGTGACGCATCCAGCCCATGGGACAGGAGTTTGACAGTGCTACTATAGAGAGTAGTCTTCTTTACAGGACTAAAGCTATAATTAACTATTACTGTTAATCTTCTCATCACTCCTTATCACTCATCCCCTCCCACTTGTGACTGTATGACTGTAACTTTGTCTTTTGTATCCTTACAATCTATATTGACTGTTTCCTAGTATGATCTGATTGCTTATTGTACCCTATGACTATCATTAAGTATTGTACCTTATGATTCTTGACGAATATATCTTTTATTTTATGTATACTGAGAGTATTTGCACCAAGACAAATTCCTTGTGTGTCCAACCACACTTGGCCAATAAAGAATTCTATTCTATTCTATTCTATTCTATTCTAAAGCTATAGTGGAGAGATATAGTGTGAATGATGTTGCTGTAAATTATTTTTAGCAAAGTTTCCTTTTTATTTTCTTTCATATGCTTTTAATTTCATTAGCTTACTACATTCTGCTCCTTTTCTGCACTCTGCATACCATAAGTTACCATTAAAGTGAATTATGTAATGGATGCAAAAATAAATGACAAATCAGCAAGGTTTCAAAAATCTATGGAGAATCCTAGGAAATCTTTCTAATGAAAGTATTCCTCTGTATAGACTATAGAGTAAGCATTTCTCAATCTTGGCAACTTTAAGAATTGTGGACATTTAGCTCCCAGAATTCCTCAGCCAGCTGTGTGAGCCAATGAATTCTGGGAGTTGAAGTCCACCTATCTTAAAATTGCTAAAGTTGAATAACACCTGTATACTGTATAGTATAAGGATAGTGTTTGATTGGTGTTGTTTCAATAGGCTGGTTCCTTCTCCGTGTATGGTAAATAGTTCAGTTGGCAGATATTCAGAATCAGCTGCCAAAAACAATTTTGTAAGTACATAAAGGCTAATTCCAAACAGCATGGCAATGTAGCAAAAAAAGAAAAAGTCACAGATACAATTGATCAGAATCTTCTAATGCCTACAAGAAGCTATTCATAATTTAACTTAAGACTTACAGCTTCTGACAAATAGGAACTAACTAAACATATTTTAAATAATGGAAGCACAGTGGTTCTCTGTTGCTGAAACAGAATCATCACTTAAGTGAATGAGAGGGAGGCCTAAACCTTGAATAATACAAACTGGGATATGAAAAACAGCTTTGGGAGGTTTTCTTTTCAGTTTTGAGCAAGTATATTCGAAAGGCAGTAAATGAAAAGCCATATGTCAGCTTGTTAGGAAGCTTAGGGGAACCAGAAGGTCTGGCAGAATGGAAGCCTTTCATTGGATTTCTGCCTTCCGCCTCAGAAAACATTCCAGAACGCTGTTGGTTGGGAAGGAGGAACCTGGAGACGGATAACTCTGTCCAGCTACTGCTGATTTGTAGCAAGAAGCCAACATTTCACTACCCAGCTTCTCGGTGGTCTCACCTTAAAGCAATGTCTCTTTGCTGCAAGGATTTCCAGTGTTGGCAGCTTGACTTCGGGAAAACCAGGCTGGTGTATAATGGTTAGGCAGTGTTTCTCAACCTTGGCAGCTTTAAGATCTGTGGGCTTCAACTCCCAGAATCCCCCAGTCAGTCATACATGTGGCTTTTCGTCCATGTTAGCTGGGGGGGATCCTGGGAGTTGAAGTCCACAGATCTTAAAGCTGCCAAGATTGAGAAATACTGAGTTAAGAAATGGCACAGGCACTGTTTATTGTCAAGCATAGGAACCCACAAAGAGATTTGGGGTTAGTCCTAGTCAGCTTCTGTCAGCCCAACCAAAAGGATATGAAGGACAGAAGGACTGCTGAATTGGTCAGGTGAAGGAAAGGCAGGATGTAGTTTAACAAATACACAGGTAAAAGAATTCAATTCCTTTTGATTTAGCACAGACTTTACTCAAAACTTCCCAACTGGATAGTCGCACCTCCCCTCCTATACATTCAGATGGACTAGGGCCAGAAGCGAATGGAAAATTGGAAATCTGCCCCTGGCATAGATATTATACATTTTTGTTCTTGGGTTGTCTTCCGGGCAAAAGAGGTTTAACTGAAATGCAGAGAGAAGCAAGTCTATTTCTCTAAGGAATAAAGTAGTCTATCTAACTCTTTTTATTTCTAATGAATGTTTCAGGACATAGTAGTGCTACTGGGGGGGGGGGAGATGGGGAGCGGGGAGAGGGAAAGCAACCAAGATGTGCTTGCCAAAATTTTGCTCTTCAAAAAGCAAAGGCTGACATTCATAAGGAGGGGTGGCAGCCTAAATGTTAATAGGATTTGCAGAATTTTACGTGACTGCATGTTTCTGGTTGCCAGGTTACAGTGACTACCTAGCTGTCACAGAGAGAAAAACTAAAATGCGGGGGTGGTGGTGGAAATAGAGCACATTCAGGATATAAAATTCATATTCACTTCCAAGCGTCCTGTATTAGATGCTCAGGTGTTCTGTTATTCTAAGTTTACCTGTCAGGTGATTCTGGTGCTGTCCATTGGCTGGCCTTAACCCACAACAGTAGAAGGGGCTGATCAGATTAGTTTCAGCTTTTTGAAACTAATGTGGAACTCTACAACTCTTTTTCCCTAATCACTGGGTTACCCACCAACACCTTCTTACTGAAATAAATAAATAAATGCATAGAAAGCAGGGATGCATCACTGTTGAGCCTTGGAAGAATCTTGCATCCAAGAATGCTTCTGGGCCCCAGATGTTACCTGAAGGCATCGGCAGAATAAGTTGCTACGGTCCAAAATCTTGCTTGGAGCTTCTGTATATATACCAGCTCAAAAGAGATGTAGTAGAATATTCTGGGAGGTGAGTTTGCTTCCTAGTAGCAGAGTACATTGGCTACACTCACCATGGCAATCATTCTGTAAATGTGCTTATGACATGCTCTCAAAATGCCAAATTTGCTAGTGATCTAAAAATATTAGGCTCTCCTGTCCTAATCCACGCAGAGATTCTTGTGGTAGAGTTCAGCTCAGTTTAGAAGTTATTCCTGTCTGTGCATACACATTCTGAACCTCTGCAGCTATAACTGAAACTACTAACCAAAGAAGAGAATGTAAGAATTTGAACTGGTTACTGAAAAGACATTGATGTAAGAAATGTCCTTCTCTATCACAATTGGCATCATGCAAAAAAGATCTCCATCTCATCCTTAGATGGATTCAACCACTTCAGGCAATTGTGCTTGGATCTCATCAAAGTACAACAAATGGCTAAGCATTTTATTTCTCTATACTGTATTTATACTGTCTCTATTGCTTGCCTTGGAAAGGACTTCTTGCTAAGATGGAGGTAGGATGCTATTAATCCTGTTCTTTTAACACCAAAAGTTCCCTTTGATGGGCAGGGAAGGAAGGAAGGAAGGAAGGAAGGAAGGAAGGAAGGAAGGAAGGAAGGAAGGAAGGAAGGAAGGAAGGAAACTGTCTTTGACAATCCTGATCAAAAGGGAGTTTTGTTAGGGGAATGCTGGGCAAGTTGCAGCCTTTAGCCTAATTCAGAAATTGGAAGTTCACATCACTTTTTATACTAGGTTTAATGAATGGATTTATTTCTATCTATAGGTAGTCCTTAACCACAATTAAGCCCAAAATTTCTGTTCTAAGTGAAACATTTGTTAAGTGTGTTTTGCCCCATTTATGACTTTTTTGCCATAGTTGTTAAGTGAATCATTGCAGTTAAGTTAGTGACAAGATTGTTAAGTGAATCTGGCTTCCCCATTGACTTTGTTTGTCTGAAGGTTATAAAAGGCTCTCACCTGACCATGGGAGACTGCAATCGTCATAAATATGAGTCAGTTGCCAAGCATCTCAATTTTGATCATGTGACCATGGGGATGCTGCAAAGGTCATAAATGTGAGAAATGGTCATAAACCACTTTTTCCAGTGCTGTTATAACTATATATTCATGTGTCAATAACTCAGCTGCTTTGTCAGTTCCCTTCTGAATTCCCAAAAATGCATCAGGGTTTGTAAATGATCTACACTAAAGCCTCTGCCTTCAGCAGAATTCTGAGTGTAAGTGGACTTTCTGAAAACACCCAAATTTTTATCTTGTATCTGAAAAACTGCTGGGGCAGAGAAATAGCCAGAGAATTCTGATTATAAAAACTTCTAGCCAAGTTTCAGTCAATTTGCTATAAACAAATCTATTCTAATCTGTTCCAGTTCCTCTCTTATTATCCTGACTGCTCAGTTCTTGGAATTTCACATCTTTCTTTTGACTGTAATTTTAATTTGGAGTATATTTTTATTGAATGACAGTTGACTTGGATTTTTCTTATTTGGCTGTTATGTAGCCTGAAAGTCAACACACAATCTACCATAACTGAATTATGTTGCTGTCTGTCATCTCCATATGAAGATTTTCCCTCTGTATATACCAGATAATGGTACTGGACATTCTATCTAGCTTATAATTATACTATAGTTCACTCGCTCCCTAATGTAAACTACAGAGCCTTGCCGAGTTTTAGAAAAGAGGTCATGAGAAAGTCATATGAATTTTAAGGAGTGACTTTCTTTATTAAAATAAACTCTAAAGACAACCACTTTTCAATAACGTAAAGTGATAACTAAAACTGTAAGATTAGATCCTAAAGTTAGGCCAACTTCAGAGCACATTCAGCTATATGAAGGATGAAAATCACAAATGTAATTTCTTTGGGGTGAAGATATAATTTGGGGGAACAGCCATAATATGCTACTCAATGATCCATAAAAGTCATTCTTGACTCTTCAACATCTGGATTTAAGGTATTGGAACAGATCTTCAAGTCTGATTTACCTGGGTGTTGGACATATCTATGTATGACCCCTCCTTAATTTGAGCTAGGAATTGTGTCTTCTATTTACAATAGGATGTTGAATGAACTGCAGAGTGTCAGGCATAATAAAACCTTTACTTTGCTATTAATAGAAAATTTATGCAAATTGAAGCTGAAATTTCTACCATTTCATCAGATTTCCAGCACTAAAGCTTAAATAAGCCACTAAAAATTCCCACAATTCATAAAATGGTATAATCAGATTAATGGTAGAATTCTACTCAGCAGAAATAATGATACAAGATCAAATGCTATGCCCTACATGTGGCTAAACGTAACTGTGCAAGCCAATTCTTCAACTCTGAAGTTCCAGGATAGAAAATATTAACATTCTGTTTTCTCAAGCTAAACACAGACATATTTAATAAAGATAGACATAGGTGGGTGTGTATTCTTATACATACTCAGACACATGCATAGGGATACTAAATGTGGAAAATTCATGTGGTGGTGGAAAATGTGAAAAAAATATCTCATCATTAAAGTGACTATGAACTACATAACTGACTCCTAATTCTATCAGTCAAAAATATATTCCATCTTTTCCTCCTTAAGGGACCTTCTGATCAGAATAAAGAGAAAGGGGGAAGGTTACACCTGCAAGAGGATGTTGTTTGAACCTCTCTACAGACGGATGTGGTGGCTCAGTGGCTAAGACACTGAGCTTGTCAATCAGAAAGTTGGCAGTTCGGCAGTTCAAATCCCTAGCACTGTGTAACGGAGTGAGCTCCCATTACTTGTCCCAGCTTCTGCCAACCTAGCAGTTTGAAAGCACTTAAAAATGCAAGTAGAAAAATAGGACCACTTTGGTGGGAGGGTAATAGGGTTCCATGCTCCTTCGGCGTTTAGTCATGCCAGCCACATGACCACGGAGATGTCTTCGGACAGCGCTGGCTCTTCGGCTTTGTAACGGAGCTGAGCACCGCCCCCAGAGCCAGAAACTACTAGTGCGTATGTGCAAGGGGAACCTTTACCTTTACCTTCTACATTCCATGAACAGAGGTAATTCAGGTAGCCCTTAACAACAGTTCATTTAGTGACCATTCAAAGTTACAATGGCATTGAAAAGTGACTCCAACCATTTTTCACTTATGACTGTTGCATCTTCTCCATCATCACACAATCAAAATTCAGATGCTTGGCAACTGATTCGTATTTATGATGGTTGCAGTGTTCCAGAGTCACATGGTCACCTTTTGAGACCTTCTGACGAAGTCAACATGTTGACTTCCAACAACAACTATGTTGCTAACTTAACCACTGCAGTGATTCACTTAACAACTGTGGCGAGATAAAATGGGGCCAAACTCACTTAAATGTCTCACTTAGCAACATAAATTTTAGGGCTCATTTGTGGTCATAAGCTGAGGACTACCTGTAGACTTATTGAAAAAAATATTATTGTTGACTTGTGCAACCAATTTTTGAAATTGGTTCTTCCTATGTTTAGGAAGCTGTTTAGCTGTGTTGCTGTATAAAAATATTTTCATTTACAATTGCAGTGAACTATGGTCACACAGTTGCAATTTTCAGTGCTTTTC
Organism: Naja naja; assembly: GCA_009733165.1. NCBI lineage: Eukaryota > Metazoa > Chordata > Lepidosauria > Squamata > Elapidae > Naja > Naja naja. Next base: position 112,406,556 of record CM019151.1, on the reverse strand, counting down.
AGCTAGTTTCTGGTGTTTTTTTCCAGTTTCTGGCAAAAACCTCCACCCATTGATAAAAATGGCTTCACTTAACAACTGCTGTGTTCTCTTAACACTATACTACAGAAATGGTTGTAAAATCAATTGGAGTCGCATTGTGACTCTCTGAACAACTATCATGACTTAAAACCATAAGTATGGGCTCAATTACAGTTGTAAGTCAAGGATTATCTGCACACCTAGGAATGACTGTTTTACCTTGAGCTGGGAATGAGATGAAGCCAGTACTGTGCAATCATGGGAAAAAGGTGGGATTGTTAGAATATGGTGGAGCTGTGGTAAACCACAAGTGTGGGATGTAGACTAGATTCACAGAGCACTTTAAGATGTGTTTGCCAAGTATCTATGAATGTTGGCTAAAATGTGGCAGGCTAGTTTGTGACTCAGTGTTATCAAATGAACCTCACAGCCATTTTTTTCTGTGGATACTTCCATGGCACCACATTTCCATGGACACTTCCGCACTATCAGCATGAGAACACACACTACCCTGCAGCCTCCCCAAACCAATATGAAGTAAACAGTTTTGACCGCCACTAAGAGAAATTCGAACAACCGGGTGACCCAACCAGTCCTTCCTTTCAATTGTCAGAAGGAGAGTATGAGGAATGGGGTTCAGTCAGTGGTAGCCTCTCCTGTCTACACCTGTACAGTAGTTCATGTGGGAGAGATGCTAAGCAACTAAAGCTAGGGTGTGAAACTCGATTTCATTGAAGGCCCAATCAGGTTGTGTTTGACCTCAGGGGGCCAGGGTGGGCGTGGCCAGGGTGGGCATGGCCAGCTAGACATCAATTGTGTTGGGGGCGCCCTTGGGGGCCCAAGTGCTCTGCCAGTGAAAACGGGCTCCTGAGCTCAGTTTTTGGCCGCAACGGCCTCCTGAAACCTGCTGCCAGTGAAAATGGAGCTTGGGAGCTCCATTTTCGATGACAGAGGCTCTGTGGGCCAGTCCTTTGCTGTTTCCAGTGCCAGATCTAAGCACCCTGCAGGCCGGATTTGGATCTGCAGGCCTTGCGTTTGACACCCCTGATTTAGACTATTGCAATGCACTCTATGTGGAACTACCCTTGAAAAGTATCCGGAAGCTTCAGCTGGTGCAGAATATGGCTGCATGGGTAATCTTGGAGCCCTATAGAACAGTGTATGTAACACCTTTGCTGTGCAAGCAGTACCAGGTGCTGGTTTGCTTTCAGGTCCAAGTCAAGGTGTTAGTTATGATCTTTAAAGCCCTACATGGCAGGGGTCAGGTTACCTACGGAACTGTCTTTGGCCTATGGTATTACCATTCTATATAGCAGTGTTACTCAACCTCAGCAACTTTGAGATGGGTGGACTTCAACTCCCAGAATTCCTCAGCCAGCTTGCTCTCCGAACCTTCTGGGGGGAGAGAAGAGTTTTGAGAAAACAAACAAATTAAGCCATTGCTTTTTTTTTTAATTTTGCAATTTCGGATACAAGGTAGCTGAGCCAGAAATAAGTTGTCAGACAACCATGGGGGAAATCACAGATGCATGGCCTCACATGCAGGTGCCCTATGTAAAATCTTTGTAAGATGCATGGGGATCTCCTTAGCACATGGAGGATGCTGTGTTTAGTTGGAATTTTAAAGAGCTCCTTAAATAAGTTATTTACTAGGAGAAAAATTGGAATAAGGAATTTTAAAGTTTTTAATAGCTTCCTTTCGCAGTGATGCAACAGTTCTTTTATGTGTCAGATGCACAGCGAACATATTGCGGGGAGCCTGACATGGTTCACAGGTAACACAAAAATAAACCCTCCAGTGCTTCAAAACATTATGGCTACACTTCGCACTTCCCTTGCTTTCTACCTTTCTACACTGGGTTTTTACAAAGAGGTTGCCAAAAGACGCAGCCCGGATTCAACTTGCCTCGAAGCCCAACTATTGCACATCGAAGAAGGGATCTTAAGGAATGGAAAGAAGACGAGAAGCATTTCGCCGGCTCGGTTTGAACGTGGCTGCTTGCAGATACGCTCGGTTGATAAAAGAGGCTGCGTGTTTGTGCCCGCGGCGTCCGTTTGTTTTTGCAGCGGTTCCCAGCCCAGCCTGTGCAATGAAGTCGCAGGCCTCACACCTACGCCAGCCGGGTTTTTATTAAAATCCCCCAGCCACCCACACAGACACACACTCATTTCCACGCCGCCCTTTGGATGTTTTCCCTCGCTTTCTTTCCCTCACGCAAAGCCGCTTCTTTCCCTTCGGCTGTCGCCTGGCAGATGCAAACCCCGATTTTTTCCCCCCAGGGAACATTGACGCGGGTGGAGAGAGATTCTCCTCCCCGCTTGCCTGCCTGCTTCCCTCCTCCTCCTCCTCCCACGGAGCCCCCATTCCACCCACCCCCACCGCCAGCCGACGCAGCCGCCCCCACCAGCCAAGCAGAAGGTGGTCCTATTTTTGGCCGCGAGAAAAGGGCCTCCCCTAAGAAAAGTGAAAGCCGTGCTTCGGCTCCGCGGCGTGCGTCACACTTTGCAACCCCGAGCAGCAGCAGCAGCAGAGCAGTAGCAGCCGCCGCCGCTGCCACCGCCGCGCGCGCCTGTGTGTGTGTGTGTGTTTGTGTATACGCGTTTCGCGGGGATGCGAGTCTCCCTCTTTCTTTTCCTTCTCCTTTTTTTCCGCTCTTTCGCTTCTCCGGCTGGTTGGATTCCCCCGTCCTCCTCCTTCCCCGTTTTCCCGCAGGTCCTTCTCGCCCCTCACGGCTGCCTGGCGAATCCCCTCACGACAGGTTCCGAGCGCGGGGAAAGGAAGAGAAAGAAGGGCTGGTGACGGGGAGAACGAGAGCCAAGGAGGAGGGATGAAGGGAAAGCCGTCTCGTCCGGGCTCTCCGCGCAGATCTTCCTCAGCCCGGTAAAACAACAACAACAACAACGCGGAGGTTCCCGCCTGTCCGTTCATGATTCGGGCTGCGCTTCTTCCTCTCCTCCTCCTCCTCCTCCTCCTTCCAACTGGCCGGAATCAGAACAGATCCAAAGGATGGGCCAAGCCGGCCGGCAACCCCTTGGAAGCACCTCGACAGTTGTCCTGTGCCTTTTCTCCGTCCTGCTGCTGACCGAAGGGAGCAGACCGGGGAAGATCGCCTGCCCGGCTTCGTGCACTTGTACCAAAGATAATGCGCTCTGTGAGAACGCCCGAGCGATCCCGCGCACCGTGCCGCCCGACATTACCTCCCTGTAAGGGGGCTTGCGGGGGGGGGGCTTGTCGGTGGATCGCGCAGAGGGTCGGAGGGGGATCGCTCCGGTCGTCCCGGCGCGAAGACCCGCTGAAATTGCTAAGGAGCCGGGGTGGAGAAGGAGGAAGAGCGGGGAAGGGGTGATGGGGAGTGGTGGGGGGTAGAAGTTGGATCCCTCTGCGCGTTTCTCTTAACGCGACGCCGTCTGTTTCTCGGCGGTGGGGAACTTCCCCCGCTGGAAATTGTTACTCCTGTTGACGCTTGGTCCAATCCTTTGTGAGATCTGCTTTCACGAAAATGTTTCTTTCTCGTCCAATCTGCAAAAACACTCTTGCTAACGGGCTTTTAAGTACCAGTACTTGTTTTATGTGGAGGAGCTAGTGCAGAGCTATTATATAACAAAATGCACCTAGCATTTCCAGTGGAAGTAATGAAAGGTGTGTCATACCTAGCAGATTATTATAATCGCTATTATTTTTCTTCACCATATTGATCTTTTCTTGTAGTGCTGCTTAGGCATCATCGCTGCTCTTATTACAGAGCTTACTTGGTAAATGTGAATTCTAGTTAGGGCAGTGACACCATGTTCCCATACGGTGCACCACCCTGTCATGTACTGTACTGTCTTTTCTGAAGCTGGATAATGGCTCATCATAAATCATTTCTCACACTTTCAGAATTAGTGCTGCTGAACATTAAAGGGTTGTGGTTGACTAAACAAACTTGCTTCTCTCAAAAAGGGGACATGGATTTCAATGGGGCAATTTTATAAGTGAGCCTTGTGCCAATGATAGGGATAGATCCTTCCTATTTGTGATCTATACGAGAATTGAAAGCTGTTGGCTGCAATAAACCTAGCCGAGAATATTTCTTTGGTTAACATCCTTTGAGCCTGAAGAAAAAAACCTTAAGTTCTGTGGAAAAATGTGGTCCATAAATTAAGACACATGTGATTGAGAGACCTGTGGAGAAATACAACTTCTTTTTTAAAGAAGAGTCTTAAATAAGCAGGCTCACACATGGTGGACAATATGAATTGGTCTAGGGGCATAATTTTGCTTTAGCTTTATCCACTTCTAATGCTGTCAGTGAGGTGATGTCCTTTTCTTTCTCACCTTGTATACTTGGAAGCTGATCGGAAGGAATGTGCACTCAGCTGGGGTTTGAATCCCAAACAAACCAGTAAATATAGTTACCATGGGAACTATACAGTTTCTCCCGCATCTTTTTCAGGATAAAAAGAACATAATCAAGAATAGGGCAAGAATCTCACCTTATTGTGCAGAGAAGAAAAAAACAATGAAAAAAGATACATTTATCTCTAAACGGGAAGGCCCTTGGTGGCTATTTAGTTACGAGTATGTCAGTGTGTCATCTCGGCAGGCTTTGTTGTGACCTTTTTGTAGATGGAAATGGCACATTTTAATGGGAATAGATATAAATCATACCTTTGGTATATAGTTGTACAATTTGGGTCCAGAGCCTCCTTGGCAACTTGAGAAAAGCAGATTGCTTGATATTTATAATTTGTAACTATTGATATCCTAGGGCATCTCAGGATACCAATTTTCTCACCTCAGTTTTGTATAGATGATGCAACGTTATTTCTGATTCATATTCTGCCTGTTCAGTGCAAAATACTAGCTCCTTTGTGATCTGTGGAAAGTAAGATTGTTATTGAAGGAGAGGTGGGTTTTTGAAGCCATTTACATTTGTTCCTTGTGATATTATCATTTCTGCATTAGTGAATACTGCTCCCACTTCCCAAGAATATTTTTTTCCAGAAAAGCATGTTCAGAATATTGAAACTGTGGTGGCAAGGCTAAAAGATAGGATATAATTCCCAGTATAGATCAGCCTACTTTGACTTGGCATCTTCCAGCTTTGTTGCACTACAGTTCCCATATACTCCCAACTGCCATCTTCATGTTGGCTGATAAAAGCTATAGTCCAAGATCCCAGGAGAGCACTAGCTGGATGAAGACTGATGACAGTTATAACAGAAAAAGACAGGCGGAGCTACTCTAAGGGAGATGTCAGGAACACAAAAAATGTGAGCAAAGTTAACATTTGTACAGGGAGTCCTTGAGTTACAACCACAATTGAGCCCAGATTTTCTGTTGCTAAGTGAAACATTTTAAAGTCAGTTTTGCCCCATTTTACAACTTTTCTTGCCACCATTGTTAAGTGAATCATTGCATTTGTTAAGTTACTAACATGATGTTAAGTGAATGTGGATTCCCCATTGACTTTGCTTGTTAGAAGGTCACAAAAGTGGATCGCAGGACCCCATGACGTTGCAACCGCCATAAATATAAACCAGTTACCACGCATCTGAATTTTGATCATATGACCATGAGGATGCTGCAACGGTCATGTGGGTGAAAAATTATCATAAGTCCCTTTTTTTCCAATGCCGTTATAACTTTGAAGAAGCACTAAATAAAATATTGTAAGCCAAGGACTACATGTTGTTAGTCCGTGCTTCCTGATTGAGTCTAAACTATTTTTGAAACCACTAGTATGAAAAAGATGAGAGGGTTTTTTAAGAATCCCCCTCTCCCAACAGAAAGGCTACAGAAAGTGAGATTAGCCTTGAACATATCAAGAGACACAATCTGGTGCACAATAAGTCACAATTTAAAAAACAGGCACACAAAAGGACAGGTGGTATGTTATGGCAGTCCACTGAATATACATCAGAGGTTTCAAAATGGAGGAGGGAATGATCTCCAAAATCAGGAACTGTATATGTCTTGAAAATTAAAATTTTCAATGGGTATATTACAGCTGACCTTTAATCACATTCTCCATAATATTCTTGTGATCACTTTGTTTTTTATATCACCATCATTCCTTTTTATTATTAGGAAGCAGCATGTTTCCTTCTCTGGCTCCTTCTCTTACATTTCAAATATGGAATCGTAGATGGCTTCTCCAGTGGGATTTTAAGGAGCACTTGGGGATCTAAAGGTCCTCTGGGCAATGAGTAAGACAGGTGTATACAGAACTTCTTTAGAGGGAGGGGAGGAAGGAGGAAGGAAGGAAGGTCTGTCTTTCAACCCCCAAGGTTCCATTTGGATAGAGAAAGCAAAATATTTACTCCAATTTTTGAGGTTATTGGGGATGAAATGAGTATTTTAAGCTTTACTTATGGCACTCCTATTGTCTCTTTTAAAAAATGCATCTCACTTCTCAAATTGGGATTATTTTTCCAACTGAGGTTAAGCAACAAAATGGGTATTTGAAGATTCTGCTTAAGGTACCTATTTCAACCTTAACCCCTCCCTTCAAATTGGCCAAATATTTTGTCCCCTAACTTATTCATCATATGCCACAATCCCCTGAATGCTTCCAGGGTCAAATACTTTTAACGCCACACAACCACCCCAAAATATATTGCCTATCTAATGAAGAGTCATCTTAATCCTGAGATCATCACTGCAGGAGGGAATTGCGGAATGGATGACCCAAACAATATTCATCCATGGTTGCAATTGATCTATGATCTCATTGAGAATTGATAGATCTGATGAAACTTTTATTCCACAAAGGATAAGTGACTAAGATAAAATTCATCAAGCAGGGAAGGAGTGAAGTAAAATTCTACTACCGGTAGCTCTTGGACATCTGGATGATGGCCAGGACCAAATTTTCTTTCCTTTTAGTGATGAAGAAAAAATGTATGGCATTAGTAAAATACTGTTTCAATAGTAGAGATTAATACTTCAAGAAAATTTTAAAATAACAAAGCATCTCTTGGTATTTCTATTTCTATGCTATGTTTTAAGTCTAGTCCCATTATGCACCCTGATCTTTGGAATAAATAAAACTATAATAAAAATCTTAAAATTTTTCATTTGGAAGTATATATTTAATTTAAAAAAAAGAAACTAAAAAACTTTGAAACTACATTTTTAGGACATCCTTTATAGAAATTCAGTTAGACTTTTAAAAAGTATGCATTTCTGCCCATTTTTAAAAACTACTGGTTACAATCTTAATTAAGTTGTAAAGACTTTCTTAAGTTTACTTTGCTTACTTTAATACAATAGAATAGAATTCTTTATTGACCAAGTGTGATTGGACACACAAGGAATTTGTCTTGGTGCAAATGCTCTCAATATACATAAAATAAAAGATACATTCGTCAAGAATCATAAGGTACAACACTTAATAATAGTCATAGGGTACAATAAGCAATCCAATCATACTAGGAAACAGTCAATATAGATCGTAAGGATACAAGTGACAAAGTTACAGTCATACAGTCACAAGTGGGAGGGGATGGGTAATAAGGAGTGATGAGAAGGTTAATAGTAATAGTAGTGCAGAAATAGTTGAACAGTGTTGAGGGAATTATTTGTTTAGCGGAGTGAAGGTGTTTGGGAAAAAACTGTTCTTGTGTCTAGTTGTTTTGGTGTGCAGTGCTCTATAGCGTCATTTTGAGGGTATAGGGTCGTTTTGAAACAATTTGTCCTGGATGTGAGGGGTCTGTAAATATTTTCACAGCCCTCTTTTTGACTCATGCAGTATACAGGTCCTCAATGGAAGGGAGGTTGGTAGTGATTGTTTTTTCTGCAGTCCTAACTTATGTAGTAACCCTTTACAGGATATTTTATTTAATATAATTTGCTTAAAATTCCCTTAAACACAAAGGAAATATCAGGGAAAAATAATGCTTAAGTTTAATATATCAAATGTAATTATCAAGAAGATAATAGCTGTAGCAGTGCAGAAAAACATTAAAATACTACTCCATCCATCATGTAACTTGCATTGGTCCAACGGGTTAAGTAGCACGTGTGTTACAAAAAGCCTTTTCAGGTGTAAATATATTGATAGGAGCATTTGCTAAAAATAGAAACCCTCTGATCCAATTGATGCTTCCTGATGGGGTGAAGTTAGATACCTTTTATGCTATGTAGAGCTATATGTTATTGCTTAAATGTGATTAACTATATCTCTAATTTGGCCCCATCATATTTTGGGGGATTTTGCTATAATTCTAAGAAGAAGTATAGAAGTATGTAAGATATCATGATAGCATATGAATTGGGGAGGATGGTACTTTTCCATCTTAGACAGTTACTGAGGTGGGTTGTACATTTCTCAGTTTTCCACAACTGGAGCAGCCTATAAACTAATGACATAAATAAAATACAGTACATGCAAGCATTTCCTTCTCATTTCCTTCATGAGTATTAAAAGGTTAAAAAAAAGAATGCTGCTAGTGCCTCAGGATTCTTTTTTTCTTGTTTAAATTCCATGTTTGGTGGGGAGAGGAACCTTACTGAGCCTAACTGGGAAGCAAAGGTTGAACCTCAAAGAACCAGATAGGGGAAGGCAGGGAGCAGATTCCGTTAGAGTTGCAAACATCTGGAGGACATGGTATGGCCTCCTTGCTGCCTTCTAGTGGTGGTCTGGATTTTTGCAGCCCAAATAGCATCCTAAAATCGATATCCTATTCTATGAATAGGATATCTACATAGAAATCAGAAGACTAGTGCCCCTTTAGAGATAAAAGCCAAATGGGTGACTCAGGGCAGGTCTCCAGCCAACCCACCTCACCTTGGCTCCCTTGGCCAAGGAACAGAGAGGAGCACCATGGCCTAAGGTCAGACATGACTGGACAGGGAAACCTTTACTTTTATCCCCCCTCACACACATACACACAGATATAGATATATAATTGGTATTCATCAAAAACACATTTGTGGTTCATTTAAGGAGGAAAAAACCACACCAATTTGTGTGCTTGATGTGGGCCTAAATATGTTCCTTTTGTTGAAATGAATAGCAATGCTTATCCTTGCAAAAGTTCCATATGCAGCTAAGAATAGTGTTGGCACTCTCAAATGGGAGCTATTATGTAAATTGCAGCAATTTGCATTCAACTTCAAGCATTAGAGGAAAAGATAATTTTGAAACTATATTTCTGACTGCAGTGCATTTATTTCTTGTAAAGGCAAACTCTAAAATTTTGAAGGAGACATTGTGGAGTTTTGGAAACTACTCAGAAATGCCAGTTCTTTAAATTATGCCATATTTAGTCAATATCATTAAACTTCCATATATATTATAACGTATATTTTTGTCTTGAAGAACTAGATCAGCTAGCTGGACCTTCTAGGAAATGTAGTTCTAACACACTTGGAGGATGTAAGGTTGGAGAAAGATAATCTAGATTCTGTATAAGTGTATGTGTATTTCATTTTGTTAAAGACATAGCAGAGTAGGAAATATAATCTTCACCTCTAAAACTAATCAAGCACTGTGAAAAATCTATGTATGTCTAAGACCAAGTCACATTATTCTTTGTCTACTATTTCTTTCTACAGATTATTTACTGCAAACACCTTTGAGACAATTAGTAGTGATGCTTTCATGGGCCTTCCTCATCTAGAATATTTGTGAGTTGAAATGTTTATGGTCCAAGAGTTTTAGTTTTATTTTGAGTGAGTTGAATGCCTGAGATGGGAGACAGCTTTGACCAGTTGTGTTTGTAACCCCATTACAGGTTTATAGAAAACAACAACATCAAATCACTTTCCAACACTTCTTTTCGTGGGCTGAAATCCTTAATTCACTTGTAAGTATGTTTGTTTATTTAAGTGTATTGGCCATCCAACTCCAAAATCAGGGAAAACATAAAACTATTTAAAAGCATTAAACTACATAGGCATCCAGACTAAAATAATCTAATAGGCAGCAAAGCAACAAAACAAAACAGACACCATTGAACAAATAATAAACTTCAACCGGGGTGGGATTCAAATTTCTTAACAACCTGTTCTTTGGGTGTGGCCTAATTTGTGGGTGTGGCTTGGTGGTCATGTGACTGGCTGGGCATGGCTTGTATGTAAATATTGTAAATATTTATGTAAATATTGAATTTTTTATTAAAAAAGAGCAACTTTTACCCAAAATCAGGCAAAGCAGGCAGGCAGACAGATTGAGTTGCTCACAGAATCACAAATTCACACAGAGATCTAACTTTCTGCAGTCTGCTGCCTGAGTCTGTCACATAAAACTTGCTTGCAAGCAAACTCACAAAATTAATGCACAACACACCATGTATGTATATATTGAATTTTTTATTAAAAACATCTCTCTGATGGAAATACTGGGTGGGAAAAAATAGTTGGAGATAAGCAGGCTCTCAGATATCTGGGCCCTATTCCATAGATGACTTCACAGGTAATAACCAACAAGTTGAATTGCACCTGGAAGCCAACTGGCAGTCGGTGAACCTTGCATAACAATGGTGACACATAGACACACCGAGAGGTATCTGTTACTGCTTGCACTGCTGCATTCTGAACCAGCTGTAGCCTCCAGATGGTCTCCATGTGGAGTGCACTGTAATAATCCAATTGTGAGATAACCAGGGCATGAATGACTGGCCGAAGGGCCTCCTGACTGAGGAAGGGGTGAAGTGGTGACAAGAGGAACCTGTGCAAAGGCCTCCCTGGCCACAGCTGACATCTGCCCTTTGAGCAGTAGCTATGAGTCCAGAAGGACCCCCACATTGCATATCAGTCTTGACTGGGGAAGTGCAGCCTCATCCAAAACCAAAGATGCTGACATCATCAACAGCCACAGGCGTCAGTCTTAGCAGGATTCAGCTGAAGTCTGTTCTGTCCCATCTAGACCTTAATAGCCTCCAGACACTGAGTCAATACATTAATCACCCCTTGGGTTGAGATGTAGAGTAGGGCAGTGGTGGGATTCAAAAAATTTTTACTACTGGTTCTGTGGGCGTGGCTTAGTGGGCACGGCAGGGGAAGGTTACTGTAAAATCCCCATTCCCTCCCCACCCCACTAACCTGCTTTTCAGCTCCATTCTCCTGTGGAGGGCAACAAAAGAAGACCCAGCCAATCAGCTGGGACTCGGGAGCCAGAGGGGGTGGGGCCAGTCAGATGTGGTATTTGCCGGTTCTCCGAACTACTCAAAATTTCCGCTACCGGTTCTCCAGAACTGGTCAGAACCTGCTGAATACCATCTCTGGAGTAGGGTATCGTCAGCATACTGGTGATACTGCAACCTAAATTAATGGATGTCCTTGCCCGGTGGTTTCATGTAGAAGTTGAACAGGGATGGGGACAGCTAGTTGTGAGGTACTCTGGTGAAGAGAGGCTGTGGAGTTGGTCTTCTCCACTCCCATCAACACTGACTGAAACTGGCCACTGAAGAAGGAGATGAACCACTTGAGCATATTGCCGCTCGCTCTTAACCTCTGTAGCAGAAAATACTGTGATTGATGGTGTTGAAAGCTGCTAAGAGATCTTGGAACTCTAGGATGGATATGCCATTCCAGCTCCATCAAGTGCGACCAATGCTGTCTCTGTACTGTACTCTGCCTGAAATGGGTCCAGATAATGTGTTCCTTTTAAGATCCTCTAGCTGTCATCCAACCCACCTTTTCCACAACCTTTGCCAGAAAGGGAAAATTGTAAATTGGCTGATAATTTTCCAGGAGGAAAGCATCTAGTCCTGACCTCTTGAAGAGTATGGCATACAACCTCTTCCTTCAAGGCTGGTGGGACCACCCCCTTTCTGGAGGAGCGGAAGAGCAAACGCCTTTACACGTGCATGCGCCCACGCGAACAGGACCACAAGTACCCATGTGACGCAAATGGAGCGCCTACACAACATGGTGACACTAGCACCCGTGCAGTGCCGCGGCAACGCTAGCGTAAGTGTGCACTGTACAGCCACTCCTGGCCAACAGGCCAGGGTCCGGTGGGCTGCATCCCACAAGCTGGGGACCCCTGAGATAATTGACAGGAGAAGACAAGGGCCTTTTTACAATTATACAGAGCACAAAAAGGGTGACCAAGAGCACAGGTCTACGTAGACTCCAAGGTAAAGTTGGGTAGAATTGACATTTTTAGTTTGAATGTTAACCAAAGTACAGGTGGTCCTCAATTTACAACCACAATTGAGCCTAACAATTCTGCTGCTAACATTTGTTAAGTGAGTTTTGCCCCATTTTACGATCTATATTGTCACAGTTGTTAAGTGAATCACTGCAGTTGTCAAGTTACTCACAGTTGTTAAGTGAATCTGGCTTGCCCATTGACTTTGTCAGAAGGTCACAAAGGGTGATCACAGGACTCTGGGACAACTGCAGCCATCATAATTATGAGCCAGTTGCCAAGGAGCTGAATTTTGATCACATGGCCATGGGGCAGAGGTGGTATTCAGCAGGTTCTGACCAGTTCTGGAGAACCGGTAGCGGAAATTTTGAGTAATTTTGAGAATCAGCAAATACCACCTCTGACTGCCCCCCCCATCTATTCTCTGCCTCCCGAGTCCCAGCTGATTGGCTGGGTCTTCTTTTGTTGCCCTGCACAGGAGAACAGAGCTGGAAAGCAGGTTAGTGGGGTGGGGAGGGAATGGAGATTTTGCAGCAGCCTTCCCCTGCCACACCCACAAAGCCATGCCCACAGAACCGGTAGTAAAAAAATTTGAATCCCACCACTGCCATGGGGATGCTGCAACGGTTATGATAGTCATAAGTCAGCTTTTTCAGTGCCATTGTAACTTTGAACAGTCACTAAATGAACTGTTTATATGTCAAAGACTACCTGTATCTTCCGGAACAATAACTAACAGGCAGGGATATCCATAGGGTGGTTCAAAAAAGTCAAGATGATGGCCACTAACTCATTTAAATTGTGGAACTATTACTAATATTATGGTATTTTGCTAATAAAAGGGCAAACAAAAAAATCAAGTCCTTGGAATTGGCTTATGGACAGGCCTTCAGTAATATGTTGGAACTGAGTCAATGTAATACAGGCATTTTTTTTTGCATAATATATTCTTTAGTCATCTTTTTTCCCCATTTAAGTCTATGAATAATAAACAGCATGATGACAGCAAATGTATTGCTGTTATTATTTTCTCCAACTATCCCAGAAGGTTATGAAGGGATGGAAACCTTCCATGCTAGTGGAAGGGCATCCATGGGTGGAAAACAATTGGAGGGTGATCATAGATGTCCATGAGACAAGCCATGGCTCCAAAGCTATTGCAACCGATAATCTTGAGCAGCATTTCTCAACACTGAAAAACATGCTGGCTGAGGAATTCTGGGAGTTGAAGTCAACACATCTTAAAGTTGTCAAGGTTCTACTGTTCTGCAGGTAGAACTGCTATGAAGGTAGAATTTGAGGACAGAGGATGCTTAAAATACCCTGAAATCTTTTTCATTGTTAACAATAACAACAAAAGCACAAAGGATCCTTGATGCTGTCTGAGAAGTTTCATTACCCAAACTAATGAGCACTGATGATGTTACCTAGTTTGGGTAATGAAATGTCTGCAAGAAAACAAGCAAGCTCAGAGAACACCAAAGACCCCTCATTTCATTCCTGAGCTACAAATATTCTCCTTTATTGGTAAAAATACAAGGATTGGGGTTAAGAGTTTGGCAAGACAGCAGAGAGCTTAGAACAATAGGAGTGTGGATGTAATATTTAAACAGGAATTGTGCCTTTTGAGGTATAATAAGTAAACGTGTTCCATATTACAACAATATTACAACAATACAACAATATAAAAGTATTGCTATTACAACTAATTACAATAGTGAATCACATCGTAGCAATGCATGTGCATTTGCCATTCTAGTGATTCATCAAACGGGAAAGAAATAATGCAAGATTAATCTAACCCTAATTATATATATTTTTACAGGAGTCTTGCAAACAATAACCTCCAAACGCTCCCTAAAGACATATTCAAAGGATTGGATTCACTAACAAATGTGTAAGAAACCTTTTTGATGTTCCCATTATGAACGGAAAGAAGAAGAAAAAAGCTCACAGATGCTTATTATGGAGCAACTGTTCATACAATGAGCCTGAAGTTATCCATTTTATATCCACTTATCATCAATTATCTCATTCATCTAATAGGTTTTTTTCCCTCCATTTAGGAGCATTCCTCAAGGCAGTTTTCTGCAAGCTGGCAGCTTCCAAATATGCTGGAATGGCCCAGATTGCGGAAAGGTGCTGCGGAACATCTAAAACAAGATTGTCCCCTTACAGTAATGTGTTTTTGTGGCAACCTTTTCTCATGGGCAGATTTTCTTCAAATTATATCTGGATGCATTTTTTTTTTGAAATAGTTATCAAATTGCCCTGCAAAAGAGAAAGGGAGGAAGGGAGAGAGAGAGAAAACTACTTCGTATGCTTGGAAAGTACAATCTGTGTAAGCTTTGGTAGAAATGGGAATGGAATGAATTTCTCAGCCATCTCTACTGAGAGCTTTAGCTGTTCTCTATGAGCTCATTGAGCCATTGTCAAGAAAGCCAGCTGCTTTAAACAATTTGCTCTGCACCCATAAAAGATAAAAGCAGCAGCAGTGAAATCAGAAAGCCAGGTTCTACCGGGGAAATTCCCCCCACCCACCAAAGCAAAACTGTTGGAAGAATTTGCATTCGAAAATTCTTATGGGAAGTCACATATCTTTTTCTTGCAATTTTTCATAGCACAAGTGTGCCTTCATCTCACATCTTGAATGAAGCAGACCTAACTGGCTCCAGGCTGTTAATAAATATTAAGTATATGTTCCTTCTTAGAATAGGGCCAAGGCCAAGTAACCGTATATTTGAGTTGCAGTCCCACCTGAGGCGTGAAGCCAACTTGGTAACCTTGGGCCAGTCATTCTCTCTCAGCCCTAGGAAGGAGGTAAGGGTGAATCATTTTCTATTGAGAAAACTGCCAACGTTTCATCCAGGCCGTCACTATTATACCAAACTGGTTCTATTTCCCCTTGGATACTGTTAGAATAAGTGGGAAAACATTCTAAACATACTAAACAGCCAAGAGCCAATTAAGTGTGCTTCCTACACAGGTAGGCAAGACATGGAGTGAAGGCCTATTTGTGCAGTGAATAATTGCGACTAAGGAAAGGCCTCCTGACACCTCATTTTCTCTTTGGCACCTGCTTCTCTCTTTCCCAAGGAACACAGGCCAGGAGCTGCATCTGGGTGTAAGGCAGCTATCTAACCTTTATGCTTAGTTTTATGGTTGTGTATTGGGGGCCTTTGAGTTAGTATTGACTCCTGGTAACTCCCTGGACCTCCCTGCAGTTTTCATGGCAATGTGTTTTGGAAGTGGTTTGTCATTTCCTTCTTCCTAGAGAGTAACTGGCCCAAAGTTACCAAGCTGGCTTTTCGTGGTGAAGGCAGGCCTAGAACTTGCAGTTTCCTGGATTCTAGCCTGGTGCCTTAACCACCAGATCAAACTGGCTCTCCTTATGCAGAACAATACTTCCCTTTTATGTATATACTTGCTCTATACCCGTGCTTCACTACGAAACTATGTGATCGGGCTTAGTTTTTGGGGAGGAAAATGTGGGGGGGGGAATTCTGCCTCTGCCTACCTCCATCCATTGGTATTCATCTGACTAGCGTCCTGTCAGTGTGTGAGAGAGTTGAGGGCTGTTTGGAAACTGAAACAGTATTTGCTGTGTGAGCAAGAAAGAGACAGCAAGGAGCCTGAGCATGGCTTAGCTCAACTGTTCTGTACTAAAGCTGGCTGCTGCTCTGAAACTGAAACTCCTCTGCTTGTGTTTGGAACAGATTTCTTTTCAGGTGAGAAGGGAGAGTAGAACTCCTTAGCATCAGAACTTGTTAATAATAATATATGAAATACTAATGCTCTGATGATCATTTTGAAAAATCCTTTCTTAGTGAGCACCTAGAAGCCAAGAGGAACATACGTGCTAAATTTCAAGTTTGTAGGCTTTATGGTTCTGGAGATTTTGTATGATGCGTGAGTGGTATTTTGCTTTTATATATATAGATTTCCCAAAAGATGCAATTACTAGTCCTATACTTCCATTTCATGCAAATGCAACTACATGAGAAGAACATCAAAGGATAAAGTTACATCTATCAACCCCAAATAACTTAATGATTACAAGAAATGTTCAAAATGAGACAGACACCCCCTCACAATAAAGTGACCCAGTGTTCCAGCAGAAAATGGGCTGAAATGCTTGCAGTAAAATAAAACTACATGGAGAACAGGCATTTTCTGTAGCATCTGGAAACATGTTTGTGGTTGCACAAAGCAAAATATGTCTATCAAGATTCAGATAACAATTGAGAAGAATAAAATGAGCTAGGTTTATTAATAAGAAGGATGTGTACCCAAGTATCATCTATCTACATCAGTTGGATTTAATTTCCTGAACTTGGCTCTTCTTATTTTAGCATGAAAGAGCAACCACATTTGAAGGTATTTTTGCTTTTTAAAAGGACGTTGATAAAATTGATATTATTTACATGACATCTAGAATAATGAGCTGGAATGTCACATGGAAAGTTGTTTTAAATTCATTTCCTGTAAACTTAAAATGAGTTTTTAACAGAAAAGAAAGTTTTGCCTGTTGGACACTACAGCAATTATTTAATAAAAGATTAGTTGCAATTGCCTTTTGTTGGAGATATATTTTGAACTTGGAATATTAATTCATATGAATTGAATTATGAATGATTTGAACCCTATTATTGTCACATTTGAATTGAAATATACAGAGCTGTTCCTAAGACTCCAGAACAATTATGTGTTTAAAAAAAGGCATTATTCTTGGTGATAATTCTGGTGTCTGAAATTTAGCAAGACAAGACATCAAAAATTGTGGTCCTTGTGGTATAGCTAAAGAATACTAAGACAAGGTGGAAAAGAGAATCTACATCTGATATGGGGCAGTGGATTGTTGACAGGCATTGTTGGTCAAATTAAGAATTATTGTAGTTGCTGTTGGTTGGTTGGTCATTTTGAGAAAGGTAAGGAAAAGATTTTTTGGCACCCAAGTTCAAAATTTTTACAGTTCTGTTGGAATATTATTTTCCAGACCTTCTTCTTTTCTATTTTTAATCTGAATATGTTTAAAGTAACATTATACTGTTAATATTATTGTCTCCCTCTTCTTTAGTCATTTGTTTCTAAAATCAGTTAAAAGAAGTAATTTTACATTTGCAAAGAGGAAAGCAAGCTTAAAGCTCTTTTGCTGTATTAGAGGATTTTCTTTCCAGATCCAATTTAAGCCTGAAGGAATTACTCAACTAGAATAAGATTTCAGAAAAAAAGAGTCCCCAGAGGCAACATTCTCTATACATAATCCAGGCAAAAAGCATCTGCAAAATTGGATGCTTTCATCAAAATAACAAAAACAGCATCGTGTTGTCATTCTACAATCTCCACCTCCTTTGTACATGGGTATAACACCATAATTCACATACAAAAGAGAGAGAACTTGCAGTATGATGGTATAATGCTACTTTCATCTTAGTTCTCCCTTAAACCATGCTGTACCTCTCCATCCAGAAATATAATGGAAGGATGCTTAATTTAGTGTAAGGTTTTTACCTCTCTTCCTTCTCTCTTTTAGGAAATTTGATATACAGTTGCTTTTTTAACCACCCAGTTGCTTTTTTAAATACAGGCTTGGTTTCTTCCTTAAAGCACATTGTCTTTCATGCAATAGTGATCTCAAAATATGATAAATTGATAAAACTGTTTTTTTTAAAATGGTAATATCATTTAAATTGTAACATTTCAAAAACATCCTTTCTGCCCAGAGACCTGAGAGGAAATGCTTTCAAATGTGATTGCAAATTGAAATGGTTAATTGCATGGATAAGCAGAACAAATGCAACAGTGGAAGACATTTATTGTGAAAATCCACCAGAGTATAAGAAACGCAAAATCAACAGCCTCTCTCCTAGTGAATTTGATTGCATCATTACACGTAAGTCTTCAACGTGTCTTCTGTTTCGTTCATTCCCTGTTATTCTTCAAGGGCTTTTTTGGTGGAGCAAACCGTCTTCTACCGGATTAGCCTGAATATTGCCTGCCGTTATTCACAGTAGCTTTCAAGATCTCAGACTCTCCTGTGTTCTGTTGAGATGTTTCTCTCCATCCTTCTCTGCAGGAGAACAAACCTACACAATAGTTGCCCCAAAGGTGCTTTTTCAAAAGGCAACTGGACTTCGTTTTTGCTTGAAGTCATATCGCTTCTCATCGCTTCAGAACTGAAGAAGCCTCTTGAAAGAGCAGCGTAACATCTTCAAGGAAAAACGAAGTCCAATTGCCTTTTTTTAAAAAATGCCTTTCGGACAACCATGACCTGAATGACTGAGAATCTCCATAGACATCTATGGTTGTGTGGCCTGGTTCACCTATTGCCCTAAATCTGAATGAGATTCCATTGATTTTGGCTTAGACTCTTGTGTGATTATCTGTGACTTACTTTCAGAATCCGTAGTGAAGCAAATGATAGTTAAGTGTGAAATCAACTGCAGACTACAAATTCCTTATAGCACAGAAGTTAAAGAAGGGATGGTTATTAAAGCTGGGATGGTTTTACTATGTAGGGTCTAACTGGCCAAACCTGCACTCATGCTTGGAGAAGATCAAGATTTCTCATTCCATATTGACTGAAAGTATGTTATTTGCAGTATTAGGCCCTAGTTACATATTATTAAAATCAGTGTGACTGCTATATTCAGAATTTTCATCCCAAGTTTGACACCACTGGTCTAAGGGGTGAACTGCTAAATTGGAAGCTGGAAGGTCAAATGATCTAGTCCTATTTTAGGCCTGGCTTGCCAATAGCTTGTTCCTAGTGCAGAGAGAGAAAGAGAGTGACTGGCCCAGAGTCACCTCTGGGCCAGTCACTCTCTTTCTCTCTCTGCACTAGGAACAAGGTATTGGCAAGCCGCTCCCAAAAATGTTGCCAAGGAAACTACAGGGAATTATCCTTGTAGTCAGCAGGAGTCAGATGTGACTTGATGAACCGTAACAACCACAGTAGGAATTAGGCTAATTAGAACTGGTTATGATTCAAGCATGAGTGCTATTCTCTGTTAATAAGCATTTTCATCTGTTTTTTCTTGTTGATTTTATAAGATACCACTGCCATGATCAAGCGATCTACTTTTTGCAATAACATTCAAAGGACTAATTACCAACTTTTAGTATGTACTTTTTCAGAATTTGTCGTATTTCGAAAGCTGCCATATCAGTCCCTATCAGTGGACACTTTCTCATTCATGAATGATGAATATGTGGTTATTGCTCAGCCTTTTATTGGAAAATGTATCTTTCTTCAATGGGACCATGTGGAAGGGACATTCAGGAATTTTGATAACATCACAGGTATTAACAGCTTATTTCTCTGACCTTTGTGTTGCCTTATCTGTAATGCCAGTTGATGATACGCTTTATCGATCTTTGTGCAGGGACTTCGGTGGTTGTCTGTAAGCCGATTATTGTTGAGAATCGCTTGTACATCATTGTTGCCCAGCTCTTTGGTGGCTCCCATATATACAGAAGAGACATTCATGCCAATAAATTTATCAAAATTCAGGACATTGAGATCCTTAAGATCAGAAAGCCTAACGACATCGAAACATTCACCATTGTAAAGGATGCATACTTTGCAATAGCAGATAGTTCAAAAGCTGGCATCACCACTATCTACAAATGGAATGGAAATGGATTTTATTCTGACCAGTCTTTGCACGAATGGTACAGAGACACTGATGTGGAATATCTTGAAATAGCCACCAAGCCTCACCTGATCATCTCAAGCAGTTCTCAACACCCAGTCCTGTATCAGTGGAACAGGGGCACAAACAATTTTGCTGATCCGGTGGATATTCCAGATATGGAAGATGTTTACGCTGTCAAACACTTCAAAGTGAAAGAAGATACTTACGTTTGCCTAACAAGATTCATTGGGGATTCCAAAGTAATGAAATGGACAGGCTCCAAATTTCTGGATTTACAAAGAATGCCATCCAGGGGGTCCATGGTATTCCAGCCACTTCAGATAAAGAATTATCAGTATGCTATTCTTGGAAGTGATTATTCTTTCACTCAAGTCTATTTTTGGGATGCGGGAAAAGCCAAGTTTGTTAAGTTTCAAGAATTAAATATTCAAGCGCCAAGATCCTTCACACATGTTTTTGTTGACAAACAAGATTTTCTCTTTGCATCAAGCTTTAAAGGAACTACAGTGATCTATAAGCACATCATAATTGACTTAAGTGCATGATACAAACATACTTTCACACACACACACACACAGAGTATGGAGTCTGTTGTGAGACTTCTTCCATTAATAATAACAGAGACCTAATGAACTAAATGCATGACAACGATTCTCCTTACTTCCAGTCTGCGAAATGCCTTTAACAGCTGAGATTGTTAAAATAAAGTGCTACAACTAATATCTTCAACCATAAATGTCAAGTCTAGTGCTGTTTGAAATTGCAGTTTTAAAAGAAGGACAAATTAAAGCATTAACTATTATTTGCAACAACGGTGTAAATAGCTAGCAAAGCGCCATTCCTCCTAAGTGAGTTGGAAAGCACCAATCAACTGTAATTTTCCATTATTCACTGATCTGAAAATTGCCAAATAAAATGTTTACGTTTTCTTTCCTATTCTCAAATAGCTTTATTTACATAACCATCCCATAAGTAGTTTTTGCTCATGTTGAGTAGTTTCCTGGGGTCATGAAAGTTCAATATTACCAGAAATGTTATATCACATTTTGATTCAAGTCTATTGCTTACACTTTTCTAAAACAGAAAGGGATTGTTTGATCCAACGCAAGCAGGTAATTTGTATGCATTCACATGTATGGAATGTGCAGCTCATTTATTTCCATGACCATAAGAAAAATAAATAATCAACTGATGTTTTGTTCATAGTGTGTAGAGCACTGACAATTTCTGTCCTAATGGGAAAGATACCAACTGCCATCTTTCCAAAGCAATTAGAAATATCAGATTCTGTTGGCATATAAATATTAAATATTCAGGGCTTATTTTTCATAGGTATGAGTTAGCCTGCAGTACTGCATGAGCCATGGTGGCGCAGTGGTTAGAATGCAGGCTGCAGTACTGCAGGCTAACTCACTGCTCACTCTAGGAATTTGTCTGGCTCAAGGTTGACTCAGCCTTCCATCCTTCCAAGGATGGTAAAATGACTCATATTGTTGGGGACAAATATGCTGACTCTAAACTGCTTAGAGAGAGCTGTGAAGCACTATGAAATGGTATATAAGTCTAAGTGATATAGCTACTTGTGGATACAAACACACACACACATCCAGTACCATTAAATTCCAACCATAGTACCATTACTGTGGTACGAGTTTTTTATGCATCGTTGCATCAGCACCCTTTCTCTGACTGTTGTTTTATAATATGTAGAACTTAAGCTTGTATTACCCACGTTCTCTGATCAGAGCTCTCCTGCTTAGAATAGTTAGGTGTTTTTAAAAAATTATGATTAATATGACTTCCTCACCTGGAGTTTTTTTTCTTTTCTAAATGCACTTTTTCTAATCATTTTTCAGAAGCAGCAGTATTGCATATATGATCATTCGACAACTGCTACGCACCTACATAATGGTAGATACTGAATTAAAATATTATGTTTTGTAAGAATCACCTCTTACATGGCCATATGTATTATTTTAGCTTCAGCTTTATTTTCACCCACTCTTCTTTTAAAATCTTGAGAGGTTAGAACAAATAACCAAACTGATTCTCTGTCTTTCTGTCTCTCATATCTTATCAGTAAGAAAAAGAGAAAAATCACATGGTCATTTTAAGATTATCATGACAACAGAGATAAAACGAGTGTGCATCTCCTTGGGATGTAAACATGTTTATATTTTGTAGGAAAAGCTAATATTTTAAAAGTAAAAAAAATAAAATGAGTATCGCTAGCAATGTCCCAGAAGTTCACTCACTGAGCACACGCCTTTCTGCATTTTATATTTTTATTTTAATAAGAATGAAAGGAAATGTTGTGGTAATCATTACCCCACCATCTGAGGTATCATTTGAGTAGTAATTTGGGCAGCTTGGCTAACGTCCATCATCAAATGCTTCATTGATGGAGGGATCTAAGCTCTTTTTACATTCAGAAGATCCTTTTAGTTTGATCATCACTAAAAGTGGGTCCTCTTAGCAATCTAATTGCAAAGCTCACTATAATCCTTATGTGTGTATGAAAGCTGCCTTTATAAACATTAATAATGAGATCTTACCAGCATATTAGTACAGCAGGATTATATCTGACTTTACATTTATCTCAATAATAACCAAGGATATTTATTGACCAAAATGTCCCACAACAATGACCTCCATCAGTGCAGGCAACTTAAAAGAAATGTAACTTTAATTTAACATGTTTTCACATAGAATATAGAATAAGGCATGTTCTAGTTCTACATTAATTGTTCAAGCATGTGGAAAAACTTGAAAAAATTGCTGGGCTGAATATCAATATCCATATATTCAAGACATGAATCAGAAGCAAGAAGACTGGTTTCTGACTTCCCTATAGCTTGTTTATTATAGAACAATGCTTGTTTTTTCCCCTTAGATAATACTGAGTAGTGATACTGGCTTTGTGTAGCCTCTTTCGGCTTGGTACCATCCAGATGTGATGGACAACAGCTCCCAGTTTTGTTTTTTTTTAACCCAACATCTGTCTTCCAACGCACCTAGCAGCCGAAATAGGGGGGAGATTGTCATGCCATGCATAGGGCTACTTGTATAGTTTGAGCAAGCCAAAAAATTATTCAGTAAGGGCCTTTCAGGAGGAATGGAGCAGAATTATCTCTCATAAGGTTATATATGTGTGTTTGTGTGTGTGTGTGTGTGTCCATGTCCTCTGGTGATAACTAACCAAGCATCCTTGGAATCTGCTTTTGAACATCTTGAATATCAGAATGTATCGGTCTGCCACAAGATGTAGTACCACAAGAAGCATTATGTCTTTGTGTTCTGCATTAGCGAGACCAAAGAGTGGGATAACCCTGAAGATTTGAGGCTAGCCAAGAGCAGCTGGAATGATAATGCATGCATTTCCTACTTAAGTCTAGTTACTTATTTAGATAGGATCAATAAAATAGGTCTGTGCTTTTGCTTATTCAATCCTGTTTTAGCTTCCTCCTAAAGCAGGGAGCTAGCCTTGAGTCCTTCCTTGCACAGCTGCAAGAGGCATAAGCCTCTCATCCCCATCCCCCACGTTTCATGGGACCTCATTGGTTTGTTCCCAAGGGAAAGCAAGCAATCTGGAGATACTCTTGTATTATAGATAGAATGCAATAAAGTAGTTTGAATCCTTTATATGTGGAGTCAACTTAAATATCCTTGGTGGCTCAGGCTGTTAAATGCCTGCTCTTAAGATCCAGCTGTCTACAATTACTGTAGGCTCGAATCCCACCAGGCTCAAAGTTGACTCAGCCTTCCATCCTCTCGGGGTAGGTAAATTGAGGACCCAAGATTGTTGGGGGCAATTAGCTGACTTTGTAAAAATGCCGCTTAGTAATAAGCAGGCATATACAATGGAATGAAGGCTATTGCTGAGCGCATTGGGTTGTGCTCCAAAAATTGTAAGCCGCCCTGAGTCTTCGGAGAAGGGCGGCATATAAATGTAATTAAAAAAAAAATGTGAACTTGGTTGCCTGCATTTGACAGCCCATCACTTCCTAAGGTAGCCTCTTCCATAGTTGGGCAACTCTTACTTAGAGACTTTTTCTGATCATTCAACCATGCCTACTTGCTTATTATTTAAATTCCTTGTTTCTTCTTCTGTAGAAACTCTGAATAATTCCACTCCTTTTTTTAAAAATGGCAGCCCTACATATACTTGAAGACATTTATTACATCTCCCTCCTTTCTTCTCTTCTTCAGACTAAATAAATGTATGCCATATCTCCAATCATTCCCCCTAAGCTTTCCTTCCAGGCTTTTTACAACCTTGGTTGCTGTCTTCTGGATACAGCTCAACAGTTCAGCCTAGAGAGGCAGCCTGAGACAAGAGTCCCGCCAAAGGATGTTGCAGGTCCCATCCCCATCTGGCAGGATCCAGAAGAAGGGCCTTCTCCATGGTGGCTCCCTCCCTCCAGAAATTAGACTGCCCCATTCTGACCCTCTTTTGGAAGGCCCTGAAGACGTGGTTTTGCCAGTGGGCCTGGGGAACCCAGAGTGGGCTGGAGCCCATTAAATGGTTAATATGAGTGTGTGTTGTCGCTGAGGAGGGTGGGGGTTTTATTTTATTATTTCTATTCCTTCCACATTGTGTTTTTATTTTCTGTAAGCTGCCTAGAGTCATGAGCGAGTAGGTGGCTATATAAATTTTCCTAAATAAGTAAGTAAATAAGTAAATAAGTAAATAGCAGAAAAAAACTGCCCATAAGCTCTTCAAAGCTATTGTCCTGTCCAGCCAGTTTAGAGTTAATGGGATTTGGGATAGGTAATTAGGAATTGGGAGCTGTCCCCTTAAGGAATGCATCATGGTAAATGTAGTTAAGGTATCCTGGGAAATGTAGTACATGTCATATGGTCATATCTGTAATCCTGATTGGTCATTAAATTGACCCTTGTTGGGTTGGCGGAGGCTTCCTCACTCTAGCCTGAATCTTATACCATGCAGTCGCTACAATTATCATCACAATCATCATCACAGGGATTAGAGTTTAATATCTTTCTACACAGAACAGCTATAATGGTTCAAAGAAGAATTTGCTCCATTTGCAAAGAATTGCAACAGTGCTGTAAAAATTTGACCCAGCTCTCAAAAATACTCCACCTTGTTCAATCAGGGAGGACCAGATCAGTTTTCAAACTAGTGTAAAGAACTTATGCAGTACTAGAGGAAAGTTTGAATAGAATATTTCTCAATGCTTGTTCTGAACAGTTAATTCTTTAATTACACTATGTGTATGCACAGAACAAATAAATTTTACAGATGTAGTACTTCCATGGAATTATTTTAGATTTCAGGCCAAGGATCATGTTTGAAGACATAAATGTTAATATTACTTTTTTGTGACCTATCAGTATGAAACATTGTTCACACTTAAAATGAATGCTT
Organism: Naja naja; assembly: GCA_009733165.1. Taxonomy (NCBI): domain Eukaryota; kingdom Metazoa; phylum Chordata; class Lepidosauria; order Squamata; family Elapidae; genus Naja; species Naja naja. The sequence continues at coordinate 112,381,402 of CM019151.1, read as the reverse complement.
TTTCCCCATCGTTACTGCAATATGGATTATTTCTTTGCTTCAAAGGGTGATATGTTGAAGTAGGAATGGTGTCTTGAGGTTCCAAAGTGATGTTGCTTTACAACAAAGTATTACCTAGAAGTTGCAAAGGCTCCTGGGAAAATAAGCAAAGCAGAAAGTTATTAATGGATAAGACTGCAGATCAATTCTCTTATTCAAGAACTTTTCTTTGATATACTGTACTTTAATGTATTAGCTGTAAGAGACATTAATTCAGATACCATTAGCTTTCTTATCTAGTAGAATATTAATTTTTAAATAACATCTATTTATAAATTGCACACGCTTTGTTTTCCTCCATCAGTTAACAGTGGAGCCAGAACTTTATTTATTTATTTATTTATTTATTTATTTGTGTGTGTGTGTGTGTGTTGTGTGTGTGTTGGTATTGACAAATAAGCTTATTACTACATTTACCTTTTGAAGAACCTGCTCAATAAATCTGGACGACTTCTCAGGTAAAATATGAAGTAGAGGAAAATGTCTGGAGCTTGAGATATGAGTATGTTCAACCTATAATTTGGGGAAATTGTGTTCATTTCTGACAGAATACATCCAGTGGCTCAGATTGCCTTAATTCTAAGGGCCAAAATATGTAGCACGCAGCAATTTATATGAGGTTTTTATTATGTAACTTGTAGGGAAGAATCATAACCATAAATGCTACATGCAGGGAAGGAAAACTTACGCCATTACTGCCCAGTACAATATTCTCTGCCTATTCAGTTGGAAGGCAAGAACTGTTGCAAAGAAACCCATGGTGTATAAAACTGGGCTATTTTTAGACCTACTTTTGCATTTAAAGCTTCCATTTTCTCCGGAAGCGTTCACTGTGTGCAATTCAGAGCTTTTGAACTGAAAGGAATTGCTGCGAGAAAAAAAGGTCTGTTGCTTTCTTGTCCTGCGAGTCCATCCCAAACCATTGTTTCCCCAGTACTATTAATAGAATTAGGAGAAATCAGCTATCTCCCCAATGCCCTGTAGTACTCTAAAGTTTAAAAATAGCTTTCAGCCCCTGTCTGCAATTCCTCGTCAATGCTTTTCTTTTCATGGCAATGCCTGAAGGCATACGCTGCTGCATAATTTTACTTAAGGGCACACAGATGGTCTTGAAAGAACTGATATTGCAGAATGTGCTGATTAGCCAGGAGAGCAGCAGCGGGTGTCATAACCAAGCCATCCCTTTGTGTCATCTCTGCAGAGATACTAAGAATGAGATGACGTTCTATTCGGAATAAATGGCTGCCGGGGTGACAGCAGAGGGAAGAAAGGCCATTTGAGGTTCTTAACAAATAGGCTATTTGAAGTTTTCTTTGTAGCAACCCCTTCCAATATCTAAGGGGCTGCCATAAAGAAGAGGGGGTCAACCTATTCTCCAAAGCACCTGAAAGTTGGACAAGAATAGAATAGAAAATAGAATAGAATAGAATAGAATAGAATAGAATAGAATAGAATAGAAAATAGAGTAGAATAGAGAATAGAACAGAATAGAATAGAATAGAATAGAATAGAATAGAATAGAATAGAATAGAAAATAGAAAATAGAAAATAGAACAGAATAGAATAGAGAATAGAATAGAATAGAAAATAGAATAGAATAGAATAGTGAATAGAATAGAGAATAGAATAGAATAGAATAGAGAATAGAATAGAGAATAGAATAGAATAGGATAGAGAATAGAATAGATTAGAGAATAGAATAGAGAATAGAATAGAGAATAGAATAGAATAGAGAATAAAATAGAGAATAGAATAGAATAGAATAGAATAGAATAGAATAGAATAGAATAGAATAGAGGAGTTGGAAGAGACCTTGGAAGTCTTCTAGTCCAGGGGTCGCCAACCAGTGGGCCAGGGACCACTGGTGGTCTGAAAGAAAATTCTGGTGGTCTGCAGAGAAATATCACCCCCAAAGCACCCTCCAATCCAGGCTGCACAGGAATACAAGGCTGTGCCGCCCACATGGCCCATGGGAACACATGGCTTGCGTCACTTGCATTGCAAACAACATGAGGTAGTGAAGGGAGTGGGGAAAGGACAAACTTTCCCCACTTGCCCCACGTGCCTCGCCTGGCCACCGGGCTGCTGCTTTCCGCTTCTTTCTCCTGCTTTTGGCTGCACAGAAAGTAGCAAAGTCTTTTTCTCTCAAACTCCACCAGAAATGAATCTTTGGGACCCTGCAAGGCATCCTGCTCCAAGAGGCTGCGTCGGCGCAACAAGTCTTACAAAGATTCATTTCTGGCGGAGTTTGGGGGAGAGAAAGAAAGACTTCTTTTGCTTCTGCTGCTTTTCTTGCATGAAGCCAAAAGTCTCTCTCTCTCTCTCCCCCTGAGACCAGAGCTGGAGACGATATCCTGTGATCCCAAATAAAGAATGATCAATCCGTAGGAAAATGGGGTGGGGAATTTTCCTGAAGACTTTTTTGGGGGATTTTCCCGGGGTCTCTGGTCCGCAGGATTTAAAATTATGAGTTTGGTGGTCCCTGAGGTCCAAAAGTCTGGTGACCTCTATTCTAGTCCAACCCCCTGCTCAAGTAGGAAATACCTGCTTGAAAAGCTCCAGTTGCAGCATTTTCTGGAGACGTTCCACTGGTTAATTGTTCTGTGAGGAAATTTCTCCTTCTAGGTTGGTTCTTGCCTTGATTATCCATTAGAATATATAGTTTCTATCCATTCACTTCCCTCCATTGGGGGCTAAAACGTAAAGAATGGTTGCTAGAATTCAGTATTTCCAATTTAATGAAAAGAAGGACTATGAGTGATATGATAGCAGTGTTCCAATATCTCAGGTTGCCACAAAGAAAAGGGAGTCAAGCTATTCTCCAAAGCACCTGAGGGCAGGACAAGAAGCAATGGGTGGAAGCTAATCAAGGAGAACAGCAATCTAGAATTAAGGAGCAATTTCCTGACAGAACAATTAATTAGTTGAACAAGATGCCTGCAGAAGTTGTGAATGCTCCAACACTGGAGCATTCCAGTCCCTTCCATCTCTGGCATTCTATTGTTCTGTCATTATTGTGCTGTCCAGACAGTTACAGTTAATGGAAAGTGGGATAGTTAGTTAGGAATTGGGAGCTGTCCCCTTAAGGGAATGCATCATGGTAAATGTAGTTAAGGTATCCTGGGAAATGTAGTCCATGTCATGTGGCCACATCTGTAATCCTGACTGGTCACTGAATTGACCCTTGGTGGGTTGGGGGAGGTTTCTCCACTCTTGCCTGAACCCAGCATCGTGCTAGCATCTCTACCCCTGCTCCTACAATATGGGATGAAAGGGATAAAAGATTACCATACTTTTACACCAGAAAGTCAGCTATGCAAAGAGTTGAACATTGAGATGAATCTCGACGTAACTGTAAGTTATATTAAGGATGCCTGATGAACCAATAAAAAGACTTTGTATGGATGCTTTGTGGAGTTATCTATCTGCCTTTATACATTCAGCCAGCAATTATAGAGGACAGAATAATTATTTTGTTAACGTATTTTTTCCCCAGAGATTCTCTTTCTTCCAAACCATTTGAAGCCATCTTTCATAATGATCACCTCAAGAGATCATGTTCAAATTCCCTTATTACTCTTCAAGTATTACTGTCTCCAATCAATATGCTTAATGAAAAATAAAATTCTGCAGATCTGATAGCACAATAATCTGGTATGGCAAGAGAATGCTCACATTTGAAATAGTTATTAGTCTGTCTTTCCTAACTTGTTATTTTCCAGATGTATTCAATTACGACTTCCATTACTGACAGTCAATATGGCCTTTGGCCTTGCCAACTGGTAATTTTGAGAGCTACACTTCATCACATTTAGGGGGCATCAGATTGGCGGATGCTATGGGATGCTGAACTGCTATGAATATAAAATGCACATGTGTTCCGCTTATGTCCGTATTTTATACGTGTGCCATTGCACAATCCTCAAGCCACAACAAACTTTGGGGGGGGGGAAAGAAATACAGCCAGAGGAGACTGTTAGAAGCCAAAGATATGTTCTAAAGTGCCAGGAACCTAAGCCTTTTGGCAAACTTGCTTCAACATAGTTTAAGCCAAGTTAAACAAGAACTTCAGCTAAATACAGAACTTTGGAGAGACAAAACATTCCAGTGAAAAAAAAACAAGAAGGCGTCTTTTATTGTGTATAACTCTTGAGAGTAATTTCAAAGGGCTTGAATGATATAGACAGCTTGATCTTTCAAGGAAGTAAATAAAATATTTGCTCGTGGCAACAATAATAAGGAGAAACAGGGGAAAAGGTAAACAGTGTGAACTATGTTAACAAAGAACAGATTCTTCATAAGGTGTCAATGACACTCCTTGTCCCAAAGCACCAAGAATTTTTTTTTTTAATTAGCCTTCCATGAAAAAGGAAGAAACAATTTCAAGGTATTCCTGGAAATGGATCTGCTACTCTAATTTGGAGATCCTTAGGTTTTCCTGCCAGTCCAGTTTACCTTCTATTAATGCTGTTAACAGAGAGATCTGCAAAGTTCTTAAAATCTTTCCTGAAGAAAAATGGTGGTGGTGATTAGGAGGTACAGGTAGTGCTCGATTTATGACAGCTCATTTAATGACTGTTCAAAGTTACAACGGCACTGAAATATTTATTTATTTATTTATTTTTGAGACTTGTATGCCGCCCCATCTCCGAAGACTTGGGGCGGCTCACAGCTAAAACAATAACGATAAATAATTAAAAAGAAATTAAACAATTTACAAGCCCAAAAACGAATTTATAAAACTTAGAAATATAAGACCATCCCCAAAGGGTCACAGCCGGATTGGTCAAACAACCAGGTCTTTAAATCATGGCGGAAGGTGCGGAGGTCAGGGGCCAGGCGGAGCCCCAGGGGAAGTTGGTTCCAGAGGTCGGGGGCCGCGACAGAATAGGCTCGTCGTTAGGGGACCGCCAGCCGGCATTGGCACGGGACCCCAAGGAGTCCCTGCCTATGTGCTCGCACAGGGTGGCCGGCAATCGCTATCGGCAGGAGTCGCTCCCTTAAATATTGAGGACCCATGTCGTGAAGGACTTTGTATGTTAAAACTAAAACCTTGAATCTCACCCAACCAACCAATGCAGGCAGCGCAGGAGGGGGTAACATGGGAGAATCGAAACTCCCATCACCACCGCGCCACATTCTGCACCAGCTGCAATCTCCGGATGGTATGCAAGGGCAGTCCTAAATAGAGAGCATTGCAGTAGTCGAGTCTAGAGGTAACAAGGGCGTGAGTGACTGTGCGCAGGGCATCTCGGTCCAGAAATGGGCATAGTTGACGAACAAGGCAGAGCTGGGCAAAGGCCCCCCTGGCAACGGCCACCACCTGCTCCTCCAACCGGAGCCATACATCCAGGAGGACCCCCAGATTCCGCGCCCTATCCACAGGGGGCAACACCACTCCCCCGTTGCTTAAAGATGGACATTCCTGACTGGGCCGAGATGCCGGTATGCACAGCCACTCAGTCTTGGCCGGGTTGAGTCGGCATGTTCTCATCCAAATCTGCACGCATCCAAGCACTGGGTCATCAGGGAGAGGGCATCACCGATCTGGTTCGGGGTGGAGATGTACAGCTGGGTGTCATCTGCGTACTGATGGAAACTCACCCGAAACCACGGATGATCTCACCCAGCGCTTCATATAGATGTTAAATAGCAGAGGGAAAGAACCGACCCCTGAGGGACCCCACAAGAGAGCACCCTTGGGGTGACCTCTGCCCCCGTCAATACCGACTGCGACCGCCCTGAGAGGTAGGAGGTGAACCACTGAAGCACAGTGCCCCCCACTCCCAACCCCGAGGCGCAGAAGGATACCATGGTCGATGGTATCAAAAGCCGCTGAGAGGTCTAATAGGACCAGGACAAAGGAAAAACCCCTGTCCCGAGCCCTCCAGAGATCATCCATCAGCGCGACCAATGCCGTCTCCATGCTGAAACCAGGTCAGAAGCCCGATTGGTACGGATCCAGGTAGTCCGCTTCATCCAGGAAGAGTGGAAACTGCCGAGCCACCACACTCTCAACAACCTTCGCCAAGAAGCGAAGGTTGGAGACTGGATGAAAGTTGTCTAACACGGTCGGGTCCAGGGCAGGCTTCTTCAGGAGGGGTCTCACCACCGCCTCCTTCAAGGTGGAGGGAAAAATGCCCTCTCTTAATGAAGCGTTGACAACTGCCCGGAGCCAACCGCAGGTGGCCTCCCTAGCGGCATAAGCCAGCCAGGAAGGACACGGGTCCAATAAACATGTAGTGGAACTCAGCCACCGCATAGTCCTGTCCACTTCATCCTCGGAAACAGGATCAAACTCATCCCAGATCACATTGGCCAGACTGCCTGTATCCCATTCCTCAGACCACTGCAAATCAGAGGACAACCCGCCTGAATCCGGGTCTTATCCGACAGATATTGACCAAACTCCTCAGCCCTTCCCCAATGGGTCGCCCCCTCCATCGAAGGAGAGAGCGGGTAGCCCAAACAGGCGGCTGGGCGATTATCTGCGGACGCTATGAGGGCAGAGAGATAAGACCTCCTCGCCGCCCTCATACCTCCCAGGTAAGTCCTAATATGGGCTCTTAGCTGGGCTCGATCAGACTGGGAGCGGGTGGACCTCCACCTGCTCTCTAAACCCCTCTAACGGCGTTTCATCTCCCAGAGCTCCTCCGTATACCAAGGAGCCATCCGGGATCCACGGCGTATGAGGGGACGCATGGGGACAACCCTGTTGAGGGCACCCAATGCAGCCTGTTGCCAAGCGGACGCCAGATCCTCGGCAGAGCTGTGGGCAAGGGAAGAGGGAAAAAACCCCAGTTCCGTCTGGAACCTCTCAGGGTCCATCAGGCGTCTGGGGTGGAACCATCTAAGTGGCTCCTCATCCCAGCAGGGGGCCTGTTGGAAGACCAGCCGTAGGAGATAGTGATCAGACCATGGAACGGGCAATGCCATAACAGTGGCCTGTCCTCTGTCACTATGCCACTGTTCAGAGACAAAAACTAGGTCGAGAGTGTTTCCCCCCTCATGAGTCGGGCCTAGAATCAATTGGGTCAGGCCCATGGCTTCCATAGAAGCCATGAATTCCTGGGCCAAACCCAACGCCCCACCCAGGGAAGGAAGATTGAAGTCCCCCAGGACTATAAGGTCCGGGAACTCCACCGCCACCCCCGAGAGGACATTGAGAAGCCCAGGCAGGGCCACTGCCACACAGCTGAGGGAGAGGTATGCAAGCAGCAAGCCCACCCGACCGTTAGGCCCTCACCTCAGGAGGAGGGTCTCACTCCCGCCTATCTCTGAGACAGTGACCTCCCTTGGAAACAAGGTCTCCCGAATAACCACAGCCACCCCACCACCCCTTCCCTGGGCCCGTGGCAGGTGCAAAACCTGAAAACCTGGAGGGCACAATTCAACCAGAGGAACACCACCTTCCGGGCCCAACCAGGTCTCAGTGATACAAGCCAGGTCCGCAGCCTCCTCCTCTATGATCTCACGGAGGAGGGAGGACTTATTAGCCATGGACCTGGCATTAAAATACACCAGCCTAAGCCCAGGGGTCCCGGTTCCCATGCCCCCTAGGGAGGAGGCCATAGGGTCAGAGCCACCGACAGAGATGGCGGTGCGAGCTCCCAACACATGATATGGCCCTATGCCTCGGCTCCTACCAATCCCAACCACCCTGGGGATCGCGGTCCCCTCCTCATCCCCAGGGCCCCACCCCCCCCCAACCCCCGCCATGCATCGAGCTGCAAAAGGACCCATCCACCCCTCTCCCTAACCCCTTAAGACGGCCAATTAAAAAGTTTAAAAGTTTCCCCTTCGTACCAAATTTAAAATTTAAACCTTGGTCGCAGCATGCAATGTATGACCATTGTTTACACTTCTGACAGTTGCAGCATCCCCATTGGCCATATGATCGAAATTCAGATGCCCTTTATGGCTGTCCTGGGATCATGCAGTTCAACCTATTGTGACCTTCTGACAAGCAAAGTCAATGGGGCAGCCGTATTCACTTAACGACCATGTTACTGACTGAACGACTGCAGTGTTTTACTTAACAACTGTGGCAAAACTCCCTTAAAAACTCCCTTAACAAATGTCTCACTTAGTGACATAAATTTGGGGGTCAATTGTGGTTGTAAGTCAAGGATTACCTGTAGTTATAGCAGGTCAACTGATTTTTTTATTTTGCCTGATGAAGTTGCAGAATAGAAATACCAATGAAAGGTACCATATTGATGCTTAGGGTAGAACTGCAAATGCAGGGGAGTGGAGGAACATTCCCAGTCTCATTTGAAAGAGAAAGGTGGATGAGAGAATATCAGAGAAGGAGGCAAAGCAAGGGTAAGAATATGACCAACAATTAAGAATTAAATGCGACTGAAAAACCTGACCTCCAATTCCACTTTTTAAATGTAGGGATGCTAAGGTTGTGTGTCCTGTATTTACACTTCATTGGATGCATATAAAATTAACTCAAATTGGTCACTGTTTTGAAAGTGCTAAAAACATCCTTTCAATTGCAAAAACATTGCAAGGGCACTCCTCTCAGTTTTAGGTGTGTAAACCTATTGGCAGGTCCCCAAGTCCTTGCCTTAGAACAGTTCATTCAGTGATCATTTGAAGTTGGTCATTTCAATAGAACTGAAAAAAGTGACTTATGACTGTTTTTCACACTTATGACCATTGCAGCATCCCCATGATGCTTGTAATGTCCTGGGGTCACACGTGATCCCTTTTTGCCACCTTCTGACAGCAAAGTCGATGGGGAAGAATAGAATAGAATTCTTTACTGGCCAAGTGTGGTTGGACACACAAGGAATTTGTCTTGGTGTAAATACTCTCTGTATACCTAAAAGATACATTCGTCAAGAATCATAAGGTACAACACTTAATGATAGTCATAGGGTACAATAAGCAATCAAATCATACTAGGAAACAGTCAATATAGATCGTAAGGATACAAGCGACAAAGTTACAGTCATACAGTCACAAGTGGGAGGGGATGGGTGATAAGGAGTGATGAGAAGATTAACAGTAATAGTAGTGCAGACTTTGTAAATAGTTGAACAGTGTTGAGGGAATTATTTGTTTAGCAGAGTGTTGGCATTTGGGAAAAAACAGTCCTTGTGTCTAGTTGTTCTGGTGTGCAGTGCTCTATAGCATCGTTTTGAGGGTAGGAATTGAAACAGTTTATGTCCGGGATGTGAGGGATGTAAATATTTTCACAGCCGTCTTTTTGACTTATGCAGCATACAGGTCTTCAGTGGAAGGCAGCTTGGTAGTAATTGTTTTTTTGCAGTCCTAATTATCCTCTGAAGCAGGGGTGGGATTCTACCAGTTTGCACCTATTCACTAGAATGGGCTGTTAACATTCTTAGCAGTTCGGAGAACCGGTTGTTAGAAGAAATTACTGGCCTAATCCTGTAAGAAAGGCAGGAAGGAAACATTCTGGTGTTGCTTACAGAAACTGCCTCTCCATTAACCCTTATTACATTCTTGGCAGGACTAGACTTCCTGTCTCAGGAACGTCTCTGGAGTTTTTCCCCCCTCCTTTGCTGGTACTTTGCTTGTATGGAGTGACCATTCAAAGTTACAATGGCACTGAAAAAAGTGACTTATGACTGTTTTTCACACTTGCGACTGTTGCAGCTTCCCCACAGTCACAAGAGGCCAGGCGAGGAGATGCATGCCTCAATGTGAGTGATGTTGAGTTGGTCATGCCCAGCCAGTCACATGCCCACCAAGCCATGCCCACCAACTAAGCCATGCCCACAGAACCGGTTCTTAACAAATTTGAATCCCACCCCTGCTCTGAAGTCTGTGTCTGCCTTGTTGGGTTGATAGACTCAATAATTCCTCTGTAGAACTGTATCAGCAGCTCCTTGGGCAATTTGAGCTTTCTGAGAATAGCCAGATTCATTTAACAGCTGCAGCAATTCACATAGCAACTATGGTGAGAAAGGTCATAAAACAGGGCACAAGCCGCTTAAACAAATGTCTCACTTAGCAACATAAATTTTGGGCTCAATTGTGGTCGTATATCAAGGACTACCTGTACAAACCACCAATGGTCCTCCCACTGTTTTAACTGTCAAAGCATCATGACTAAAGGCTGGAGGTGAAATAAGAGATTGTAAATTCAGTTTTCTTTTAGGCTATCTCCCAGGCCAGGTCTCACAACTACACAAAATATAAAGTTTTTATTTATGTAAAATAATAATAAGTACATTATTTAATTATAATTAGGATGGTAGAAAAAATGCAAATTTTCAACACTTTCTAATAAAATTGTTATAGGGAAAAATATAAAGCCCCCCAAAATATTGAAAACTAAAAAGTGTTTATTTGTATTGAGAAAAGTGAAAAGAGTAGCAGTGAAAGAGTTAAGAGCATGGTAGCTAAGGTACTCCCTTGGGGTGACAGGGGAAGGAGGGGGCTAAGTACATGCTGATTTTATTTAATGGCTAAAACACAGCACCTGGCAACTTTGCTTCTTTTCACCAGTCTGCACTGCTCATGACATGAGGGCAGCTTGGCAGAAAACAGAGGCTGCTGGAGTGTGTTTTTCTCATGGTTAGGAGCAAAATGAATACAGCAGTTTGTACTTTGTAGTTCTTAATGTGAACAGCAGATGGCGCCAGCTATTTTTCAAGTTCTTTGTGCAGCATTGTTCTGTGAAAAAATATTCCTTACGGAATAAAAATATTCTTCATCAGAAGATATTTTGTCTGTTCCCATATATATGCATATATTGCATATCAAATACTTGGCATATTGCATAATTGTCATTCATATTGTAATTCCATCAGTATCAACATACAATAATATGTTGTGATATGTTTGTGTATTTGTAGAGATGAATTTCTTACATTAAATTAATGTACATTAAAGCAGGGGCAGTTTTTGTCTAATCCTGAATAGGCACTAGCCTCGGATGGCAAAGTTAGGGGGCGATGTGTGTGTGTGTATGTGTGTGTGTGTGTATACAGGTGAAACTCAAAAAATTAGAATATCGTGCAAAAGTTCATTTATTTCAGTAATGCAACTTAAAAGGTGAAACTAATATATGAGACAGACTCATTACATGCAAAGCAAGATAGTTCAAGCCGTGATTTGTCATAATTGTGATGATTATGGCTTACAGCTCATGAAAACCCCAAATCCACAATCTCAGAAAATTAGAATATTACATGCAATCAATAAAACAAGGATTGTACATAGAACAATATCGACCTCTGAAAAGTATAAGCATGCATATGTACTCAGTACTTGGTTTGGGCCCTTTTGCAGCAATTACTGCCTCAATGCGGCATGGCATGGAAGCTATCAGCCTGTGGCACTGCTGAGGTGTTATGGAAGACCAGGATGCTTCAATAGCGGCCTTCAGCTCTTCTGCATTGTTTGGTCTCATGTCTCTCATCTTTCTCTTGGCAATGCCCCATAGATTCTCTATGGAGTTCAGGTCAGGCAGTTTGCTGGCCAATCAAGCACAGTAATCCCAGGTCATTGAACCAGGTTTTGGTGCTTTTGGCAGTGTGGGCAGGTGCCAAGTCCTGCTGGAAAATGAAGTCAGCATCCCCATAAAGCTCATCTTGAAGGAAGCATGAAGTGCTCCAAAATCTCCTGGTAGATGGCTGCGTGACCCTGGACTTAATGAAGCACAGTGGACCAACACCAACAGATGACATGGCTCCCCAAATCAACACAGACTGTGGAAACTTCACACTGGACTTCAAGCATCTTGCAGTGTGTGCCTCTCCATTCTTCCTCCAGACTCTGGGTCCTTGGTTTCCAAATGAGATGCAAAAGTTGCTCTCATCAGAAAAGAGGACTTTGGACCACTGAGCAACAGACCAGGTCTGTTTTTCTTTAGCCCAGGTAAGACGCTTCTGACGTTGTTTGTTGTTCAGAGCGCTTGACAAGAGGAATACAACATTTGAAGCCCATGTCCAGGATCTGTGTGTGTGGTGGCTCTTGATGCACTGACTCCAGCCTCAGTCTACTCCTTGTGAAAGTCCCCAACACTTTTGAATGGCCTTTCCTGACAATCCTCTCCAGGCTGCGGTCATCCCTGCTGCTTGTGCACCTTTTCTTCCACACTTTTCCCTTCCACATAACTTCCTATTAATGTGCTTTGATACAGCATTTGGGAACATCCAACGTCTTTTGCAATTACCTTTAGGCTTTCCTCCTTATGGAGGGTGTCAATGATGGTTTTCTGCACAACTGTCAGGTCAGCAGTCTTTCCCATGATTGTGATTTGTACTGAACCAGACTGAGAGACCATTTAAAGGCCCAGGAACCCTTTGCAGGTGTTATGGCTTAATTAGCTGATTAGAGTGTGTCAGAAAATAGATCTTTCTGGTGTTACTATGCAGTTTACAATCTGTCTGGATTTGGGGTAAGATCAAATCCACCAATGACAGGGTGACACCACATACCCTGTACTGGCATCACAAGCCATGCCCCTTAGTATATAAGGGGCAACCCAACTGGCATTTTACCTCAGAGGTCTACAATTACCTGGGAGGTCTCCAAAGATAACAGCTGACAGACTCTCGTTTCTCTAAAGGGTTTCTTAGAGAGGTCTCAGGAGAGAGGGAAAGGTCAAAAGCAAGGTCTGCAGATCCTCAAGAGGTCTGTGTTTCTTAGAGAGTTGTTCTCATTTGTCCCTAAAAGAGACTGTTCAGCATAGGCAATCAGTTCTCTCAATATCTACCTCTGAATCTCTGATTACCAAGCTGGAAGGAAAGAGAAAGTGTTCCTAGGCTAAAGACTATTTTGACTTTATATCTGTGAACTAAAGGGACAGAGAAACTCCAACTACATAGGTAGTTGTAGAAACCAAAAGGAAACCTGAGGAGAAGAAACTAAGAAAGAAGACAGGACACTGGTAATATTCTTTCTGTGTGTTTATTTGTTTCAAGCTGCTTGTTATAATAAATATTGGTTTGAAAACAGACTGGGCTCAGCATCTTTATACAATTTAAATATATAGACAGAGTTTAAAAGATCCTCAAACATTAAGCAGTCATAGGTCTGATTAATAAAAATATTAACAGAGTGGGACACTTTGAGCCTAGAATATTGCACCTTTTCACAATATTCTAATTTTCTGAGATTGTGAATTAGGAGTTTTCATGAGCTATAAGCCATAATCATCTCAATTATGACAAATCATGGCTTGAAGTATCTTGCTTTGCATGTAATGAGTCTATATACCAGCATTTTTCTAACATGGTAACTTTAAGATGTGTCTCCCAGTCCCACTTTATGTTACAATTCCTAGTCAGCCAGATGTGGGTTAAGTGGAATTGCACATCTGGTTGACTGCGAAATGTGGCAGACTGGAAAATTCTGGGAGATAAAGGTCCACATATCTTAAAATTCACCAAGTTTGAAAAATGCTGGTATACTCTATGATAGTATCGTGACGAAGGAAAATGTTAAGTTTGCATGAAGAGACAGACGCGGAGTGCTTCAAGCTCTTTGTTTATTAGTGACTACAGCTCAGAACGAACCCACTTTGGCTGGGCTGCAGCTGCTACTTATAGCCAGCAGCCACAATTGCCAGCCAATCAGAGTGCAGGGTTTTCCCGCACTTTTTAAACCAATCATTTCTTACATTTTACAAGAACAGTTCAAACTAAACCAATGACTTTAAACCTGCATACATAACAGAAAAGACAGTGCTAAGGAGGACAGCTGGGCTGGTGCTCTATTGGAAGATTCCCTCTACTGGGAAAGACAGTGAACAAGACTGTTTTTCTAGGCAATGGAAGGAAATACTGTGTTTCCCCGAAAATAAGACCTACCCCGAAAGTAAGACCTAGCACTATTTTCTAAACCTGCCCTAATATAAGACCTACCCCAAAAATAAGACCTAGTGTAAATCTCCAGTTCCAGGAAGACTTTTCAGGGAGCAACCGTGCACCCGCGAAACACCCCCCCACACACACTCACACCCACTATTTGGCACCATAAATATATAAGACCTACCCTGAAAATAAGACCTAGTGTGTTTTTGGGAGCCCAAAAAAATATAAGACAGTGTCTTATTTTCGGGGAAACACGGTAAACTTCCTAAGAAAAGAGGGATTTGTGCAGTTTGGGGATGAAGTAGTTCTCAAACTTTTGTTCACCACTCCTCTTTTCACAACTCTCATCCCTTAAGTAATTCGGGGTAGAGTCAGGGCGACTGGATGGAGCTGACCATTTACTGGCCAGATGCCCTTTCTGATGCCATGTGGAGTTCATAGCAGATTTTTTTTCTTGGCGCCCAGGGAGGGAAATATCTGCCACTACCTAGGTTTGAACTCTCAACCTTCCAAACAGGAGGCAATTAGCTTCATCGCTAGGCCACCACAATGCTCAAACTTTTCTTCCCCTTTAAATACCTTTTGTGGCCATGGACCATGGCCACAGACCACCACAACTTAAATCGAGATTTAAATCATAACAAGAGTACAATGTGGAACTCAAGCTGCCCCCATTCAGACTTTCTACCATTTTAATAATTATTCCCACAATTCATCTCACACCCAGGCAGCAGAACATTTCATTTCTCCATGCTGCTTTTCAAATTAATGCACAAACATTCTGTCTTATTCATTTCTATACAGAAAACTTTCTAAGGCTGAGTCACTTGTGCTAATAGTGTCAAGGAGATCAAATTACAATTTTCCTATACACTGATCTTGAATACAGTTGTGCAACAAAGTGCAAAGATTATTGGTGTTTCAAGCACCAGCATGCTCAGCTGATTGGGATGATGCCAAGTCACAGGAGAAAATAGACTTGAAACTGTTGAAAACAGGAGGTTGATCGAGTTAAAAGCAATAAACATTTACATGTCTTATTAACAAATCAAATACACATTGCAATATATTTTATTTCATATATATTATATACATATATACTTATATATATACATATATATATATATATATATATATATGAAATATATTGCAATGTGTGTGTGTGTATACATACACATACACACACACACACACACACATGATAGCAGTGTTCCAATATTTGAGGGGCTGCCACAGAGAGGAAGGGGTCAAGCTATTTTCTAAAGCACTTGAAGGCCAGACAAGGAATAATGGATGGAAGCTGAACAAGGAGAGATTTAACCTGGAAATAAGGAGAAACTTTCTGACAGTGAGAACAATCAACTAATGGAACAGCTTGCCCTTGGAAGTTGTGGGAGCTTCATCACTGGAGGCTTTCAAGAAGAGACTGGACTGCCATCTGTCAGAAATAGTGTAGGGTCTCCTGCTTGGGCAGGGGTTGGACTAGATGACCTATAAGGTTCCTTCCAACTCTGATTATCTGTTATTATTATATATAAACACAGATATATATTACACACAGATACACATGGGTATAGTAGACGTATCATTTAATGGGGTGAAAATTATTTTTTGCAATTTCTTTCACTGATGCATGTTTTTACACTGAGAATTCAAATCTGCTGTTCTTTTTTCAATTGCATAGCGTTTAGCTTGGCATGGTAAATCCACATCTGATCATATATACCCACAAAAGTCTCTTGTAACCCAAGTACTGTTAACTTTATCTTCTCAAAATTACTCTTTGTGCTACAAAAATTAAAGTTCTTTTTCCCTGCATGAATGTTATCTAGCTGAACAAAAAATAATCCATGCAATCATAAACTAACATCAGAAAGCAATTATCTGAGTTACAAAAAATGTTTAAAGGAGTTTCATCAAGTCTTGTTTTAATTCGTTCTTTGACATCAACCGTCAACTTGCTTCTTGGCCTCTGGAATAACCCTCATGTTTCTCATGGGTGTACAGTCTGTTTGCTGCCTCTGTGACCTGTTTCACACATCACTCTTCTTCTTCTTTTTTTTAAAACAAGTTTTATTCAATTTTTGACAATTCAAATAAGGCTCTTTTCAGTAGACAGCATATTTCCGGGTCATCACTTTTACATGCAAATATGACAATAGTTCTATATTCATTTTTAACATTTAACTTCCTATTTTATCCCATTTTTACTTCCGTTCCATTTTTTGCAAACAAAAGGCCAAACAAATTAATCCTAGTCTCAAATCTTGATCTCAATCTGTGTAACCCCCCATTTCATTTCAAATTATTATAAATAATTCTTAAACATTTATATTTCTTTTAAAAATAGCAATGTGTTTGCCCATCACTCTTCTTGACTGGGCATGACAGGGCCACTGTGGTACCTGCATTGGTTCAACAATGAACTTATTTATTTCCACTGTAATCAGTTGGCAAGTCAAAGGTTCTCATATACACCTTCAGACCAGTCAATCAGCTCCAACAGAGTGGATGTTCTGGCTTGACCTCTACCCAGTACACGGGCCACCTTCACAGCCAGAATTAATATTTGTAGAATCTCGTCCAATGGCCTTCAGTGCCTTTCTTCTTCATGAAATACACCAAATTATCTGCAATCACTTGAGCAGCTTTTCCTGTTTTTGAGCCTTCCTCTGGAGTGAAATGATAAAGATATCTTCCCCCCTGCACACAGAATGAAGTTCTTTGATAGTACTGGGGAATTGCTGGACTGAATTGTTTGCTGGGGAATTGCTGGTCTGAAGTTATGATATTTATGAAGTTATTTACAAAACACGTCTAAATTATATTAAAGTAAAATATCTTTACAAACCCCAAGGCATGTCACAATTTTGGAACACCACTAACGTTTGGAAATTGAAAGTTGAAAAATTTGACAGGCCCTATATGCAGGTAGCCCTTTTAATCACAACTGGTACGACTGCTAAACAAGGCAGTTGTTATGTGAATGGCACCCAATTTTAGAACTTTCTTTGCCAAAGCTGTTAAGTAAATCATGTGGTCATTAAGCAAATCCAGCTTCCCCCATTGACTTTGCTTGTCGGAAACCGGCTGGGAAGTCCGCAGGTGGTGTTCACATAATCCCAGGATGCTGCAACAGTATAAATACATGCTTGACAAGTGCCTGAATTTTGAATTTTTGATGCAGTGACAGTCAGAAGTTGAGGATTGGTGGTAAGTCGCTCCTTTCGGTGCCATTGTGACTTTGAATGGTCACTGAATGAATTGTTGTAAGTCGATGACTACCTGTATATAAAAATGTATGTGGGTTTGAATTTGTTCTATTTTCTACAGCAATGAACAGCGCACAATCGTGGCTACAGCCCCTGTCCTATTGTCCCCAATTATTAATTCCTATTTCTTGTATTTAAACTTATGCTTATTCTTGTTTCTGTTATATTGTAAGCTTTTGACAAATAAAATAAATAAATAAAAATAAAATAAATAAATGAGTTTATCTTTGGTTCATCATGGCAATATTAAAATTTTCTTTCTATAATCAACGTATTATATGAATGATGTACCATCTCATCCCAATTTGAATGGTGAGAACCCCAGCATTTATTATTTATTTATTCTCTTTCTATGGCTGCCCCCTTGCCAAAGGGAAGATAGAAAACAGAATATAGGTAGTTCTCAACTTACATCCACAACTGAGCCCGAAATTTAGGTTGTTAAGTGAGACATTTGTTAAAGGAATTTCGTCCCATTTCACAATCTTTCATGCTACAGTTGTTAAGTGAATCACTGAACAGTTGATAAGTTCGTAACCTGGCTGTAAAGTGAATAGGGCTTTGCTTGTGAGAAGGTTACAGAAGGGATCTGTTGCTCCCTTCCCTGACCTTGACAAGCATCATGATCAGTTACATTTTTTCACCTAGACACCCCCAGGGGCCATAAGGACTCCAGTTGAGAAATCACTGCTTTATATCATTGCTATTGTCCTCTCCTCTTTACAAAAAAGGCGAGCAACACAACTGAATGAGATGCCTACGGGGGCCTAGTGGTTTTCAGGGCCGAGGCATGCCTTAAAGTAGTTCACAATTCTGGGTGGCCATAATATGCCCTTTCTTTTCCACAAAGTATTATTTAATGAAGTGTTTTTCAAACTGTATTTGAACATTAACATGTGTGGGCTTCAACTCCTAGAATAAAATGGTGCCTACCGTTCCTGCCCTATTTTCCCCAATTATTAGTTCCTATTTCTTGCCTTAAAGTAGTTCACAATTCTGGGTGGCCATAATATGCCCTTTCTTTTCCACAAAGTATTATTTAATGAAGTGTTTTTCAAACTGTATTTGAACATTAACATGTGTGGGCTTCAACTCCTAGAATAAAATGGTGCCTACCGTTCCTGCCCTATTTTCCCCAATTATTAGTTCCTATTTCTTGTATTTAAACTTATGTTTATTCTTGTTTCTGTTATATTGTAAGCTTTTGACAAATAAACAAATAAAATAAAAAAATTTCCAGTCAGCATGCTGACTGGGGAATTCTGGGAGTTGAAGTCCACACAGCTTTAACTGGCTATGGGATTCTGGGAACTGAAGTCCATCCATCTTGAGAGCGTTGCCAAATTCGAACAATACTGATTTAACAACTGATATTCTCAAATACTCTCTTTCAGATTTAACTCCAGATTCCACCTTTCCAACTCTCGGAGCTGGAAAGCAGAAGGGAATCCTCCCATTCAAGGGCGACCCTGAGGTAAACACCCGTCAGAGGCTCGCCGCCCGCCAATAAACTCCCCGTGGGAACCAGCCGCCCTCGCCCACAGGACGGCGGGAGGCGGCGCCAAACCGGCCTTGCCGCATGCGCACTAAAGTTGCCGGCTCCTCGCCGGACGGAGCCGGCAGGCAGTTTGAAGCGATCCTAATGGTGCAGGGTCAGGACGGCGGGGAAGAAGCCGCCGGTCCCACCGCCGGAGGGTCGGGGGCAACGGAACGATGGGAGCGAAGGCAGGAAGGACCCGGGACCCGGGAGGAGGAGGACGGAGGTGCCTCGGAGCAGCCTTGCTCTTTTCAGGTTCACGACATGGAAGCGGCGGGCGCTGCCAAGCCGGGCGATGGGAGCTCCTGCCCCTGGACCTGCTACAGGATGCCCGGTGGGTGAGGAGGTGAAGTGCCGGTGGCTTTTCGGTGACCCGGCTTAGCAGGAGCCGAGATTGCCGAACCCCCAAATCCCTGCGCTCTTCTTGCGCTTCTGCCCTTAAACTCCGGCCGGGGGTGCCGAGAAACAGCGCTCTTTTTTAGGTGCCCTCCGGCTAAAGGCGAGCCTGAGCCGCCGCCGCTTCTGCCTGGGCGACGGGCGAGTTCCAGCCCGTGCCCGAAGAGATGCCCGCCCCGGCCTGTTTTCTTAGGTTTCCTCCAACTTTTGAAAAGTCCCGTTAAACAATTCCGACGGGACTCCCCCAAAGGAGTAAAACGAGGATGGCGGATCTTAAATTAAAAAAAAAAGGAGAGGGAGGGAAAGAGGCTTCTCTTTGGTTCCTTGAGAATCATAAAACAACCACTAGCACACACATAAAAAAAAATACAGCACATTCCTCCTGAAAGCCTTGCAGGCTGTTTTTTTTTTTAGATTTTCGTTTTTCACTCTTATCTAATATATAAAAATGTGCATATCCTGCCCTTTTCTTTTTGTTTGGAAATATGTATTCTTTTTTTGGGGAGCAGGGGTTCTGTCCTTCTGAATCTGTATTTGCTATAATCCATTTATTTAGCACTCTTGTACTCAGAACTGTAGTATGATTTAAACAGGGTTTAGTATCCGTTCTTCACACAAAGTGGTAAAGGTAAACAGAAACCTTCCTGTATAACAACTCATCTAAGTTAATTTAACACATGACCTTATTGCTTAATGTGCCTCATCCTTCTAATGGAAAAAAAATCATGTTTGTATGGAATCAGAAAACTTTAGTTCCAGATTAATGACTGTAAAAGTTACGATTACTATTATTTAGCCTGTAAACTAAGTTTACACATGTTATTTTATTTAATAGGTTTGGAAACAACTCAAGAGTCACTTTGGTGAAATGGGCAGTGTACAAACATACATACCGGTATATACATACATACATACATACATACATACATACATACAGGTGTATATACACACACACACATTTTCCTGTAAAATCATATAGCAGATTATTTTTACACTACTTACACTTAAATTTTGCTGTGGTATAATTTCATTTAAGTTGATTTTGAAATCATGTACCATGAATCTCTGGATCTACAGTAATATGAAATATGTTACAGAATAATGGTATTAAGTAGCTTATATTCTCTTTCTTTGTAAATATAATTATTTTGTAAACTTTATCATGTCCAAAAAATTCTTAAATCACAGGTTATAACCTTTTATATTAGAGCAGATCAAGTTCTATTTATTTTAGCAAATACAATTATATTGTGTAAACTTTATCATCCAAATAAATTCTCATAGAGTCTTCAGGTTTTGTTAAGCATCTCAGTACTATACATAGCTCCTGAAACCTCTTGGCATATTTTGATTTTTCTTACTGACATAATTATCCTTTGATTAAAAAAAACAGAGGCACCATTTTCATTATTCTGTAATGTGAGAATTTAAGAAATACTGTCCTGGCTTATAACATCTTTTATACCTCACCGGATATTTTTGGATAGCTTGGTTTCATTTTCAAATAGTAAACGAAATATCTGGATTGTACCATTTCAGACAGAGATGCTTTATTGTCTTAGGCAAAAATGGCGCCATCCTTCATAATCCCATAATTGACAGTTTAATCTTGTTTAATAGTGACTGAGGACTATGTCTGGCTTAAGCCTGATGTATAAGTAGTCCTTACTTAACTACAATTGGGCCCAGAATTTTGGTCATAAGTCATATTGTTAAATGGATCACTGTGTGACCTTACTTGATTTTTACGATCATTTGTACAGTGGTCATAAGGCAAGTCACCATGGACATTAAGCAAAGCACATGGTCGTTAAACAAATCCATTCTCTTGAATGGATAATTTTCGATGGAAACTGGCAATTTGTGGTGATGTGGGATCTGTGTGGGATGCTGCAACTAGTTGTAAATGCAAGTCAGTTGCCAAGTGCCCAAAATACAACCATGTGACTATGGATCTTTGTGTGTGTGTTTGTGTGTGTGTTTCTGTGTGTTTTGTAACTTTGAGGTTGTAAGTAACTTTTAAGGGGGTTCACTGTAACTTTGAACACTCATTAAGTGACCAATCGTTAAACAAGAACTATTACTTGTAGTTTTGTTCACTACTGTTCACTGTTCTCCACTATGTAATACCTATAAAAGGTAGTTTAAACATAAACTTATACTGAATCCATGCTGTCTGTGACCATACTAAAGATTTGACTTGACATATCAAACCTTTCTAAAAAATATGTATAAGTTGGAGTGTTTTATGATTGAATACATTTCCTGCGTGAAGAAAACATATTTTGCATGCAGGCCTATTGTGGTAGCATTTTGTGCTTTTATGTGTAATAATTTATTCATTCATACACAAAAATATGTTAACTTCTGTCAATTTCTAAGACTTGTTCCTAATTAAAAATGACACCTCTGTTCCTCAGTGCAATTATGAAGTCAACTTGAATTTAAAATTCCTATCAAGGGTATAATGTTGCCTTTTCAATGCTGCATTGAAAGTATGATTATATTTTAAGATCCAATGTCAGTAGAACATTGTGCTTGTAAAATATTATCTTACACCATTCTTAAAGTTTACACTGAAATGATAGATAATTCAAAAAGTGTAGCAATTTGCTGGGCTTGCTTAAAAAAACAGCTGAATGAGAAGCTCCTTTATTTTATTATTTATTTTGGCAGTGTGAAGCAATAGCATAGTCTTTCATCTGAGAAATATTAGCAGATAGATTGATGTCCTGGCAGAATGAATAAAAAGAGCATGCAGAAGCTGCATGGAGCTGAGTGAAAGGAATTCTGAGAACTGAAGTTCACACATTTTCAAGGGCCCAAAGTTGAGAAACATTGCCATAGAATACTACAGAAGTGTGTGAGAATCATGCTACTGGGACGGATGAAGAAGGAAACTTTGTGGAATGATGAAGCGGAAGGGGCTGTGGATGAAGAAATGGGCACATAAAAGAATAATTGCTGCAAAAAAAATGAGGACTAGAGGAAGATGTATAATGTGTATACAGAGAAAGAGATAGTGTAGAACGAGTTCCCCAACTATTCTGGCTTTGTGAACTGGCAGGGCTGAGGTGGGGAAGAGGGAATGGTTCTGTGTGAGCAGCTGGTAAGTGCGCACACACACAACTCCATTTGCGTGAGTGGCAGGTACATGCTCACCCACTGCTCGTGCAAGTGGAGACATGATTGCACTCTCGCCCGCCGCCTCCATGGCCCAATTCCGAACAGCTTACAGCCCAGTAATGGGCTGCGGCCCATGGGTTGGGGACCCCTGCTTTAAAAAAAACTTCCAGTGAGAACAGGGAATGATTAAGATTAAAAAAGGTACAAAAATTGAGCAACTTTAAAGGAAAACATGTTTTAGAAGTTAAGCGAAGCAACTCCCAGAAAATGGAATGAAATTGGAATGAAACTGAAATGGAGAAATGCTGGAAGAATTGATATACTGAAGAATGGAATTGAAACACTGGCTGACCCTCCATTGTGCCTCCCTCTTCTCAGCCCTGACTCAGAAGGAGAGGCAGTTCTTCCTCACCTCCACTGGCCAGCTGCAGCTGTGTCCCTTCTGTCCCTAGTTCAGCTAATCGCTTGTCCGGTCTTTACTCCTGTGATTGTTCCGCAGTATTCAGCCTTACTACTCCTGTCTCAGAGCATCTGTCAACTTCCTGATTCCTCTACATCCCCATTTGATGTGCCTGGAACTGGCTCTTCCTCATCCAAACGGGTGTTTGGGGAGGTGACCAGGAAAGGCTTTACATTGAGTGTCTTCAGGCAACAATGAAGCATGGTGGAGGTTCCTTGCAAGTTTGGGGCAGCATTTCTTCAAACGGACTTGGAGATTTGGTCAGGATCAATAATCTCCTCAATGCTGAGGAATGCAAATACCTATCCATCATGGCATACCATCAGAGAAGCACGTGATTGGTCCTAAATTTATTCTGCAGCAGGACAATAGCCCCAAACATACATCCAATGTCATTAAGCATAAAGAAGTACAAGAAATCTTGGAAGTGATAGTTTGCCCCTCCTCCTCCCCGAGCCTTGATCTCAACATCATAGCGTCTGTTTGGGATTTCATGAAAAGACAGAAGGATTTGAGGCAGCCTACATCCACAGAAGATCTGTGGCTAGTTCTCCAAGATGTTTGGAACAACCTTGAAGGAACCTTGCCGAGTTCCTTCAAAAGCTGGGTGCAATTGTACCTACCGTGTTTCCCCGAAAATAAGACCTATCCCAAAAATAAGACCTACCCCAAAAATAAGACCTAGTGTGTTTTTGGGAGCAAAAAAAATATAAGACAGTGTCTTATTTTGGGGGAAACACGGTAGAAGAATTGGTGCTATTTTGAAGGCAAAGGACGATCACCCCAAATATTGATTTGATTTGGATTTCTCTTCTGTTTGTTTACTTTCTATTTTGTGAATAGATAAAAATAAACTATTAACACTTCTATTTCTGAAAGCATTTTTAATCTACATCATATTTGCACAACTGCCTAATACTTTTGCACAATACTGTATCTGTTGGTAATGTAAGGGTTTTCTCTTTGTTAACTGTAGTAGCAGGTACTCAATGCTTTTGATAGAGAAGTAAGTTTCAAAGACTTTTACCACATGGAAGGATTTTCTGATGTTGGCAGTTTAAGATTCATGGACTTCAACTCCCAGAATTCCCCAGCCAGCCATGCAGTCTGGGGAATTCTGGGAGTTGAAGTCCATGTGTCTTATAATGGCCAAGGTCAAGAAACCCTGCCATATCGTACTTTGGAGAAAGAGGCTTGGACCTGCAATTCCTTGGATTGGGATCCACTTTAACTATTCCAATATTGATTTTGGCATCTTGTTTTTCTGATAATCAACTAGACTGGCTAAACATTAACCTGATGTTTTATTCTTCAAGGTGAGCCTGGTTTGTATTTCTTTCATCAGCTGTAGTTCATTTTGAGCATCTCTACTTTAATATAATATGAAAATAAACAGTACCCATTAACATGGGCCTTTATTGTATAATGAGAAAACTAGGAAAATAATGCAATTGAGATCAAAACAAGTTTGCGGTTGGTACAATTAATTAGATGTCAAATGGTCTATCTGTTCCTATATGAACAATCCAGATTGAAATAACTGTGATTAAACTGAGAGGTGCATGTGCAATTCCAGTTGTAATATACTGGAGATTCAAGATGTCTTGAAAAAAATGTATGTGTGTGTGTGTGTATTGTATCTGTGTGTGTGTGTGTATGATGCACTGCTTTGAATTTGATTTAATTTTTTGTATTAGTGAGAAAGAGTGAGTTGCCCTGAGTGTAGGACACAGAGATGACTGGTGGTTGGAAGAATTCTGAATTGATTATGGAGAAGGTACAGTCTGTGTAAGTAGGTTAAGGGCCAAACTGTTGGCAACTACAGCATTTTAAATAAAAAGAAACACGCATGTGAGTGGGAGCTCACTGCTTCTTTTTCCCAACTGAATGTAATTGAAATGCAGGGTGACTATGTATGTATGTATGTATGTATGTATGTATTTGCTTTATTTGCTGCCCATCTTGTTTTGAAGCGGCTCTGGGTGGCTTACAGTATTAAAAGGCATTAAAATCATGAAATATAAATATTTCTAAAATGATAAAAATCATAGAATTATAGTTAAAAGATAGGGAAGGAGGGAGCAGGATGTGTAGGTAATTCCCCACCCTGGTTTAAAGGATGAGATGTTTCTTTTGCAAACCATTTCTTTCTGTATGTTTCAATAGTGACTTCTTATCACATCAATGTTAAGATTTTATTTTAAAATAATCTTAAATACTCTTCAAATGCAAGAAATAACTCTGCTAATTAAAATTTCTAATTCTAATTAAAAGTTTTCCGGTGGGGGTTAAACTTGGGTTGGGTAAAATGATGGTAAATAAAGGCTAATGTTTTAATAGTGATACAAGTAGCCCTTGACTTACAACCACAGTTGAGCATGAAGTTTCGGCCGTAAGTCAAGGCACCACATGATTGGACTTTTATGACCATTTTAGGATGATCATAAAGCAAGTCAGAGTGATCATTAAGCAAATCACACAGTTGTTAGGTGAATTGATCATATCCAGTGGGTGTTTTACAGCTGGAAAATGGTAAAACAAGGTCACAAATCCCAGGCACATGACTGCAGAACCCGGCAACTGGTCACAAATGTGAGCTGGTTGCTAAGCACTCAAAATGCAATCACATGACTATGGGGGCGCAGTCATACCTTTGAGGACAGGTCATACATACTGTACCTTTTAAGAGACAATTGTAACTATGAACAGTTGTTAACTAAGTCAAGAACTTCTTGTATCAGATTTTTCAAACATTAAATCTTTAAACAAGGTTCATTTTAAACAATTCAGATATAAATTTATTATCCAATAAGTCTCCAAATGCAACTATCTTCTAAACTAGACAAAAAGGTAGCCTGTTTTGACTTAAGCTCACCTCTTAGTGACTTCATATGGTAGACACCTTCAGGTATGGAACTGATTTGCCCTTGCCTGCATCTTTAATGTTTTTTTTTAACTTCCTAGATTGAAAAAATTCAAGTAATTATTTTTAATGGGAATCAGGCCTGAATAATCTATTATCAGCATAAGATCTCCCCAAACCCATATTTGTGGTGAAAGGAGAAGTGCTGCTAAAACATGCCAACTAGTGTGGATTTTCCGTAGCATGAGTTATCTTTTTTTAAAAGCTGTAAATAGGTGTTGTTATCCTCTGCTAATCTCAATGCTTTAATTTACATTAACTGCTGCATTTCATTAACTGAATAAAGTTAATTGAATCTCTCCAATCCTACCACCCAAATAGACTGAACATTTCAATCCATCCTCTGTAGGATAATAACACCATCCCTCCTGCAATTTTCAGATGGCTAGAAAAGAAGCAGGCTCTTGTTTCAAATAGGATATCTACCCATTTCCCAAATGCAAATATTTGTACTTTACTAGCAAATCTAAGCATTTACTTTCAATTTATAAAAAATTGTCACTGATCTGCCTGGTAATTATGAGATTTTACATCTTAACTGTCAATGTATTCAGAAGAACCCTAACCCTGGCAAAATTTAATGTTCCAACCACAGTTTTTGAATGGAAATTACAGAATATCATATTGTGGGAAAGGAGTTCCTGAAACATTAACCCACATTTTGCTGTTCTACCCTTATTATACTGATGCCTGAGTGCTATTATCAAGGAGAGAAGCAACCTAGAACTAAGGAGAAATTTCTTGACAACAATAAATCAGTGAAAGAAGTTGCCTCCAGAAGTTGTGGGTACTCCAACACTGGAAGTTTTAAAGAAAAGTTTGGACAACCATTTGTCTGAAATGGTATAGTGTTTCTTGCCTGAGCAGGGGATTGGACTAGAACAGTATCAATTATCTGTCCATCAACAGTAGAGACCTTCAAATTTCTAGGCTCTATCATATCTCAAGGCCTAAAATGGACACCTAACATCAAAAACATCATCAAAAAAGCACAACAAAGGATGTTCTTTCTGCGCCAGTTAAAAACTCAAACTGCCCAAGGAGCTGCTGATACAGTTCTACAGAGGAATTAATGAGTTTGTCATCTGCACCTCTATAACTGTCTGGTTTGGTTCTGCAACTCAATAAGACAGACACAGACTTCAGAGAGTCATTAGGACTACAGAAAAAACAATACCAACCTGCCTTCAATCAAGGACCTGTATACTGCACGAGTCAAAAAGAGGGCTGTGAAAGTATTTACAGACCCCTCAAATCCTGGACATAAACTGTTTCAACTCCTGCCCTCAAAACGATGCTGTAGAGCACTGCACACCAGAACAACTAGACACAAGAACATTCCTGAAAGCCATCGATCTGCTAAACAAATAATTCCCTCAACACTGTCCAACTATTTACAAAGTCTGCACTACTATTACTGTTAATCTTCTCATCACTCCTTATCACCCATCCCCTCCCACTTGTGACTGTATGACTGTAACTTTGTCGCTTGTATCCTTACGATCTATATTGACCTAGTATGATTTGATTGCTTATTGTACCCTATACTATCATTAAGTGTTGTACTTTATGATTCTTGACGAATGTATCTTTTCTTTTATGTACACTGAGAGCATATGCACCAATACAAATACCTTGTGTATCCAATCACACTTGGCCAATAAAGAATTATATTCTATTCTAAAAAAAAAAGACTTGCAAAATCTCTACTAACTCTGTTATTCTGACAGTTAACAAATACCCATCTAGTCTGATTTCTATGTTAGCCAGATTCAGTCTATTTAAAGCTGCCTGATCCATGTGATTTTGTTTCTCTGAACATGGCTAAGTTGTGTTCTGCTGTTTGTATAATAGGCCACATTTTTATTTGCTGCTCAGAATGTGTTTTTGTTTTTGAATTGGTCAGTGACTGTAGTATCTTTCTTCCTGTCATTTTTGTCTTGTTTTTTTTCTTGAGATTTGGACTAGTGCCAATTCATTGATAAAAAAAGAACACTGGATATTTATTTCTTATATTTGGCTATCTAGTTATCTATTGTATGGTGCATTCACATCACATTTCAGTAAAAAGGAACACGGGTAAAATACAAAACATAGAATATGAAATCTGAACTCCTAACAGGATGATTAGAAACGTGTGTCTAAGTTGCAAATATAATTTTTTACTTAATATGTCACAAACAGGAAATCAATGAAATCTCCATCATAGGCTCTGTTTGGAGATTCTGTCACTACGTTTTGGATAATTTATTTTTTGGTCCCACCGTCACAATATGGTGATGGTATTTTGCCACACTTGTAGAGAGGCTTCTGCGCATTTGTCATGACCAGTGCAAATTTGGTTCAGTGTTGTCCGTATCGCTTGGAGCTGGTCAAATCCAGGTGGTTTTTCTAAGATGCAGAGAAAGCTTCAACATTGGGGTGGTGAGGCTATATTTCTATCCACTGTTGTTTCCACATGTTGTGTGTGTCAAACACAACATACAAGTGCTGGATAGCTGGATGTCTAGATCTCAGCCTGTTTACCTCCAGGCAGGCTACATTGCTTAATATTGGCAACTGGAAATTATCAATAATCTTCAGTTATTCTTGAAGAAGGGCCTTTTTTGACTGCTGGAAAAAG
This sequence comes from Naja naja, assembly GCA_009733165.1. Taxonomy (NCBI): domain Eukaryota; kingdom Metazoa; phylum Chordata; class Lepidosauria; order Squamata; family Elapidae; genus Naja; species Naja naja. The sequence goes on along the minus strand of CM019151.1, from coordinate 112,353,224 downwards.
GAGAGGAAATAGTTGAATGTGCCTATTTTTATATTCCAATGATATCATTTATCAGTTTATGGTCTCTGATGAGAAAAACAAAATAAAACACAACACATGAAGACTTCTCCTAGATCAGACTAAAGAAATTATCAGTGCAGGGCAGCATTTTATTGTCAGATTAGTTAAATCTGCAAGTTGCCTCTCACAAAACCTGTAAACAATTGCTTTTTCTAAACCACTACAATTTTTGACAAATGGATATAAACGGAAAAAATACTAAGCTAATATATAACATATCATTTTTACTCTTTTTACAGTAGGAAGTCTTCAAAGACTTTATCCCCAGCTTTATTTATTGAATATATAAGAACTCATGGACATTTGTAGAAAAGTGATCGAGTCCCATGTCCTTATACAACATAAAGGATATACAAAAGAGGTGGATTGCCATCTTGACTTTTTTGACCTCTCCACAGAAAACCTGTGACGGATACAGCACTTGTTTTTCATTTGTGCATATTGGAAGAGGTGCTAGATCTACTGAATCATGATACTGTAAAAACCCATGTTTGATTTTTCATATCAAGCACAGTCATTAATCTTAAGCACATTAGTGTCACCAGTGATTCAAGATCCAGTCTTTTCAAATGGAAAGTTCACTGCTGGTTGAAAGCTGATTTTAGCACAGATCTCCATGATCTGAAATGGCTAGGTCATGACCTTCTATATTTTGTCACCTTAGATTCACAGCTGTTCAGTATTAGAAAACAGTGATTCTCAAGTTTCAGGTTTAATTCCTCATTGCCTAGCAACTGATAGAAGCACCTTGCCAAATCATGCTTTGTTTCAGTCACTAAATCCTGAGACATATCTTTGGCTTGTTTAATCACCTTAGATGAACTAATCCAGAACATGGGAGGGGGAAAATTAATTGCCAAGCAATTTAAATCCTAAGAATACTGTATGCAGTTCCTGGAAGCATCCAGATCCCAAGAAAATTCTTGATTATCTTTTCTGTCTTCAGCAAGTTCTTTAGAAAGAAGAAAAAGATGTATAAGCTGTCCCAGAACTCTTTGTTCCTTTTTACTGTTGGGTGTTGGGCATTTCCTGGTCCTGATCACCCTGAGTCCTTGAGAATCTTGCAAGATTCTGTTAATGTAGCCTTGCAATAAAGTAGAATTAGTTCATCTACTTGTGTTTCCTGACTGGTTTATTTGGGAGGACTGACATAAGTTTTGCAAAACTCAAGGTGCAGACTTTTAACTGCTTGATCAGTTAAGAGGGTCCTTTCTAAGTTTCTCTCTCTGACCCTTAAGTCACTGGAGGTTCCTGCCTCTGTTATCTGACGGCTTCCTAGGCAGCATCACTTCCCATCTTCCCCCAAGGTCATCCACACATTCCATTACAGTTAGCCAGAAAAGATTCTAACTCCTGAATTTTTGTTGCCAGTATAAATAAGCAAGCTCTCTTCCTACTATAATTCTGAACCTATGCCTCCTGAAGTTACCTCATAACATCAATTCTTTTTAATTATCCATTAGCAGCCTTGAAGTAAAGCTTTTAGTATTTTTCTGTAATCATTCTAAATTACTCTGGTGGCATTTTTTTTCTGTTTTTCCTTTCTAATTATATTAATTGAAGGAAAATGTTACAATGATTAATGTATTGAGGTAGGAAAAGGGAGACTCAAGTTTAAATCTACCCTTGGTGGAGACTCAGGTCAGTCATTCTCTTTATGCTTAACTTATTTCATAGGATTATTGTTGTGGGAAAATGATGGGGGAGGAAGTGCTATATATTGCACCTTGAACTATGGGATATAAATGTAACAAAATATCCTTCGTGTTTCTGGGCTTCATTTGGTTCACATAACTCTTTAGACCCTAGTATTTAGTACTAGTGTGTAACTCTATATCAGTGTTTTTCAGCTTTGGCAACTTGAAGATATGTGGACTTCAACTCCCAGAATTCCACTGCCAGGACATGCTGGCTGGGGAATTCTAGGACTTGAAGGCCACACATTTTCAAATTACCAAGGTTGAGAAACACTGGACTACATAATGAAGGCTGGATATTATAAGACAGTCATTTTCTTTGGTATATAGTGAATAATCGGATTTTTTCCTTTTATTGTTTATTTTATGTATATGAAAATATTGGTTGACTAAGTTATTTTCTTCTGTATGCAGGTGAATGATTATTACATTAACTGGCCTTCAACATTTTTGACTCAATATTATCAATCTGAACAAATTTTCCCCAAATGTGTAAGCCAGAATTAATTATTCTTCATAACAGTATATAAATCCACTATATATTTCAAATTTAAAAATATCTATACTAATAATATATGTGTATGTATTAACGTTTGCATGTCTATAGAGATAGGGGCTCTCAGGCAATATAGAACTGCAATGTATTCCCTCTGAGTATTACTTGTTCAGATGTCAGCATGCAGGTAAAAAAAAGTACTTTTTAATTTTTTAATTATTCATTGCTAACTGGAAATTACAATTATTCCATTCTAGGAATAAAGATGAAAAATGGATGTCCAGGGCTTGGCTTGTTCTATACATTATTATCTGCCTTCCTGTTCTCTGTTGCTTCTCTATTTCTAAAGAAAATTGAAGATGTTCATTCAGTGGAAATCAGTGCTATTAGATGTGTTTTTCAAATAACATTTATTCTTCCTGGATTAATATACTTCAAGTGAGTATTCTCTTCCGTTTGCATGTAAAAAAAAACTTCATAGAAGATTAAAATGTACAAAAATTATATGGGATGGATATATGTCTGTGGAGATCCTCAATCATCCAGATTCCAGATCATGGTTGTCCCAAAGGTGCTTTCAAAAAGTCAACTGGACTTTCTTGGGTTTTTTCCTTGAAACGTTTCACTTCTCATCCAAGAAGTTTCTTAGTTAGAATTGAGGAAATGTTTTCAAGGAAAAAAACCATGAGAATCTAGTTGCCTTTTGAAAAGGTCCTTTAGGATATGTGGGATGGGTAAATATAACTATATGGTATGTTGTATGTTGAGTTTTAATCAGAACATTATACGATTGTATACTTTTTGCAGCTAACATGACTTAATTCCACAATATTTTAAATTGATACAGGGATGCATGACGTGCATTTTACAAATCTGGAGGAAAGCTAATGTGATGATAGCAGAGTAAAATCCAATTAAGGTGCTGTCAGATCTATGTAAAACAGGATTGGGGGAAAGGAAGATTAATACAGTAACTTAAGCAGGCAGAACCAGAATCCTGACTTCTCCTAGGGTTGGCTTTTTTTATCATTTTTATATATTTATACATTATTTATACTATACGTTTTTCTTGATGGGATTTTCCACCCAGAGAAAAGAGCTGCATAGAAGGGACTTGAAGACAGAGTAATCACTCGTGAATAAAAAGGAGACCTCCATTCTGTTCTTTTGCTTTCAGGGTCCTTCTTTAGCAAAGGTTTAAAGAGTGCCTTATTACATTGCTTAATGTATAATGCATTCACCTGAGCCCATATCCTAGACAAGGGCTCACTAATGTGTGAGGTTGCCATTGAGTTTGCAGCTGGGAGACAGTTTGCTTCAGGAGATGAGGGTGCTAAATCAAGAAACTGACAGTTGTACAGATGTGTGAAGGTGACAGCATCTGGCTCATCTCTTCCAAGATGTGACACTACCAGGGAATAAGGGATTCCATTTTATGGTTATTTTAATTATTGATCTTTGTTGTTGTTTTTCCCTGCCTGATATTTACATTTTTTATAATTTTGTTATATTGTTTTTATTCTGTTTTTAAGTATTGTTAGCTGCCCGGCATTATATATTGGTGATGGGTAGCCATATACATACATATATACCAAGGTTGTAGACCAGACTGGGAATTTTTTTTTAAAATCCCCAAAGAAGTCAGTGGCAAACCACTTCTGAACTATTGTTCAGAAAATTGCATAGGTGTCCCCATGAGTCAAGTTCAACTTGAATGAGTCTTGCATAGCTTTCATGAGATGGCATTAATAGTTTGAACTTCCTAATTATAAGCTCAGTAGCAGATGAAGACAGAGGAGAATGACAGAATGTAGGCTAGTCTGTGTGAAAAAATCTAGTCAACAAAAGCACATGTGAAATACTGAAAATGTTTTGGGGCCATCCTTTGATGGTAGATTGATGCCAGTGAGGGATCTGTTCTTAAAGTTGATTTTAAACAAAAGCTATATTAGTTGAGAACTATGACTTGGATGAGTGAGGATCTCCACAGGCATTCTATTAGTTGAATTGAATAGCTTCAATAAATACCCTACAGCAGTGGTGGGATTCAAATTTTTTTACTGCTGGTTCTGTGGGCGTGGCTTGGTGGGCGTGGCAGGGGAAGGATACTGTAAAATCTCCAATCAGAGGTGGTATTTGCTGGTTCTCCAAACTACTCAAAATTTCCACTACTGGTTCTCCAGAACTGGTCAGAACCTCCTGAATGCCACCTCTGCCCTACAGGCTGCTTATTTGAGATAGGGAATACTTATTTCATTTTGTTTATCAAATTTATTTGCCACCTGTCTCACAGTTAACTTTAAAAAAACCCTGTAAGCATATTTATAAATTCGATGAACTTCAAAACCTTGAAGAAAGTGCATTTGATATAAGGGTTAAAAATATGGGTTATATGATGGAGTTAGCAGAGATGCCTAAATTGACTGTTTTGATTAAAGAAAAAAAACACAAATACTTTTATTTCTACTTGGAAACCACTTCTGGACTTTGTGCTTGAGCTGGAAAAGAATGAAACTTTGATTTTGGGTTTTACCGATCAGATAGATTTGCTGTTATAGGAATGGCTAGTTTCTATTATTATGAAAAAGTAAAAAGTTGAGGGTAGATGGTAATGCCTTATTTTACTGCACCAAAGGAGTCGGAAGTCAATGCCTTTTTTTTTCTTTTCCCTTGCTTTCCCTCAGTATCCACTTCCCTTTTTCCTTCCCTAATTTCCCTAATATTTACTTTTGTATTCTCATTGTATGTCATACTATAAATTAATAAAAAAATAGATAGATAGATAGATAGATAGAATAAATCTATATCTATATTTATATCTATATAGATACAGATATAGGGATACAGTGGCTTAGTGGCTAAGATGCTGAGCTTGTCAATCAGAAAGGTCGGCAGTTCGAATCCTAGCACCGCATAACGGAATGAGCTCCCATTACTTGTCCCAGTTCCTGCTAACCTAGCAGTTCAAAAGCATGTAAAAATGCAAGTAGAAAAATAGGGACCACCTTTGGTGGGAAGGTAACAGTGTTCTGTGCTCTTTCGGCATTTAGTCATGCCGGCCACATGACCACAGAGACGTCTTCGGACACCTCAGGCTCTTCAGCTTTGTAAGAGAGATGAGCACCGCCCCCTAGAGCCAGAAACGACTAGCACGTATGTGCGAGGGGAACCTTTACCTTTTTATAGATACAGATACAGATAGATAGAATATGGGTTATAAAAGGTACTAACGTTAGTTATTAGGAGAATTTACATGAAACCGTTCTAACAGTATTGCTCTTGAATTTGAATTTGAATTTCTATTGCTTGTTCTAAAATTCATAGTGTGATGTTAGGGGTACTGAGATATGATTATTGACTCTCAAACATAAGGTACATAAGATGTCTCTCTCTCTCTCTTCTCTGTGTTTCTTTCATTTCAGAACAGGATTCCTAGGACCAAAGGACAAGCGAATAGTTCTTTTCCTCCGAGGATTCCTTGGCTCTAGTGCAATGATCCTTATTTATTATTCTTTCCAAGTGATGCCGCTTGCTGACGCTACCGTCATTACATTCAGCAGCCCGGTTTTTACGTCCTTCTTTGCCTGGATCTTCCTCAAAGAGAAATACAGTCTCTGGGACCTTCTTTTCACCCTGCTTACAATCACCGGAGTAGTGTTTATAGCAAGGCCCCCTTTTTTATTTGGATCCAATGTCCTTGACATGGAAGAAAGTTACACAGATCACCTTAAAGGAACCATAGCAGCCATTGCAAGTGCAGTAGCCGCTGCCTTAACTTTTGTGATCCTAAGGAAAGTGGGGAAATCCGTCCATTACTTTTTGTCCGTTTGGTATTATGCAATAATTGGGTTAATTGTGTGTATAATCACGCTTTTTATAATGGATGCGTGGAGTTTGCCCAATTGTGGTATAGACAGATTTCTTCTAATCTTAATTGGATTGTTAGGACTTGGTGGTCAGATATTTCTTACTAAAGCATTACAGATTGAAAAAGCTGGCCCCGTTGCTATAATGAAAACCATGGATGTGGTTTTTGCTTTTATTTTTCAAGTCCTTTTTCTTAATCATATACCAAGATGGTGGACAGTGGGAGGTGCTCTTTGTGTGGTAGCCAGTAGTTCTGGAACAGTTTTCCGCAAGTGGTATCAAAATTCCAAAAGAAGCACAGAACAGAAAATTTAAACTGCTAGATGTTCTGTCTTTGTCAAATAGAACAAAGTATTATGATACTTATTTTAAACAATTCATCAATTGGCCAGTTCTCTCGACTCCGTATTCATTATCTAGGTAGGAATCCTAACCAGAACCAGCTTGTTTTATATCAGGGATGACTCTAAACAAGAAGAAAGATTGTTTTTGTGTGCCAAATTTGCCTTGTTTAGCAGCCTTTGTGCCTTGGAAATACAGCATTTCATGACAGGTTATGAGTATTTATTCTTTAGGTTAAAAAAATGTTGCAAAACCAAAATGCCACAAGGTTTGCCTACGTGTTTAGAAAATAAGATTTTGCAACCTAACTCTAATTTCTTATGTAATGTATCCCCGTTACATGTTTTCATAAAACTGATCCCTTGGCACCAATGTATGCACTATAAAATCTATGAAAAAGGAAGCACTGTCAAGTTGCATATCCTCCTTCTCCACTTCTCTTATAACTTGAAAAGTGTAACCAAACTCTTAACTTCTAAATCATTCCAAATGTGGGAGTTGTGAAGTATAGAATTATGTCTTATTTCACAATTTAAATTGAAATAGATGCAATTTTGGTTTCACAGTGGAACTGGGGGAAAAGCCAGTTATTTGTGCTGTGATTTTTCCAATTTTCATTCAACTTGAAATTTTGGTTGCAACATCTGAACATTGTTTTTAGTCCATTGACTTCTACAGGGTAAATATAATTGGCTATAATATGCCAATTGCAGCAGATAATGATCTGTAAGTGCTTTCGATATAAACATGAGGTGCTTCCACTGTGCCCACACTTTGAATTTTAATTTAGGTAACTTTACATTTATATAAACTAATTTGACTGCATATGATATTGTATGACTGAATCATGCAGATTGCAGGGTTGAAATTACACTGCATTGCAGCCTCATAAACTTTTAAAACAAAAGTAAAATTACATATACTGTACAAAACTTCCTTTTACAATACTCAAAGCATCAGTTTTGTTATTTTAGTGTAGTACATTAACTAAATTCAACTGGGTCTCTTTTCAGCTGCAAAATTAATTCTTGTTTCTTTTTGTCCACTAAGTCTCTAAAGAACAGACTGTTTTTATTTAAAAAATTATGAATACTACTTTTGATATAATTATGTCTTGTATTTTCTTTAAACAAGTTTTTATTGTATACGTAGAAATGTAAACTATTTGTGTGTCTTAAATACATTCTTTCTGAGTGGAAGGAATGAAAGCCATATTGTGCTAGAGTTATATGCAATGTTCTGTGCATGGAACAGTTGCTTTTGAGAGGCTCATGCCTGAGCTGACCCATTTTGAGTAACCCATTGTGGGGTCTGTACATGAAAGGAAAAAAAAGGCAATTTTGATCCTGGGAAAAGGAATTGTGGGTGGGGAGGCCTGGGTAGGAGGCAACTAAACAACAGGAAACGGGAAGCACAGATTGGACCATGGAGACACTGTTCTGGACATGGGCCAGCTGAGAAGAAAGAGAAGACCCTTGATAGGGCAGGTGAGCTAATCAGATGTGCTATGCTAGAAGCTGATGAAAAAGGAGAGAGGAAAGTACACCGGCTTCCCTATTTACCTTTAACTTCATCTAAGTCAATCAAAGTGGTCCAGGATTTGGTTCTACTCAATCACGTATGGTCCAGAATAGTTCAGTGGAAATTCCAGAATGGGGGTTGTTCTGAGTTTGAAAACAAGCATTTTCTTCTTTTCATGCATACCTTCCTACTAGTATTCAACTAGTAAAATTCAAGTAAAGGAATAAATTGAATGAAATCCCCCAGCATCTGTCTGCCAACAGAAGGGTCATCCTAACTAGAACATTCTCTCTGTCCTACTACAGCTCCCTCTTGCATTCCCCAAGGCTGCATTACAGATACTGCACGGGGAGAAAAGATAGGAGAAATTACTTGGTCAGGAAGAGGTCTGCTTGCTCAGTGCATAGTGGAACCCAACAATTACACTTGCATAGGACCATTTCTTTTCAGAGAAACAGGCTGTAGCTGCTGCCTTCTGCAATACTATGCATTTTAAAAAACAGTAGTATTCCTGTATAATTAAAGCATTTGTTTATGAAATGTTCCATTTAAGATGGTAATTTTGTTACATATTAAAAACAAATATAAATAAAATATCAAAAATAATATGAACCAAAAGTGTGCAGCCTGAAAAAAAAAAGTCATTACCCTCAAACTATATTAACACTGCTGCATGATATTGCATGCAGATATGCTATTGAATATGATCAGGATTGGTGTATGTGTCAATTGAAATCCATTTATTTTAATTGATTGGTTAATGATTGATTTAGGCTCAGTTTATGTCTCTGATAATTCCAGGAGAGTAATTGTAATCTAGTAGTAAAAGTGTTTCAGTTATTATTCTGAAGATGTGAGTTTATACAAGGATCCCTTTCAAAAAAGAAGAAAACATTCATAAAAGGGTTGTCCAGACTATTTTGTATACATATGACCAGTGGTGGGCTGCAAATTTCTTAACAACCGGTTCTCTGATTTGGTAGGTGTGGCTGGTTGGTCATGTGACTGAGTGGGTGATGTCACTCATCACACCCTGCCCTGCCTCCAGCCACTTGCCTCAAAGGAACAGGTAGGATACAGCTGGTTGGGGCTAATCCCACCACTAGCTGGCCCCACCCCCACCCATTTTTCGGCCTGATTTTGGGCCATTTACAGGCCCTTTTGGGGGCCATTTGAGACCGGTTTCAGGCCCTTTTACCAGCCAAAATCAGCCTGAAAATGGATGGAAAAATGGCCTGAAAACAGCCTGAAAAATAGGTTGTTTTGAGGCTGATTTTTGGGCCTTTTCAGCCAGAAAATGGCTGAAAATGGCCCAAAAAACAAGCGGGGGCAGGGCCAGCTGGTGGTCCAATTTGCCAATTCTCCAAACTGTGCAGAATTGGAACAAGGGGTTTGGGCAAACCTGTCTGAACCTGCAGCAGCCTCTGCATATGACTAATAAACTAAGACCTGGGCAAGTATTACATGGGGCATATCTGCAGACCTACAACCAAGAAGTTATACTGAACTTTATTTGCAAAAGACATGTCCTTACTGTGGGGCTCTCTTTCATGACCAGCCCACATCTGAGGAGGGCTGAAGCTGCATCCTGATGGTGTTTTCCATGTACCATATTTTTCCATCTATAAGATGCCCCCATGTATAGGACACACACACACACACACACTTTTCTTACCCACAATTCAGAAATCAATTATTTAAACATTAAATAGAAGACATTTATATTGCAGAGTAAGACATTGGACTTACCAGTACCAGGATTTATTTTTTGTTTTCTGACATTTTTATGGACTCAGAACGTGCTGACATTAGCGCTTCCTGTCGCATGTGGGCACTGGCTACATGCTCTCTGCAGCATCAGCTCACATCAGTTATATAAGGCTCATGATTGGAGGAAATCTGTTAGCTTGTTTCTGCAATCAGTTTTGCTCATGAGGCTAGTTTGCAGAGATAAGGTATTGACAGTCTCACAACTGCGGTTTTCCTCTCAGTCCCCCCTGTGTATAAGACGCCCCTCCATTTTTAGGTAAATATTGTAAAGAAAAAGTATAAGTCTTATACACGGAAAGATATGGTAACTCTATGTTCCATGGAGGAGTTTTCAGAGGATTGGCAACCTGCTAGGCCCCACCTGGCCTACTTCAAGAGCATCTGGCCTCCATGGACAATTTTGCTTTGGCTGCCAGAAGGATGGGTCATCTCATCAGCAAAGTCTGTCTCTCTTGCAGGTAGTCCTCCTTTAGACTGCAATGGGTCATGGCCAAATGGTTGCTTAGCAAACCACATGATAACAGAACTGAAGAAGCTTCTTGAATGAGAACAGAAACATTTTCAAAAGGAAAAAAACAAAACTCCAGTCATATTTTGGAAAAAGCACCATGATTTGGACGATTGAGAATCTATAGACATTCTGTCTCATTCAGCTAAAGTTCTCCCCTACGGTACCTGTGCCTGACCTGGGAATCCCCCTTTTTTGCCCCATTGGAGGGCAAAGAAATTATTCAAATAATCTCTTCCTGAGCTGCTTTTTTCCACAATGCCTCCCTCCCTCCCTAAAACTTGGAAGTTAATAAGGTCAGCCTTGTGATCTTGTTCAGTTGAGTAGAATCTACTCCCCAGCTGGCGATGCTGTCTTAAACTGAGCAAAATCGGTTTCACATGATGCCTTTTGTTGTGCTAAATGCCTGCATTGGTTATATTTGTCCAGGGTTACTTGTTTGTACTTGACTGTACTTTGTTCATTTACTTGCTTGCTTACTGACTGTACATGGAATGGTGACTGCACATGTATCAGGAAGCCAATATTTCAATTAGTGCACAAAATGGCACTCCTAAAGAAATTACAGGCTTTCAGTAAAGAAATTGAAGTTGGCTGAGGAGGTGCACATTAAAAAAAAAAACCTTTCTTTTTAGTTTAGGAATACCAGACACCGTCAGAAGCATTTAAATACCTCTCAATTCTTGTCCTTTTCTTTCCCAGTTTTGCCCAATTCTTCCCCGGTTTTGAGAGTCACCCAGGAAGGAAAGCAGGAAGTTTTCTGGCCTTTTATACTGTGATTGCAGAAGAGCTGGTTTGCTTTGTCCACCATTTTCTCTCAACTCCAGATATTTGACAGAGTCACCTTATCCATTTGCTGTAAAAGATAAGAGAATTCATGCACAGGGATTTCATATTTCAGTTCTTATTCTACATTAGGTTGATTGTACAGGTAGGCCTCAACTTAACAATTGTTCATTTGGTGGCCAAAGTTACAACAGCAATGAAATGAAATGATTAATGATGGTTTTATGACTGGTAGCATCCCCATGGTGAGGTAAGAATTTTTAAAGAATTTTCTCTTAATGGTTTTCTTATATTGGTTTAATTCCCAGATGGAGAATTCTGGGAATTGAAGTCCACACATCTTAAAAGTCACCAAGGTTAAGGAACAGAAACCTAGAAGACTGCTGGTCAGGTGAACTGAATAGAAAGTTTAAGTTATTTGCAAATGTTTCTTCCCAGAGATAAATAGCCAGCTAGAAATCATTTTCCAGAACTTGTTTTACTGGACTCTAGTTTGCTATATCCATATGTAGTGATTGGGTCTTGTAGTTTGACTCTACTGCTGAAGGAGAATAATTACCATTACATATGGCAGCATAACCAAACAATTAGCTATTTCAATGAAAAAGGAACATGGTGGATAATTAGTGAAGAATTTGTCACAATGTTTTATACAATTTTCTGTGATAGAATAAGTCTATTAACCTACAGATTGGAATACCTTGAAGTTGTATTTGATCTACCCAATATTTAACAGAATAACAAAGTTGGGAGGGACTTTGTAGGTCATCTAGTCCACCCCCCCCAAGCAGTGGACCCTACACCATTTCTGATAGATGTCAGTCCAGTCTCTTGGAAGCTTTCAGTGATGAAACTCCCACAACCTCTAAAATCAAGCTATTCCATTAGTTGATTGTTCTCACTGTCAGAAAATTCCTCCTTATTTCCAGGTTGAATCTCTCCTTGTTCAGTTTCCATCCATTGTTCCTTGTCTGGCTTTCAGGTACTTTGGAAAATAGCTTGACCCACTCCTCTCTGTGGGAGCCCCTTAAATATTGGATCAGTGCTATCATATCTCCCCTGGTTCTTCTCTTCACTTTTCATTTTCATTTGTGTGTCATTGTATTGACAGCTGTATTGTTTTATGTGCTGAAGTCAACAGCTAGTAAATTGCTACCTATCTCTAAAGATATATTGCATTAGACACCTCAGATGGAAGTCATTTGAGTATCCGAGATTTTGCAATATATCAGGAAATTAAACAAGACATTCCTTGCCCTAGTTTCAGAATCTTTAGTGCACATTGTTAAACTACTTTTGTAGTTCCAGTACTTTAAAGTAGATCTGTTCTTAAAATAAACATTAATTCTTGAACCTTAGAAATGGAACGAATATTTTCATATCAGATTCATATGAAATAAAATAGGTATAAAGAAACACAAACTGTTATTTCTTTTCATTAATACCGCAGAATATTCTCAACAACTTGATGAAAATATTGACTTGCACTCAGATCATAACTATATCTCAGATTTCTGTCATGGAGCAGGGACTGTTAAGAAAAACAAAATTCATCCTCAATGAATTTGGTACTTTTTTTCCAGGTTTGAGCAAGTTGTTCCAAGATTTGTGGGAACAGTCTCAGCTGACTACACTGGAATCTGCTATAATATATCTAGATGCAGCTTAAGGATGAAGCTGTTCATATTTATTCCAGATATGATGCTAACATTGTAAGACTTTATATAAGATTCTCTTTGGCTTTTGATCATATGGTCTCTTGGAGATCCCTCTGTCAATCTATTCATCCATCCATTCATCCATCTATCTATCTATCTATCTGGCATGGTGTTATCTATTTCTTCATTTGAATCAGGAGAAATTGTGCAATTGACAACAGATATCCATTGAAGGAATAGACAGAGTGAGATAGAACTAAATTTGAATTCCAATCAGACAATAATGTGGTTAGTTTGTACCAAGAATTAAGATAAGCCATTTAGGGATGGTTTTTACTACTCCTGAAGGAGCAGGTTACTAGACAGAGAACTTATACCCAGTTTTAGCACATTCCTCAGTTGTGGGTGCTTCTTGAAGATGTAGCTTGGCTTTAATCATTCAGCCTTCAATGATTTCAGCTGGATTTGTGTGGTGCTTTCATTGAACAAAGGACAGCAGATGATCAAAAGAGGCAGCTAAGTGAAATCACATGATTCTCAAACTACCCTGTTCCCTGCTTTTGAGCTTGTGGACAGAGTCAGTTGCATTTCATTGATGTATAAAGCCCTAGATCCGTGATAGTGAACCTATGGCACATGTGCCAAAAGTGGCATGCAAAGCCATCTCTGTTGGCACGCAAGCCATTGCCTCAGATGAGGTCCACTGCACATGCGCGCACGCCTCCTGCCAGCCACCTGATTGTCGGGTTTCTGCTGTGCACGCGCAGGGGTGGGGCATGCACGGGAGACACACGTGCATGTGCAGAGGTATGTGGGGGTCGCACATGCATGCAGAGGCACATGTGCACGGGGGTGTCATGCACACATGGGGGGGTCACGCGCGCATTGCATTATGGATGCAGGTATGTGTGCATGTGCATATGCGCACTTTCGGCATGCGATGACAAAAAGGTTAGCCATCACTGCTCTAGATATGTTGTTAACCAAACACTTAACAATGTGTACCAGAGCTGATCCACAATTGAAAAGCCTGTGGAAAACCCTGCTCATTCATGGGAATGGCGCACAGCAGAAAGATCCCAGATGAACTTAATTGAAATGGCAGCATAATTATAAGTATAATTATGACCAGTCATTCTTTATAATTTTAATCTGCTTCAAATATTTTTCTCATTGGGGAATTATTCATGGAAATCTTATGCATGTGCCTCAATGGTGGGATTCAAAAAATTGTTTACTACTGGTTCTGTGGGTGTGGCATGGCTTTGTGGGCCTGGCAGGGAAAGGTTACTGCAAAATCCCATTCCCTCCCCACCCCACCAACCTGCTTTCCAGCTCCATTCTCCTGTGCAGGGCAACAAAAGAAGACCCAGCTAATGGGAGGCAGAGAATAGATGGGGGCGGGGCCAGTCAGAGGTGGTATTTGCCGGTTTTCTGAACTACTCAAAATTTCTGCTACTGGTTCTCCAGAACTGGTCAGAACCTGCTGAATACCACCTCTGATGTGTCTGTAAAACACTGCCCTTTGCTCTTTTTGGAAGTAATTGTGATATAAAATCATCATCATCTAAAACATAATTTGGTGTCAGAAAACTCAAATTTGTTAGAATTAAAGTAGAATCCACCTTATGATCAAAGTTCACTTAGGTTCTGCCAATTATCTTAAAGTGTGCTGCTTTATATATGCCAAGTCATAAAAATGTGGAGACATATTTAAAACAATTTCTGAGTTGCTGTACAGCCAAGGACTTTTCTTATCTCAGCTGCTGATGAGAACTTTGATCTCTCCAATCTTAAGGACAGAGGTCAAAGCTTAGGGAACAGGCCTACTGGAATGGAAGGAAAAGTTGAATTAGGAGAAGGCTTTTTACTGTTTTATTGGGTTATCATATATGGCCCAGAGTCACTTTCTGTGACTTGGGCTGCTATACAAATTTATTCATAAATAAGGGACACTGTACAGGGGCAGATAATTCCAAGTTCACATACTAATGATGTTGCTTTCATCTCTTCCCCAGCCTATGAGTGAGCAACACTTAAATTGCTCTTAGATGTCAAAAGTAGCATTTTCTTCTTTCGCCATCATCCAAGTGCAAACTCAAGAGATGTATAAAACCATTGAAGACTTCAGCACTCACTGTCTTGGATGAAATGCATTGACCTGAAATGGAGACAATAAAAGTAAAGTGGGTTTGACAACGAGAACAACACATTTGGTACTGCCATAGTTTTCTAGCAACTTAAGAATAAGTGAAAATGCTAAGTTGGTATTGGGGAAAGGCTTGAGGGATGGCTCAGTCTCACTGACTTCATAAAAATATCTCAGAGCTTCAAGCTAGGCCAGAGGTCTCCAGATTTGGCAACTTGAAGACTTGTGGACTTCCAACTCTCAGAAGCTATGCTGGCTGGAGAATTCTGGGAGTTGAAGTCCACAAGTTTTTTTTTAATTTTATTTATTTATTTTATTTATTTGTCAATTGCTTACAAGATAATAAGTATAAGGGTAAACATAATTATGAATGCATGAAATGAATACATATAAGAAAAATAAAAGAAACAATAAAAGAAACAATAGGAAAGGGACGGTAGGCACTTTGGTGTGCTTATGCACGCCCCATACAGACCTCTTAGGAAAGGGGTGAGGTCAATAGTAGACAGTCTAAGGTTAAAGTTTTTGGGGTTTGGGGAAGAAACCACAGAGTCAGGTAGAGTATTCCAGACATTGACCACTCTGTTGCTGAAGTCGTATTTCCTGCAATCAAGACTGGTGCGGTTAACCTTGAGTTTGTATCTATTGTGTGCTCTTGTATTGTTATGGTTGAAGCTGAAGTATTCATTGACCGGTAGGACATTGCAATATATGATTTTATATACTATACTTAGATCGGACTGAAGACGGCGTAGTAGGTTTTCTAGGTCTAGAATTTCAAGTCTAGTGGCATAAGGTATTCTGCAACGAGTAGAGAAGTGTAGAACTCTACTTGTGAAGTATTTCTGGACTTTCTCAACTGTGTTAATATCAGATACGTGATAAGGGTTCCAGACTGATGAGCTGTATTCGAGTATTGGTCTGGCAAATGTTTTATATGCTCTAGTTAGTAGTGTGATATTACCAGAGAAAAAGCTACGTAGGATTAGGTTAACACCACTGTTGACAGGTACAGAATTTGATAGGATGCTCTCAATTTTGACCATTTGTTGTCTGTTTGACAGAAATGCTTCTATCCAGTTGTGCAATTGTCCAGAGATGCCATAAGACCTTAGTTTTAGTAGTAGTTTGTCGTGTACCACTGAATCAAAGGCTTTACAGAAGTCAATGTAGATTGCGTCTATTGCTTTGCCATGATCGAGTTGTGTAGTCCATATGTTTTTGCAGTGTAAAAGTTGCAGATTACAGGATAGTTTTTTTTGTGAAACAAATTGTTTTCAAGCTTTCAAGTCTTCAAGTTGCCAAGTTTGGGGAACCCTGGACTAGGCAGTATTCAAGCAGAGGCACAATTCATGATAACGCTATTCTGTATGGGTCCAGCCACGAAGCTGAGATTGCCGCGGTCCTTCTTTGAATCATAGTATCCACCAAAAAGATACAAACTCAAGGTAAACCACTCCAAACTCGATTGCAGAAAATACGACTTCAGCCACAGAATGGTCAATGCCTGGAACACCCTACCCAACTCTGTTGTTACAGCCTCAACCCCTCACAGCTTCAACTTCAAACTGTCTACCGTGGACCTCACCCCATTCCTAAGAGGTCCCTAAAGGGGGTGTGCATAAGTACACCAGCGTGCCTACCGTCCCTGTCTTACCATCCCCATTTATCTGTATTTACTTCCTTTGTTCTTGTTTATGTTCCTACCTATACTTGTTATCTTGTACATGTTTGACAAATAAGTAAGTAAGTAAGTAAGTAAGTAAGTAAGTAAAAGTTTTCATGTACCCCCAAAGCTACTTCATGCTGGCTGCAAATTCTGGGAGTTGAAGTCCACACCTTTTGAAGTTGTCAAGTTTGAAAAACACTGCTTTAGTGCCATCCAGTGGTGTAAGTAAACAAGTTGAGAATTTAGAAGATGCTTTTATAGAAGTGATTGTACTGAAAATGATTATACTAGTTTTTCTTCTTCCATTCTCTCTCTCTCTCTCTCTCCCCTCTCTCTCCCTCTCCCCCTCTCTCTAACATGCACTGAATAGACTTGCTAGAAATTAGTCTGGGAGGATCACATGGCATAAAACATACTGTTGCAATTACTGGCCTTGAAAAAGCCCAAATCACTTCTGTTTCCTGAGACCATCATAAGCTGAGAAAGCCATGTTAGTCTATGACAGAGGGGAAAATCAGAAGTCTGCTAGGACTTTTTCCAACCAACAGATTTTATTAAAAGGTATAAACCGCAACTTGTTTAAAGGTTTACAGCTTTAAATAAAATTTGTTAGTCAGAAAAGATGCAAACACATTCCTGATTTATAGATACTTTGGTAATAGCTTGAAGGGTATATACCCCTTCCTGTGGATAGATGAATAATCATTGCCTTGAATTATTTTTTTCTAATTACAACTGGTATGTACGTATATACTACAATAATATGTTCAGTTATATATGACTTTAATAATCCATATTACATCAGATGCATGAATGTATATAATCCTTTATTTTATGTATATCCTGCATTTATTATTTTTATACATAACGCAAGGTGGCAAAATATCCAATACTCCTTTCTACTCCAATTTTCCCCACAACAATAACCCTGTGAGGTGGATTTGGTTAACTGGCCCAAAGTCACCCAATTGGCTTTTGTGCCTAAGGTGGGACTAGAACTCATGGTGTCTTGGTTTCTAGCCTGGTGTTTTAATCACTAGACCATACTGTTTTTATTTCACTTAACAAAAAAAGATAACAAGATTAACACTGAAATTACTTTGTTTTTCTGCTGTATAGATTTTGCCTACTCTTGCTATATCCAGAATAGTTCTTTGTTATAGTTTTTATCATTTTCAAAAAGATAAAACAAGACACTATCTTTTCTTGACCCCAGATCTATTAGATAATAAAGCCTGCCTTAGAATGTAGTTGGGAAAATTCAAAATAGCTACCTGATTTTTCTATACTCTGCCACATAACTTTTTAAATTATTTGTACTTTCAAAGAGTGTATGTTTGGATTTTTAAAAAAAGCCTTAGAAAAATTGAAGTTTACATTCTAAAACAAAAATGAATAAAATGTTCAATCTCTTTCTAAACATTGTGAATTTTTGGAATTACGAATTCCCAATGTGTAGTTAACACAGCTCCAAACATTGACAATAGCAAATTTAATGTCTTTAATTAAATTTTTAAATGTACTGCGCAATTCTGTGTCTATGTGCGTATCTTTTAGCTTTTACCTATAAATAACAAAACAGTTCTCCCCAATCTGATGTCTTTCAGTAAGTAAATAAGTCAGCAAATAAACCTTTATTATGGCCTCTGACCACCTATGTACACATACACACATAAAGTTACTTAGTATACACATATTCTATATATACTCATGTATCATACTATACACATTATAAGAGGAATTATAAGAGTTCAGGGTGAAAATGTTTGGGGAGTACCAGTCTGAGAAAAGCTGCAGTTGATTACCCATAATTTATAAGAGAAAACTAATATTGTAGCCCATTTGTATTTCTTTTTTATGGCATACATTCACTTATATTTTTAAAAAACCATACATGTACTTTGCCCTAATATACTTCATATCTATACCCATCATATTAGATAGTTAGATACAGGAGACTGCAGGAATACTTAACCTTTAATAAGTAGGTGAAAAAGGAAATTGAAACCCTCATTAATATCTGGCCTTCCAGAGGTACGAACACTACACTGTTTTTTGGATTTCTCATATTTTGTAAAACACAGGCATGTACACTCAGGGAAGATCAGTTTCTTTTGATTGGCAAGAATGATAAGACCTATCCATATTTTCCAAAGAGAATATGTCAAGCCTGAAAGATCAGAACCACAGTTGAAGGTTCAGTTAAACTGATTTATTGCTACTCTTGCCTATGCACAGGAATCTTCTCTAGTAATGGTTGGCACTTACTTGGAGTCTGATACGAATCAATGAAATTCAAGGCAGGGTTGGACTTACTCCACTTGTCCAGTAGTCCACTGGTTACATAGGGTTTCTAGACTGATTCCTCTTTTAACTCCTCCCCTTGTTCTACCACTCCTTCTCCTATAGAATATCCCATGGGGGAAATTTTTCCTCTTGACTTTCTGAAACATGATTGGGGAAGGGCGATGCCATAAATAAAAAGCAGCATTAACCAGACTTTGATTTAAGTTAACCAGATAATTTTTGGACTCCCAAGTTTTTGAAAATTACTTGGGATACCAAAAATGATTTAATAGCACAAGTACTTTGAATGCTTTGCAGGAATAAAAGCTCTACATTTTATTGGAAAGTCCAATGTTTGTACAGTTCTTCCAGGAAGAAACACTGGTTTATATTTGCAATGTAAAAGTCCTGCTTGTTCCAGTTTTAAGTAATTTCAGTTTTTATATTCAAAAATAAAGTATTGTTTAAATGATGAAATAAAATGTCTGTGGAACAGAAATAATAGCAATAGCACTTATATGCCTCCCCATAGTGCTTTATTGCACTCTCTGAGTGGTTTACAATGTCAACATGTTGCCCCCAACAATCTGGGTCTTAATTTTACCCATCTCAGAAGAATGGAAGGCTGAGTCAACCTTGAGCTGGTCAGGATCAAACTCCAGGCTGTGGGCAGAGTTAGCCTGCAATGCTGCATTCTAACCACTGCACCACCACGACTACTATTAATGCTATTAACGTATATGAATGGACAAAATTACCTCATCTGCTGCCAGTGCTTCTAGCAATTATTTTTCTTGCCAAGAAATAAAATGTGTTTCAACAAAGATTATTTCCCAGAGTTTTTAAATTTTTGAGCATGGGCATTGACAGAGAGGAGAAAGTATGACAAATATTGAAATGTGCACTATGGTGTTGGGACTACCTCTTTTGTATTTGTGTTGTGATGGAACTTCCACTGTGCTATCATAACACAATTCATCACTTGTGTTCCGTTTTGAAAGGGTAACTGTTATCTTTGTTAGAATAGTTTGTCCTTTGCTTCAATATATGAATATTGTACTATAACATTTGACTAAGGTAATGATAATTAGATCACCTTCCTTTCAGATGTTTACGTTTCACATGCCCATAATCCTGTTAATTGTAATGAATGTCTTGGATTACAAGAAGAACAAATAATTCAAGGCAGATGAAGTAAAGACAGCTAGTTCGTGTAGTGGTTAAGGCCTCAGGTTGAAACCAGGAGACTGTAAGTTCTAATTCTGCCTTTGGTGTACAGCCAGTTGGCTGATCTTGCACCAGTAATTCTATCTCAGCTCTAGGAAGAAGGCAATGACAGATGATTTATGAAATCTTGCTGGGACATATTCAGGCAGTCACCATCACTGACTCAAAAGAACAACAACATCAACAAAAAGTGTCTATGTAGGGGTAATTTTAAACCTAATGCTTGGAAAAACAATTGCAAAGGCAATTGCAATTGCAAAGGCAGTCCATTTGGTTAGATACAGTACATAGATGACAGAAGAATGAGCTCTCAAAAACTGAAAAGGAGCAGTCACCAATAGATAATTCTGCTGAAATTATGTCCATTACAAAAACTGAAGTTTTGCCCCAAAATGTCATACACTGTAAAAACAGACACAAAGAAGACAAACAGGAGAGGCAAATAATGCCAGGTATAAACATGAACCTGGTTCAAATTTCCCTATTATGGACCAGTGGGATTCAAAAAAAATTGCTACTGGTTCTGTGGGCATGGCTTGGTGGACGTGGTGTGGCTTGGTGGGCATAGTAGGTGAAGGTTACTGCAAAATCCCCATTCCCTCCCCACCCCACTGACCTGCTTTCCAGCTCCGTTCTCCTGTGCAGGGCAACCAAAGAAGACCCAGCCAATCAGCTGGGACTTGGGAGGCGGAGAATAGATGGGGGTGGGACCAGTCAAAGGTGGTATTTGCCGGTTCTCCGAACTACTCAAAATTTCCGCTACCAGTTCTCCAGAAATGGTCAGAACCTGCTGAATACCATCTCTGCTATGGATACATTATGCAAAGACCTAGCACTGTGGAAAAAACTCAAATGCTGGGAAAGTTGGAAGGGCAGAGCAGAAGAGAACAACCAGCGCATGATGGATGGACTTGGTTACTGTGGTGAGGGGTGCACTGTTAAGCCAAGTTGGGGACAAATCCTCCTGGGGAAAAATCCTTACGTGGTTGCTAAGAGTCAATACTGACTTGATGGCAATAAATCAAACTATGAACAAGTACAATCTTACACAAGGCCTGAAATTAAAGATAAGCTTGGCACACCGATTCATTTATTTTACCTTTGCTTTGCACAACCCAGGGTAAGTGTGTATGGCACTTCCTCCTTCTATTTTCCCACAGCAACAATCTTGTGAGATGGGTTGGGCTGAACCCAAGGTCACTCAACTGACTTCTATGCCTGAGGGAGGACTAGAAATCAAGTTCTCCCAGTTTTCTAGTCCAGCACCTTGAACTCTGCACCAATGCCCACATATTCAGCCAGTTTATCCCCACTCTTTTATGGGGAAATTTTATCAGAGCTTCTATTTAAACATGAGTGAAGTCTTGTGATCAATTGTGGCACTGATAAAGCCATTCAAATGAAAAGGAGGAGAATCAATTTTCAATCTTCATTTCCCATAGTGCTGATGGAGATTTAGTGTGGTCTTTTATTCCAACAATTTTTTAATCTTTCAGATAAACTACTTGTGGTTTCCAGACAGGAAACTAGTTTGTATGCAAATACTTTTAAAAGGTTGGAAACTGCACCCTCAGGTTGCATAAAACAGGTTAACTACACATAATAACTTTTTAGTTTACTTTACTTTTGCAAAATAGGGAAAAAGAATTATTATTTTGAAAGAGATTGAAAGAAAGGTTGCATTTTTATTCTAAATCCATACAGGCAATATAGTTACTAAAGCTAATAAAGGTAACATGCCTATGGATTTTGGAACCTTCTTCTCTCATAGCTCTTACAAATATTATTTTTTTCATCCAATAGGTGTCACTAGTATTCAGTGATTAGGAACTGGTGGCTCAGCATTTTTAAAGACTTTAAGCCTGGTGGTTATACTTATTTACTGGCATATTGATTAAACATACTCTGTAAGTTCTTAATGATATTTACCAATGTCACTTTTTCTGATTTTTGAAGTACAGAGGTGAAACTGTAACATCCATTTTGCCCTCTTGACAGAAATTCATCCCTCAATCCTCCACCGCTCTGAGGCAGAAATTGTTTAGGTTTATAGCATTGTGGCGGTATGTTTCCTCCTCTGAACACTTCAAATACCTAATAAGGTTTGTCCTTTGTTGCCTCAAATGATTAATTCATCATTTAACCTCACACAAATCCCCACACAAGGTGCTTCTACATTTCCTTAGTCACAACAGCATTCTGATCAACATGTATGACAATTGGGCCTTTACATTTTTTTTAAAGTGAAGTATATTTTTTGTGTGTGCTTTTAAGAAAATCTAATTATTATATCAGGAAAAATGTTAGATACTGTTATAGGTGCTCTGTTAGGTTTGTGCTATTCACTTATTATTATATTATTATCGTTGTACAAATCAGCCAAATATTAAGACTGGATCTGGCATTTTTGTCCACATATCAATTCTTTCCCAAAGACTTGGGATAGACATATGTTGATGTTTGATGGTGTTCAAGGTGTCATCACAGGATATAAACTGTTCCAAGTAAAGCTGGCTTTTGCAATTGACTGATGGTGAGTTTGTCAATGCCAATGGTGTTGAAAGTGGTGCTCCAGTTGTTTTGGGACTGCACCCAAGACATTTATTATGATTGGTACTAATAATTATACTAATTATTATATAAAGAACAGTTGCTGGAATTGGGTATGTCTAGTTTAATGAAAAGAAGGACTAGGAGTGACATGATAGCAGTGTTCCAATATCTCAGAGGTTGCCACAAAGAAGAGGGAGTCAAGCTATTCTCCAAAGCACCTGAGGGTAGGACAAGAAGCAATGGGTGGAAACTAATCAAGGAGAGAAGTAACCTAGAACTAAGATGAAATTTCCTGACAGAACAATTAATCAGTGGAAAACTAGCCTCCAGAAGTTGTGAATGCTCCAACACTGGAAGTTTTTAAGAAGAGATTGGTCAACCATTTGTCTGAAATAGTATAAGGTTTCCTGCCTGAGCAGGGGGTTGGACTAAAAGAGCTCCAAGTTGACTTCCAACTCTGTTATTCTGTTATTCCAGTAGTTCTGCAGCTGCTGGCCCTGGTTGTTCAACCAACAATCCTGAACCTTGTAACCCATTTGTCACCAGATGTTCAGGAACTCCAACACCTAGCGCAATCCTTGTTGACCCAGGCAATAACTGATCCAGTTTGGAATTCTGTAAATTACATCTTACCATATGGTTTATGGGGGAGACATTCTTCATCTGGCTCCACTGGTGAGTCCAGAATGGTTGAACTCCTAGCATAACTCTCATCTTCCTCAGAACATACAAGATCCATAACCATGTCAAGGAGTGCCTCACTGGGGGATCATCATCATCATCTAATATTGGTGGTTGCTTAATGGGATGGCCTCTCCATGGCTTGCACTTACAGGTAGTCCTCAACTTACAACCACAACTGAGCCCAAAATTTATGTGTCTAAGTGAGAAATTTGTTAAGTGAGTTTTACGACTTATCTTGCCACAGTTAAGTGAATCACTGCACTTGTTAAATTAGTAACACGGTGAATCTGGTTCCCCCATTGACTTGGTTTGTCAGAAGGTTGCAAAAGCTGTTCTCATTATTATTATTATTATTATTATTATTATTATTATTATTATTTTATTAGACTTGAATGCCGCCCTTCTCCCTAAGGACTCAGGGCGGCGAACAATAAAAACCCAATACAATTGCAATAAAAAGATATTAAACATGACCCTGGGACAATTCAACCGTCATAAATGTGAGTCAGTTGTCAAGCATCTGAATGTAAACCATGTGATCATGGGGATGCTGCAACGATCATAATTGTGAAAAATGGTCATAAGTCACTTTTTTCAGTGCTGTTGAACTTTGAGCAGTCACTAAATGAATGATTGTAACTCGAGGACTTCCTGTATTCTTTTCTCCACTTTGTCCTTCCTGCTGCCTTCCCATTCTCCTCCCCTGAAGTTTCATTTTTCTTTTCCCTTTCTAGAAAAGAGAAGAAATAATGGCAAGGGGTGTTAAGCTTTTTAATTTAACAATTAAAGGCATGGCAGAGCAAAAGGTGCCACTGTACTTAGAGTGCCTTTGGCCCTCCTAAGTAGCGAAGAGAACGCCACTGGCACACAGTAAGTGTAACTAGAAGCTCTGTGGATGATTGTCTGTAACATGTCCCTAGCAGCATCTCTTGTAAAACCATTGTATTAAAATATCAAAGCTTCAGTGAGGATGGGCTTGCACTGATTCAGCTATATCTAATCTGCCTATGGAAGATGAGCTTAGAGGCTGTGTTTCCCATCCCCTCCACCCTTTGTAGTTAATCAGTAATCCCCTTTTAACATAATATAAAAGCACAAATATGTAATGCCTTGTCTTATCTGCCATTCACAGAAAATTGCTCTGACTAGTCACGAATAGGTTTGTTTTTGTTTATATCCAAGGGAATGAAATTCATAAATCCATGTGACCCGGTTAATTCTCAAGGCCACATTCTTCTTTGTTGCTAGACGTGTTTTTGTGAGCCCTCATTCTTTCCCAAGAAATGTAACTATACTTTTGTGGTCAGGCTTAGCTTGCTCCACAAGAAAAGCAAGTTACTGTAATTCTGCACAGGGAACCTATTCCTTCTTGAAAGGCTAAATATTCCCCCAAAGTCTTTGGGGCGCTTCCGGGTCTCCTACTGGTCCCTGGAGAGGAGAGGCAGGTTTTTAAAAGATAAATAATTTAAAAATGTGACAAGCTGCCTGTCCCACACCCACTTCTCCAGTACATTCTGGGGTCAAACATAGCAACTCTGAGGAAAAGGGAGAGTAACTTTGAGTATGTGACAGGATTTTTAATCTGGATCGAGTCAAAGCTACAGCACTGAATTTGCTATTGATACATCTTTCCAGCCTGTTTATCCATTGTACATGTACTATAGAGTCAGAAGCATGCCCTAATGTTCTTTAAAATTAAATTAGCCATTAAGTTGATAAAGAAAGCTATGACCTAAAACTCACAAGACCTATGACCATAGAAAGAAAGCAAACATAAAGCATCAATCAATTCAGCTCACATTAGTACACTGCAAGGTGTTTGTTTGTGCGTTTTGTTCAGTTTCCTGACTCCTGGCAACCTCCTAGACTAGTCCCTGCAGTTTAATTGACTTATGGATTGCCCTTGCCTCCTTTCTAGGGAGGGAGAGAGTGACTGGCCCAAGATCACCCTGCTGACTTCATACCTAAGGTGGGACTAAAACTCACAGTCTTCCAGTTTCTAGCCTGATATATTTAATCACTACACCAAACTGGCTCTAGATTGCTTACATTGCAAGGTAGGATATAAAGTAAAAAGTAAAAAGCACATGTAAAAACATGAACTTATTTTTATATGCCCTTGTGGGGGAAAAATACCCATATGGTTCAGTTCCAAGCTGGGAGAAAGGCACTGGAGACAAAATGGAGGCTGGAGGCTGATTGGAAAGAAGATCCATTTATTGATGAAGCAGAACCAACAAGCACATGTGATTCTGGGCAGCTGACCACATGGAGTTGAGAGTGGGGTTTTTTTATACCTTCTCTTCGGCTTTGCACTTGAGCTTCCTGTTCCTGTGCAAGAACATGTATTCTATTGGCTGTTGTATGGATCATAGCTGGCTCTGTAGGCAAAGTACAAATTCTAGGTGTTTGTCTGAGCTAAGTTTGGTTGAAGTTTGGAGCTGAGATGATGCAATGAAGAGGCTTGTGTTCTGAAAATGTGTTGGGCAATTCCTATTATGGCTTAATGGCTTTGTCCTGGTTTGGATCTTGGTTTGGAGCTATTTGCTTATGAATAGAGCTACTTAGATACTTGGCTTCTTTCAATAAGCTCTTTATCTTTTAAGTGCTGACATCTGCTGAGAGCTATTAAGGAAGGTGGGGCTGCTTTCCAAGAGCATGTTTCTTCATTTCTCATTCAGGGAAATTTAACATTCTGCCTTTTTATTATCTCAAAATATTTCATTCTTTTAGGAGAGGGGTGGATGCTAACTTTCTACACGCTCAAAAGGACAGCCTTAAGAGTTCTAACAGCACTGCAGAAAAAAAAACCTGATCCTAAAATAAATAATCTTCAGTACCTCTTGTTGAAGGAAGGAAGGAAGGAAGGAAGGAAGGAAGGAAGGAAGGAAGGAAGGAAGGAAGGAAGGAAGGAAGGAAGGAAGGAAGGAAGTTCCTTGTTTGGGAATGTTTTTATGATCTGTGATGCAAAGATTAACCATAAGAAAGCTCATCATTTTGTACTATTGTGCTATTCTAAGTGTGATTTCGAATCTTTTCCACCAATATAAAATGAGTATTTCCTATGCTTCTATGTGGGTCTTAACAGTAGCAAATCAGGGAAGTGCTAATAGGCAACGCAGGTGAGCAACCTCAACCACATTTCTGGTAACCCAACTGTTAAGTTTGCATGAAGAGTCAGACACGAAGAGCTTCAGTGAAGAGTTTATTAAGTGACTACAGCTCGAATGGACCCGACTTGGCTGGGCTACGGCTGCTTCTTATAGCCAGCAGCCATAGTTGCCAGCCAATCGGAGTGCAGGGTTTTTCCCGCACTATTTAAACCAATCCCATTTGACATTTTACAAGAACAGTTCAAAATAAACCAATAACATTTAAACCTACATACATAACACCAACTTTTGGAAATCTGCATCATTGGTAACTAAAATAACCAGTGGTATGTTGGTTTCAGTTAGAAATACGAAGTACCATTACTGAAGCATTTCTCAAAACATTTAGTAGGGCATATCTTTCTGGAAGGAGCAAATCTTTCTTTTCAGAGTTTTATTTTCTTCACAAACACATGGCATGTTGTTCTGCAAGATTTTTTTTAAAAGATTTGTTTTCATTTGTTCCCTTCTCCTTCCTATCAGATTTATCCAGATATATGGATCTGTTAATAAAAGTTATTCTATAATCCCTATTAACTTCTCCTGAGGGTGGACTTGCATCACAAATTTTATTATTCCAATTTCCAAATCACCTGGGCTGAATTCAGCTTAATACATTTGTCAGAAAACAAATAGGAATTTAACAGGGATCTTCTGCAGACCGAAGGCTTTTAAATGTTCAGCAGAAGTTTGAATTATTGTAATGGGGAAGCAGGAGCATTTTGTGGATTTTTTTTTATTGCCCACATACTTTGCCACTGCGCAAATACATTTCCGGGAGGTAGGAGAAGCTGTATTGGAGCTTGTAATAGGGAAGGGTATTATCCTGAGAAAACCTCCACCAGATCAACCAACCTTCCAGTATTGAAATGTTTTATTAGAACACACCCATTCCAAAATGCTTATTGAACTGGCTTTCAGAAGGACAGGCAACATGGATTCTGAGCTACAATGCATGGCAGTCCCAACCAATGTATTCAATGGTAAGGGATGCTGGGAGCTGTAGTTCAGCAATAAAGGTGGGATATAAATTTAATAAATAAATAGATATGTAGGGCACTGTATGGAGTGGTGAGGTGGCCTAGAGGTTAAGCTGTTGCCTCACAATCAGGAGGCTGTGAGTTCAATCCTAGGTAGAGGCAGATATTTCTCGCTCTGGGCACACTGAGAATATATCCGCTGAACAAAACTCCGCATTGGTGACAAGAAGGGCATCCAGCCATTAAAACACTCTGCTACTTCCATTCAATTGCCCAGACTCCACCCCGCAGGTATTATGGGGTCATTAAATGAAGATGATATGTAGGGCACTGGATGTTTTCCTTGAAGAATCAGAGCTGTATAAAGTTATTCAAATCTTATCTACTACCATATTACTCTTAAAAAGACATTATTTATGGATTTTACATATTTCCAGGTAATCCTCGATTTATGACCACAGTTGAGCTCAGAATTTCTGTCGCTAAGCGAGACAGTTGTTTAGTGAATTTTACTTCATTTTACGACCTTTCTCACCACAGTTGTTAAGTGAGTCATTGCAGTTGTTAAGGTAGAAATGTTGTTAAGTGAATCTGGCTTCCACGTTGACTTTGCAGGAGGGGATCCCATGACCCTGGGACACTGCAACCATCATAAGTGTGAGTCTGTTGCCAAGTGCTTGAATTTTGATCACAGGACCATGAGGATGCTGTAACAGTGTGAAAAATGGTCATGAGTCATTTTTTTCAGTGCCGTTGTAATTTCGAACAGTCACTAAATGAACTGGTGTAAGTCGAGGCCTATCTGTGTAAGCTTTTTATCTAGTCTTCATTACTTTAATAAGTAACTCTAGGCAGTGAACATACCTATTGCTCCTTCCTCCCCCTTTTTCTTCACAAGAAACCTGAGGGGTGAGTTGAGCTGGGAGACAATGACCATCCCAAAGTCACCCAGCCGGGTTTCATGTCTAAAGTGAGCGCAAATTCATCATTTGCAGTTTTTTAGGCCAGCACCTTAACCGTTCAACCAAACAGGCTTGTTTCCTATTTTCAAAGTTTAGTAAAGTATAAGCCAGGGATGTCAAAATCAATTTCATTGAGGGCTGCATCACAGTTGTGTTTGACCTCGGGGGGGGCATGGGGTGTGTGTGGCCAGCTCGACGTCACTTATGTTGGGGGCACCTGTGGTGGCCCAAGTGCTTTGCCAGTGAAAACAGGCTCCTGAGCTCCGTTGTCATGCCCCTGTTGGAATCTGATTCTGAGGGGGATGTCCATCAGCTGACAGGGAATGGGACTGTGGCTCCGGTGGCTGTGGAAGAAACTGGGGAAGGGCACAGTCCGGCTGGGCCTTCAGAGGAAGACCCAGGGCCACCCCCGCTTCATCCTAGGGCACGCAGGGAGGAATGGAGAAGGGAGCAACGTGAGTTACGTGGGATACAGGGGAGGAAAGGGCCCTGATTCCCTTCATTAGCTGCAGCAGGGAAAACAGGATTTTAAAAGGGCGTTTGCGCACAGCACCTTGCTAGAAGCAAAGCGTGAATTATCTTTGTTTGTCAAGTCTTATCTGGGTTCTGGCATCCTCCCAACTGTGTGTGTTTTGTTATCTTTTGAAGTCTGCAATTCCTTATCCTGCCCTGTCTCATTAATTGCTGCAGCATGGTTTATGTTGGTTTTTATTCATAATTTATGTGTACTTTGGGTTCGGACTGAATTTCATCCCTCTAAAGACTGTTCTTGGGAGAGTTTTTTCTTCACCCGATGATAACTGGACATTGGGGGCTAAGTTGGAGGTATTAAAGGGACTTTACCTACTTTTGTGACTTTGTTGCTTTTGTGCCATGCCCCAGGCACTGGTGGGATTCAAATTTTTTTACTATCGGTTCTGTGGGCATGGCTTGGTGGACGTGGCAAGGGAAGGATACTGTATCTCCAGTCAGAGGTGGTATTTGCCGGTTCTCTGAACTACTCAAAATTAAATTTCCACTACCGGTTCTCCAGAACTGGTCAGAACCTGCTGAATACCACCACTGGCCCTGGGTCATCACATCTGTATTCAGCTGCGACAGCCTCTTGCAACCTTCTGCCAGAGAAAATGGAGCTCAGGAGGGCTGCATGCTCCATTTTTGCTGGGAGAGGCACTGCAAGCTGGTCCTTCGCTGTTTCCAGGGTGGCCCCACAGGCCAGATCTAAGCACACTGCAGAGTGGATCCGGCCCATGGACCTTGAGTTTGACGCCCCTGGTATAAGCCCTAAAGAAAAATTCTGTAACTCCACATTCCTTCATGGTTGGCTGGGGAATTCTGGAAGTTGAAGTTCATAGGTCTTAAAGTTGTCAAGGTTGAATACACCCTTGATTTAGATCAGGGGTCCCCAATCTGTGGGCCATGAGGGGATTGGCGAGTACCCTGTACATGTATCCTCACTTCCACTTGTGCAAATGGAGCTGTGCAGGTACATGCTTTCTGACCGCTTGCATGAACCATCCTCTCCACCCACCCCACACCGCCGATCCACAAAGCCAGAAACCTTGTGGAACTCTGATTTAGATCTTCCTTTTGCCTATTCATTGCACTATAGTGTAGTAGAAGTAAAATTGAACAAGAACAATCTTTCCCTCAAGAACTGATGATCTAAATTTGATGCAAAGCTATCTGAGAACTAGGTTTCCCAACTACCTGTCTCTTTTTGAATAAGCTGAGATGTTGCTCTTAGGGCTAATTGTCAGTCCCCTAACCATGGCATGAACATGCCCAAGTAACCTTTTTTCCCAGGACATATCTTCATGCCGTTGTCCTCATCCATATCAGAGGCAGTTCGTCACCATATTTAAACATTCCAGTTTAAAAAAAACTCTTCTCCTGACAGAATTTTGGCTGTGGTCACAGTCTAGCATGCCTTTTCAATGATACAGGGGATGACAGGTCCAGGTGCTTATGACAGCTCTTCAAGCCCAGATATTATACAGGTAGTCCTTGACCTATGACTGGTTGTCTAGCAACTATTCAAAGTTCCTACAGACCTTCCTGGAGGTACTTACAACCTAGTTCTGACAGCCCCCCCCATGGTCATGTGCAGAGGTGGGCTTCAGAAATTTTAGCAAAGGGTTCTCTCCCTGGTTGCTCAGTGGGCATGGCCATTGTGGGTGCAGCCTAGTCGGCCTCCTGCACCATGGCGGGGTGTGTGTGTGTTTTTGCTGCAAATATTTGCAAGATACTTATTGTGTCATACATCAGGCACTGGAAATGAGTCAGTCAGTGGCCTGTTTCAAGTTTCTGCTAAGCAAACAGAAATGCAAACAGGTGTTTTTAGAAAGTTTCAATGCAACTGACTGAAACTGTATGTATTGATTTACAGTATCACGTGTGTACAGTAGGAACATAAAACCTACTATACAGTACATATGAAATATAAAAGCAAATGCTCCTAACAAACCAGTAAAGTAGAACATCAAGCCAAACTTCATGCAATGTGCCATGCCCACAGACCTGCTAGTAAAACAATTTGAACCCTGCCACTGGTCTCGCTGTAGTGTGCATGTACAGGTCGGAATGGGAGAATTTGCCGTGGCCAACTCAGCATGGCCAGTTCACTGTAGGACAGCGCGCCACAGCCAACTCTCCATGGGACAACTCATTGGGGACAATTTAACAATTCTATTTAATTACTTAAAATATTTTTAAATATTTTTGCCATTGACATTTTATTCTGTCCCTCCTTTTGCATCCTTTCCTTGATTCTATTTTATCATTTATTTGATATTAGTATAACTCAGGGGTAGTCAACCTTTTTACACCTACCGCCCACTTTTGTATCTCTGTTAGTAGTAAAATTTCTAACCGCCCACCGGTTCCACAGTAATGGTGATTTATACAATAGGGGACAAAACTCCTACTGCCCACCATGAAAGCTGGAATGCCCACAAGTGGGCGATAGGGACCAGGTTGACTAGCACTGGTATAACTCATCCTGTGCAAATTGTGCTGTGGTGAGTTGGCCATGGTGAATTGGCTGTGGCAGGTTGGCTGTGGCCAGTTGGCCATGAGTTGGCTGTGGCAGGTTGGCTGTGCCAAGTTGGCCATGGTGAGTTGGCCTTGGCAGGTTGGCTGTGCCGAGTTGGCTATGGTGCATTGGCCATGGCAGGTTGGCTGCAGCAAGGTCATGGTGAGTTGGCTGTGGCAGGTTGGCTGTGGCCAGTTGGCCATGAGTTGGCCGTGGCAGGTTGGCTATGCTGTTGGCCATGGTGAGTTGATCATGGCAGGTTGGCTATGCCAAGTTGGCCATGGTGAGTTGGCTGTGCTGAGTTGGCCATGATGAATTGGCTATGGCCAGTTGGCCAAGGTGAATTGTCATAGATCCTGTACAGGTAGTCCTTGACTTAACAATGGCAATTGGGGCCAAAATTGCCATCACTAAGTGATTCAGTTGTAAAATGCAATGTCACATGACCATGTTGCTTAGCATTGGCAGATCCAGCAGTTCTGGTTGTATTCACTAAATGCAGATTATTAAAACTAGGACCTCATGTAGGACCTTATGTGATTGCAACTTCTGATTTCTTGCCAGCTTCCCCACTGACTTTGCCTGTGGAAAGCCAGCAGGGAATGTCAGAAATGGCAATCATGTGTCTCTAGCTCATTGTGATATCATAATCATGGGCCAGGCACCAAGTACCCAGATCACAAACATGCTGCAAGAGGAACATCTAGCTTGCTACTTCACTCTCTGAACTTTCCAGAAGTTCAGCAAAATAACAGAAGATTTAATGACTTTCTCAGTTATAAATATGCACTCTGAGCTAACACAGTGAAACTGATGGGATTACAGTACTTCTTGGTTCTTGAAGCTATGGGGCTCCATTTGTTTAAAAATATCATCTGACAGGGCCCAGGAAGTGTGACTTTTCTGTTGCTGAACTTGTCTTTAACACATTGTGCTCCCTAACATTTCATTGGCCCCAACCCCAAGGCATTTCATAAAAGTTTAAAAATGTGGATGTTTATCTGGACCAAACAAGTTGGGTGGTTAATTCAGCCTGTGAGACAAATGGTCATTTATTAATGGTTGTGTTATCCCTGATTGCCATTATGTGTTTTTGTATTATTATTGTTGGTGAGTATTGAATTTTTAACCCTATGTTAGCTACTGAGAGTCACCATTGCAAAGAGAATAAGTAAATTGACTGAAAAGGAAAATATCATGAGTGCAGTGCCTTTCTCATATCATGCTAGCCCATATAAGAGGATTACTATATCATACATAGTGCAACTAACCTTTGCTACACACTGTTCAATTGATTGCCCATCTCCAGCTTCAAAGAAGCAATAATGTGTTCAGTAAATTCTCAGACGTTCTTGAAATAGAGATTTCTTTCATCTGCTCTGGGCTACCAGTAGGTGTTAATTTTAATTTTTCCTGTACCTATGGGTGCCTTTCTTTTCGATAGGACAGACTGCCTACATTTTTTTTACCTCTCAGCTCACATTCCTCAAGCTAAATTTGAACAGAGTCCTCATGTGTTACAATGCCAATGCAAAAGTCAGCAAACATGTAACACTTGAAATCTGTGTAGGGTCAACACACTTTGCCAGCAATATTGATACACCACCACTGAAGTGCAATCATAGTAGTTCCGACAAGGAATTAGCTGATTCACCCAAATTCATGAATATACGGAGGAGCCCAGTGAGTAGGGAAGTGGGATTGAAACTGCTCGAAAGCTATTTCCCTTTTATTGTGTTTCTTTTTGCATTATGAATTCACAGAGAAGCAGAGGAGAGGAGTACATTCCAAGGCCTTCCTCAATTGCACCTAACAATAGCACAGAGATGCTCAGGCAACTTTTTTTTTGTTTCTGTTCATTGTGATGTTGCCTTCAACAGTGAGAACAATTAACCAGTGGAACGGCTTGTCTTCAGAGGCTGTGGGTCAATGGTGGGATTCAAATTTTTTACTACAGGTTCTGTGGGCATGGTTTAGCTTGGTGGGTGTGGCTTGGCTTGATGGATGTGGCTTGATGGGTGTGGCAGGGGAAGGATACTAGAAAATCTCCATTCCCTCCCCACTCCTGGGGGAAGGTTATTGCAAAATCCCCATTCCTTCCCACCCCACTAACCTGCTTTCCAGCTCCATTCTCCTTCGCAGGGCAACAAAAGAAGACCCAGCCGATCAGCTGGGACTTGGGAGGCAGAGAAGAGATGGGGCGGGACCAGTCAGAGGTGGTATTTGCCGGTTGTCTAAACTACTCAAAATTTCTGCTACCGGTTCTCCAGAACTGGTCAGAACCTGCTGAATACCACCTCTGCTGTGGGTGCTCCATTACTGGAGGCTTTTAAGAAGAAGGGTACTACATCCACATGGAGAGAAGAAAGTAGTGGGGTACCACAAGGCTCCATCTTAGGTCCAGTACATTTCAATATCTTCGTAAATGTCTTAGATGAGGGAATAGAAGGAGAACTTACCAAATTTCCAGATGACACTAAACTGGTAGGAATAGCCAACACCCCAGAAGACAAATCAGGATCCAAAAAGATCTTGACAAACTTGAACAACAGGCCCTATCCAACAAAATGAATTTTAATGTGGAGAAAAATAAAGTTTTAACATTTAGGCAGGGAAAATCAAAGGTATAAGTACAGATTATGCGAAACCTGGCTCAAAAACAGTAACTGTGAGAGGAACCTTGGAGTCCTAGTGGATGATCACTTGAATATAAGCCAGCAGTGTGCAGCAACAGCCAAAAAAAGCTAATATAATCCTAGGTTGTATAAACAGAGGCAGAGAATCAAGATCATGTGAAATATTAGTATTGCTTTATAAAGCCCTAGTTAGACCACCCCTGGAATACTGCAACCAATTTTGGCAACAAAAAAGATGTTGAGACCTTGAAAAAAAGTTCAGAGAAGAGCAACTAAAATGATCAAAGGCCTGGAGACTAAAACATATGAAGAATGGTTGCAGGCTTTGGGTTTGGCTAGTCTAAAGAAAAGAAGAATTAGGGACAACATGATAGCAGTATTCCAGTATTTGAGAGACTACTACAAAGAAGATGGGCTCAAATTATTCTCCAAAGCACCCAAGGGCAGGACAAGAAACAATGGTTGGAAACTAATCAAAGAGGGAAGCAAGATGGAATTAAGGGAGAAACTTCCTAACAGTGAGGACAATTAACCAATGGAAGAGCTTGCCTTCAGAACTCATGGGTGCTTCATCACTGGAGGCTTTTAAGAAGAGACTAGGCAGCCACTTATCTGAAGTAGTATAGATTGTCCTTGAGGAAAGGGCTGGACTAGAAGACCTCCAAGGTCCCTTCCAACTCTTTTATTCTGTTATTATTCCCCAACCTATGACTGATATAGAGTTAAGTCATCCTTACTGTACCATTCTTCATCTTTCCCCCCTTAACCAGTAAGCATCCAGTGAGATGCATCCACCAAGGCTAGAGTTAAAAAGAAGACTGAGTCCTGGTCTTTTCTAGAGCTTCATCTTTGTCTCAGAAGCAAGAAGGGATGGTGAACAATCTGGCAAGCAGTTTGCATTTAGTGGCTAAATTGGCTGAAGATTCTCAATAAATGGATCCCTGTCAAACAGTCTGGCACCCAGAATCTATATCTGTGATGGCGAACCTATGGCTCACGTTCCAGAAGTGGCACACAGAGCCATCTTGGCGGGCATGCAAGCCGTCACCACACCTCAGTTCTGCTGAGCATGCCTGCACACCTCCCACCATCCAGCTGATTTTCGGGTATCTGCTGTGCATGCGCGTGCAGGAGATACGTGTGCATGCACAGGTGGTGGGGATCACGCACATGCGCAGAGGGTGGAGGGAGCATGGGGGCATGTATGCATTGCATTATGGGTGCAGGCACGCGTGCATGTGCATGTGTATGCACGCACTTTTGGCACGCAACGACAAAAAGGTTAGCCATCACTGATCTATATCATTCACCAAGCATCTTTGATTCTAGTTCCTGATCCCCTCTGGTCCGATTTTATATATTCTTTCTATTTTATTCCAAACAGAATCCTCAGCACTCTATATCTCCTTTATAGGTCTTCATTTTCCATTTTCCATCTTTGTTCTGAAAGTGCTATCTGACAAGAGTGCCGCGTTATCAATCCTACCTTTGCAGTAAATTAGATAAAGCACAGCAATTACTGTGTGGGTGTAGGTGTGTTTGTAGATTTTTTGATTAACAACTGTGGGAAACAGATCGCTGGTTGTGTAGCTTCAAAACCTTCCCTACAAAAATAAAATTCCTTTCCGATGCACCAAGTTATATTTTATGATTTTTATAATTGTCCTGATCACTTAGTATGGGTTTCTTATTGTAAAAATGGAATTTATGAATTTTCTGTCTTTTAACACATTGAACACATAACAGGTAGTCCTCAACTTACAACACTTTACCTAGTGATCATTCAAAGTTACATCACTGAAAAAAGTTATTTATGACTATTGCGGCATCCCCGTGGTCCCATGATTTACATTCCGATGCTTGGCAACTGACTCACATTTATGATGGTTGCAGTGTCCCAGGGTTACATGATCCCCTTTTGTGACAATCGAAGTCAATGGGGAAACCAAATTCACTTAACAACCGTGTTACTAATTTAACAGCTGCAGTGTTTCACTTAACAAGCAAAGCAAAGTTGCAAAATGGGACAAATTCACTTAACAAATGTTTCACTTAGCAACATAAATTTGGGATCCAGTTGTCGAGGGCCACCTGTGTTGCACTGCGTCAGCACATTCAGATTTTTTTTCCTCATATATTTTCATTGTTTCTGAGAGTGTAACAGATTTGGTTA
Organism: Naja naja; assembly: GCA_009733165.1. Classification (NCBI taxonomy): domain Eukaryota; kingdom Metazoa; phylum Chordata; class Lepidosauria; order Squamata; family Elapidae; genus Naja; species Naja naja. The sequence continues at coordinate 112,317,014 of CM019151.1, read as the reverse complement.
TACCATAATTTATTCCACACAACTCTGAAGAGATTCTTTGCTCCTATCATTTCGAGAGGCATTTGTGGTTGTGGGAAACCCCTAAAGAATCGTTACTTCTTGGTGCCAGGCTTCTCTGAGGCCTGTTTATTAGTCATTTTGATTTTAGGTGCTCATGTGACATTGGCATAATGACTTTTATTGTCACTGTTACATCATTTTGGAGCTGCTTATTAATGTGTTGACATGTTTTTAAATGTTTGCATATGTTTTATAGTTTCATTCATAATTTTTGCCTGACACCTCAGCACTTAGCACTCCTCTCTTAAGTATATGGTGAAACTCTTCATGTTGCAAACTAATACATTTGGGGAATTAAAAAGAAACAAATTTGCATTATACTGTAATTAAACATGTATAAAATGCTCTTTAATATCTTGCTTCTGGAAAATTCGGCCTGTTCCTGATGAAGACAAGATTTATGAAGACATGTATGAATTGTCTTCATAAATCTCCTGGTCTTCTGAAATAAAACCTCTCTTGGGAATGTCACTTTTTATCCATTAAGCACACTCTGGTCTTCCCTTGGAAGAAGCAGAGGCGTCCTGACCTAGGCTGCACTTCTTAATTTCTGATGAGTCATTCTTGTTTTTGAGCTTCTCCTAATCTGGTTGCTATAAACTGATGGAAAATACTAACCATTTCTCCGTGTTTTGGTGCTATAGTAAATCTTTTAAACCGTTTTGGGCTTTGGCTTAAATTGAACCATTTATTGTTGCCGGATATTCCTGATGGTAAAGTTTTCTTAGTGAAAAACCAAGGATAGAAATACTTTATATCCACGGGAAATACGTGAACATCTTATATGCAGGTAGCTCTCAATGTATGACAATGGAGTCCAGAATTTTGGTTGTAGGTTGTGGTCGTACATCAAGGCACCCTGGATCTGATTTTTCAACCATTTTTACAGCAGTTGTTAAACAAATCACAATCATTAAGTGAATCCATTCTGCCAAATGGTGGTGGTGGTGGTGGTGGTGGTTGTTGTTGTTATTATTATTATTACCAGAGTTAGGCTACAAGGCTATAAAGTAAATTCAAAATGGAATACACTAGGACAGTGATGGTGTGACAGCACAAGTGCGTGCCTGCACCCATAATGCAATGCATGCACAACCTCACCCTCTCCATAGGACCCCATAGGAATCTGACAACAGTCATCCTATTAAAGGACATGTTCTTGCACAGGAACAGGAATCTCAAATACAAAGCCCAAAGAAGATATAAAACCCACCCACTCTCAACTCCATTTTGTCAGCTGTCCCAGAACTGCACACTTTGTGTGCGTGTTGGTTCTGTTCACCGATAAACAGAATCTTTCTTTCCAATCAGCCTCCATTTTATTCCCGGCTTGGAACTGGACCTGGATTTTTCTTCCAACAGATCAAAAGAAAAAGATCTGATTCAAACATTGCGTGAATGGGACTGAAGCTGATTGTGACAAATCTGGAAAACATGGTCATACCTGCAGCAATTATTTAAAACAGGAGTTCTTTCATAAAAATTTTTATGGTAGCATTTGCTAACCTAGCATTGCCCCATGACTCTACCATGGGTTTAAAATCCACAATCAAGTCATTTTATGAGGCAAGCAAGCAAGTTATTTTGTTCACAGGAAGACAGCCAACCATGCACAGCACTGATACCTGAAGAACAACAGCAGATATTCACAGAAAAGGATACAGTCAATATACATAGCATAAATGAGGCTTGTTAAGAGAAAGTAACAAGCTTTCCTTAAAGGGATAATATCCTTATCCCACAGTTTCAAAACAAACTGAAAACAGAACAAACAATAAGGGATTATTCAACATTTAAGTTCTGGTTGGCTAAAGCTGGACTGATGTGATAAAAAAATTTGTTTGAAAAAATGTAATTCCTAACAGATGCTGTATATAACATGTGTGATGCATTATTGTTGTATTATTAGAAGTAGCAGCAGTAATAATAGCCAAATAGCCATTAGCCAAATTCAGCAGAGCTAAATTCTTTTTCCTTTTCTTGAATAGCGATTTCTTGGGAAATTTTATTGAAAGGAGTGCAAGTATTTTTTTTACTTCAAATCAGCTAATCAGTTGGCCTGAATTTGAGAAAGGCAATAATGCCTCTAAATCTAAATGAAATATGGCACTTACTGGGAGGAGATTTTTTTTATTTTTTTTTTTATTTTTAATTAGATTTATATGCCGCCCTTCTCCGAAGACTCAGGGCGGCTTACAATTTTTGGGATACAACCCAGTGTGCTCAGCAATAGCCTTCATTCCATTGTATATGCCTGCTTATTACTAAGCGGCATTTTTACAAAGTCAGCTTATTGCCCCCAACAATCTTGGGTCCTCAATTTACCTACCCCGAGAGGATGGAAGGCTGAGTCAACCTTGAGCCTGGTGGGATTCAAGCCTACAGTAATTGTAGGCAGCTGGAACTTAAATGCAGGCATTTAACAGCCTGAGCCACCAAGGCCCTTGGAGATGGGGGAACCAGTACATGTGCGTGCACACCACACACATCCCCATTTGAATGATACTTCTACTTTTTATATAGATTTTTGAAACACAAGATGGAATGAACTACATATTAGGGTTAAATCCTGTAATAGATTTCCATAATCAACATGTTATTGTCAGAATCCAGGTTTCTGGTGGCATTCTCATAGCCTAGTAATACCTGTGAAATCTACCCATTGCCTTAATTTTTTTACCTAGTGCAAGTAGAATACACACATGACTCGTGTTTCATCTGCAGTCATGGGTAGGAGATATAATCAGGTACCCTTTTTGCATAAATGTTACCACTGTACCTTAGAACATACCTTGCAGAGAGAAAGCTTTTACAATGAATGGCACTCCACGCACAGATTTAAATGGGGTGAACTTGTTGTGGGATGCATGGAAAAGCTTGACTGTGGTGCCAGATCTTTTTTGTTGTAATGTATTTGTTTTATTGTAGATAGATATTTGGACTGTGAGCCATTGAGAGTTTGATTCAAGATGGGTGGCCATAGAAATGTTTTAGGGAAAATGGGAGAGATGGAGAGATGATAGATAGATAGATAGATAGATAGATAGATAGGTAGATAGATAGAGATATAGATAGATAGATAGAGAGAGAGAGAGAGAGAGAGAGAGATACTGACCATTCAATGGAGTTCAAGATTTTTCTTAAAAAAATGAGTGCCATGAAATCATTTATACAATACCTAAATCCTGTACTCTAAGATGTAAGACTTCCCTATGTTCAGATCCTTCCATTGAACTTGATGATTTACTCAATGAATGAGATTTTATTTTATTTTGTTTTAAGTTATATTTATTTCATGATCAGGTCTTGGATTGTAATAATCAATGTTCAAATGATTTTTAGCGGAAAGATCTCTGAATGTTATACTTTATTGTATATAAGTATTATTTTGTAACAACTTGTTCTTGACAACCTGTTTAAGCTCATGTCCTCAATGTATTCGTACCATCACACTCAGCTTTCATTCCCCAGTTTTTAATTTTGCCCCGTTAATGATGCTCCAGTTTAGTGGGGGTTCTACTACAGTGTCAAGTACACAATCTTACCAGGACATGTGTGCAACACATCTGGTCTACATTACAGGCAGATTTAATGTGTAATAATAAAAGCTGGTGAAAGTGGATTTTCTTTAGCTTTACTGGGAAATGGCATTGGCAGTTATATGTTTCCTTGGCAGCCTGAATGTTTATTGCTAATTTGTAAAAACACTACACTTACAAACTTAGAAACCACATCATTTCAGCTGTTTTAATGCGATGCATTTGATTCTTACTCATCTGTGCAATGATATAACTCAGATGTTCTTGCATTCATTTGAAAAAAAAATCTACTGAACTTTTCCAACTTACAGTTCCAACTTCAGAACAAGATTATTTTAATAGTTATATGCATGTTTTCTTGTTTGAGTAATATATATGTTTTGCAGAATATGTTCCAGAGCTCTATACTGTACAGTTTTGTCAAAAGCCATACATGAACCAGGAGTATGAATTTATTTAGTTTTTCTTACTGAGCTTATGTTGAATTCAAGGATATTTACATGTTATAGCAGTTTTATTATTTAATAGGAATTTTTTTCAGCTTCAGGTAAGATATATTATCAAAGCTCAATTTCCCCTATTCAGTTCCATACCTAAATCTTTAACATCCCAATTATCATTAAATGGTAATAAAAAAATAATACCTACAATTCTAGCTTTGTGCTGCCATTTATTGACTCCTTTTAAATGTATTTTTGGCTTTTAATAACATATTATAGAGAAGTACTCAAAAAAGAGAACTGGAACCAAAATTATATAATATTTAGGATAAAGCTGGTTAAAAATAAATCAATTGAATATGTTTCTTATGATACCTCCCCAGATACATTCTAATATAATAGCAGATTATATTAGAAATTTCAATTGGTTGCAATTTTTAGAGGGGATCAAAAGGGATGCAATTAAACTTTTGGAAACTGCTATACAGTATGGCTTGAGGCTGCCAGTTGCATGTCCTTGAAATGATTTATGGCAATGGGTGTTGTCCTGAGTTTGTAGCAGTGTTTATTTACCACCAGATAAAATTGTTGATATTATTTCTTTAAAAAATTGCAGTGGTGCAATTTTTTTAAACAAATAATTCTTTGCTTGGTAAAGAAATTCAGCTTCCTTGTTTGCTAAACAGTAGGACAGTGTCCTGCTTGGAAGGTAGAAATGTGACTTTAGTCCAATTTAGAGACAGCAACCTGCTACATGTAGTCCTCAACTTACAATCGTTCATTTGGTGACCGTTCCAAGTTACAAGGGCAGAGAAAAAAGTGACTTATGACCATTTTTCACACTTATGACCGTTGCGTCTCCAGGGTCATGTAATCAAAATTTGAATGCTTGGCAACTGGCCCATACTTATGGCAGTTGCAGAGTCCCAGAATCATGTAATTAATTTTTGTGACCTTTTGACAAGCAAAGTCCATGAGGAAGCCAGATTTACTTAACAATCATGTCACTTAACAACTGCAGTGATTCACTTAACAACTGTGGCAAGAAAGGCCTAAAATGGGGCAAAAGTCACTGAACAAATGTCTCACTTAGCAATAGAAATTTTGGGCTCAATTGTTATCATAATTCAAGGACTGCCTGTACTATATGTTTGGACTCAAGTACATATGCATTCAAATTTACCATTACTGTGCTTACTCAGGGACTTTTAAACATCAACATTTGGCTATGATAACAGATAATCAGAGTTGGAAGGGACTTGTAGGTCATCTAGTCCAGCCCCTGCCCAAGCAGGAGACCCTACACCATTTCTGACAAATGGCAGTCCAATCTCTTTTTGAAAGTCTCAAGTGATGATGCTCCCACAACTTCTGAGGGCAAGCTGTTCCATTGGTTGATTGTTCTCACTGTCAGAAAGTTTGTCCTTGTTTCCACGTTAAAGCTCTTCCATCCATTATTCCTTGTCTGGCCTACAGGTGCTTTAGAAAATAGCTTAACCCCTTCCTCTCTATGGTAGCCCCTGAAATATTGGAACACTTCTATCATGTCTCCCCTGGTCCTTCTCTTCTATGCATGCACATGTATCTCCTTCATTTCCTCACATTATCATGCTGTTATCAAGTTGATATAAAATGTGTCTGAATTCACTTGATCAAAAAATGTATTCATGTTGCCACAGACATATTGATATGCTGAAATTTCAAGGAGGAGGTATCTGCTTAATGTTTAGCCAGTCTTTAATTTTAAACAAAGTTTGAAATATCTGGAAAAAATGAAAATAGCTGCTTAATTTCTTTAGAATTTTCAACTAAATATTAATCCCATTTGTTGATTTTAATACATATTTGTACAAAACAAGTGTGAATATACCTTTTATTAGACCAGTTAGACATGCTTAATTTACATAGATATATGCTATAAATAAATATATAGTATAGAATAGGGGATATGGTGACCTAATGGTTAAGGAACTGGGCTTGTTGACCAGAAGGTTGGCAATTCCAGACCCAAGCACTGTTCTTACCCCAGCTCATGCCAACCTAGTTGTTTGAAAACATGCAAATGCAAGTAGATAAATAGGTACCACTTTTGTGGGATGGTAACAGCATTCTGTGTCTCTCTGGCATATAACCATGCTGGCCACCTGAGGATGGAAGTCATCTCTTCAGACAATGCTGGCTCTCTCAGCTGTGAATAGGAAATGAGCACCACCCCTTAGGGGAAATATTTATCTTATTCTATTGGAAAGCTTGGAAAGCTTTCAAATTCCATAGATTTATTCTTCTGAGAAATTGAAATGGTTACTATACAAACAACTATTTTACGTATTAATACAGATATGTAATTAATTTTGACTGTAGTATTATTTTAAGAATGAAGTGAATCCAATGAATTATTTTATTCATTGGATTCATAAGGCCACTCAACTCCAACAGTTGTAAAATGTAAATAATTAACAAGAGATATGCCATATTTTTTGGTGCAGAATATCGTATTTATTATATTGACCTTGGAAACAGGTACTACATAACAGATAGTACACAACTGTTTGTGTTTTGGCTAGTGTTCATTACAAGGTGACATAGGCTATGAAAACTATTTAGAAAATGACATGCTTAAGATCTCAAGTAAACCAGAATACCCAATGAATGAGCCTAAAAACATAATGGTTAAATTTAAATGTTTGACTAATTTATTTATTTATATTCTGCCTGTATTATTGTTATAAATAACTCAAGGTGGGGAACATATCCAATACACCTCACTCCTCCTATTTTTCCCACAACAATAATGCTGTGAAGTGAATTGGGCTGTGCGAAAGTGATTGGCCCAAAGTCACCCAGCTGGTTTTCATATCTAAGGTGCAGCTATGTCTCCCAATTTCCAGTGTGGGACTTTAACCACTAGACCAAACTGGCTCTAATTAATTAATTAATTAAAATTAGTGAATCTTAAAGCAACATCATCTTTTTTCTCATTTTTCTTTCCTTCCTTCCACCTTCTTTTTACTCTTTTTGCATTAAAAATATTGGCAGTTCATGCCATCTAGTCAGTATATCCCTTCACGATTCTACAAAAGGGAACAGCAGTTTCTTGATGTTCTGTTGACAAAAGCAATCAGAAACAGTTTGTTACACTGGTTCATGCATACATCAATTTTGCTTGTGTTTCTCAACCTCATCAATTTTGAGATGCGTGAACTTTAACTCCCAAAATGATAGCTAGGGAGTTGAAGTCCACACATCTTCTGGGAGTTGAAGTCCACACATCTTAACATTGCTGCGATTGAAAAACACTGTTATAAGAAACCTCCAGCATACAGCAAATTTTCCCAATTTACATTTTGGGAAATGAAATGGGTTATTATCACAGGTTTTTCTAAAACTCCACAAGATACCAAGCTAAATTAGAGTAATTGGAAGTTGCTGCTAAATAATGCCAAACCACAATGTGAAATCAGATAGGTCACTAGGAGTTTGACATTGCAAGATCCAAAATGGATGTGGCTGAAGAGCTTAAAGGAGGCCAGCAAACATTCTGTCACATCCTGGCTACCCCATTGGTGACAGCTGTCAAACTGATCCTTGTGCAGAAATGGAAAGCAGCAGTCCACTAGAAATAGCACAGTGGCATGCAAGCTTTTAGGCAATCAAAATGATAAGCCAATCAAAGCATAAGGTGAGAAATAAAGACTGCAATATTTTATACTTATCACACCAGATTTAATTTAATAATTTGTGAGGCTGTGCAGTAAAATATTTAATCAGCATCAAGTCAGATTAAAGAGCACTAATTCAGTAATGAAAATAATGAGGAAGGGGCATTATATTTTGATTAGTCAGTATGAACAACTTGCTTCAGCCTAACATATTTAAATATCTTGCCAGCTAGTAGCTCCTACTGAAATTAATTCAAGTGGAGAATTAGGTGCGGTGTCACATTCTTTAATTAGTAATATTTGAAAGTGCTTCACTGTAAAAGGTCCAATTCTGTTCATTTTTTTAATTTACATTTTTTTTGTAAAGGTTCTTATATCTCACTGATTTGTAACTTGCTGATTCATCTAATCCTAAGGTACAGAAATGAAATTGCTTTCATAAAGCAGACAATAATTATCATCTGATCAGCTGTAGACTGATGCAGTCTCACTTCTCTATTAATTTGTTAATATTTGTTAATCAACTACATTGTAGAAATACTCTTTGCGTTTAACAATGAAGTAGAACTTTACAAATTCAGGTTCCCTTCATGCTTTTTTATATTGGAGGGAGTATCATTAATTAATATATGATTAATTTATCATAATTTATATGATTGTAAATTATATACAGTCCAAGGACAGTGAAGGAGGCTATGTTAGCGCATAATCAGGACAAAACAGCGTTTGCATCTATTTGTAAAATATTCCGAATTCAATATTTATCAAAATAAAATGACTTTTTTTGTTGCCTGCAGCCAGCGTTAACATTTTTGAAATCCCAAGTTCCCAAACTTGCTCTCGGTCTCTCCCTCTTCTTATTTAACGGTGGGTGGGGGGAGGCGGCCTTTTCAATGCAAAGATGCTCCGTTCCGCCAACTCCTAGTTTTCCATGAAACAAATGGAAACTTGACAATATCCCTTCGCTCTGCCCCCCGCCACCCCCGAGTTCTTGTGGCTCACACAAGCCTTTCTTCCCCTGCTTGGCAAGGGCGCACAATAGTGGCGCGCTTGTGCGTGCTCCACTTTTCAACCCGGTCCCTGAATCGAGCCATTGTTTTCCGCTGCGATAGCCTGTTTTTTTTTTTCTCCTCAGAGAAAACAGGGTGTAAAAGAGGCACCTTGTGTAAAAGTTGCAAGGCTCGGAAGGGAAGGGAAGGCAGCCCCACCAAAGCCGCTGTGCAGCGCTGCAGCCCCGCTCGGTCGCTGGGCGCGCAGGACGCCGAGTTGAGTTAGCTCAGACATTCCAATGGAGTGAGGCAGCGGCCGGCCGCGCGGCTCCGTGCACCCAGTCGCCGCTTCTTTTCTGCAGCCGTCGCGCCGCCGCCGCCGCCGAGGGAGGCAGGAGGCAGCCCGCTCTGGTTCTGCAGCGCCGGTGGCGGCAGGTCAGTCTACGGATCTCCCTTCGCCGCCCCACTTCCACTCGTGAGGGTGGGATGCGCCGCCTTGGGGAGCAGCTGCTTTTCTGGGGAAGGTCGCTGGTGGAGGGAGGGGGGAATCCAACGATCCCACTGAGATCGACCGACCCCTTCAAAGTTTCAAGCGGGCACTGCCAAGAGGACTTGAAATTTGAATTCGCGATCTGTGGGGTTCCCCCCGCAAATTTATTCTTCCTGGATCCCTTCGCGCCTTTCCAGCGTGAGGAAAAGTTGCTCCTCTTAAAATTAAAGCGCCTCCCCACGTCTTTTGCATTTGATCGGCGGCTGTTCCTGGGGGGCGACGAGGCGCTGCGAGCATGAACTTCGACCTTGCAAGATGCAACTTCAGGATCGCGGCTATGTTTGCAGATGTAGTGTCGGAATGCAAAGGGGCGGGGTGTGTGTGTGTGGAAAGCAGAGGGAGGTTTTCCAGGATTTCTGCTTTTTCTACAGGAGAGTTTTAGGGTTGAAATTGAGATTTTAGAAAGGGGGGAGTTAGATGCCGGTGGAGGTAGCAGAGTGGGGGGATTCCTTGGCGCGGCGCTTTCTCTGGAAACGGGCAGTTTCAGAAACAAGCGAGAGAGAGATGCGACTCCTCTCCCCTCTTTCCGTGGAAACGAGCCCCGCGGGGCGTGGGGCGTGGGAGGGGACGCGTCTGTCTGCCCGCGTTTGGCCGGGGCCGGGGAACTCCCGAAGGAGCAACGCTTTGAGGAAATGCTGTGTAATAACCAGCCCCGTTTTAACTTTTAGGATTTCCACCATCTTGCAGGTGCCTAGCCTGGAGTAGAAAAATCCCTCCCTCCTCCTCCCCCCTCTGTATTTAAGAGTAACTTTAGGGGCTGTATTAGGGGCGGGATCTGATGGGCTTCAGGACAGTAAGGGCGAGATCTTTTACAGTTTCTGCTTTCCTGTCACTGAGGAAGAAGAGCGCTTTGAAAACTCCCCCTCCCTTCGCCCCTTGGAGGATTGCTAAGTCGATGCGGAGAAAGAAAATGGTTTTTTTGGGGGGTCCAGACACGTAATGCGGGGGATGACGCAGGGTCTGCTTAAGGACAATGGGCACTTCCCGAAGAGGTAGGCGTTTGTGAACTTACTATGTGGATTCAGCGTCTGGCAGTCTAATGCTCATGCCCTGTGATGGGTTTTTGCAGCTCTCCCGTTGGGAAGGGAAAGCATTTCTTGGACAGGTTTTTTTTAATTAAATAAATAAATAAATGTACTTTCTCTTGCCTGAGTGAAAAGTTAAGGCAGGAGGGATATTGATCTTAAGGGGTTCTTTCTCAGAAGTAGGTTGCACAGGGGCACTGTTCCAGTGTGTTTACAACTCTTCTTTACAATTGCTGTTTCTCTGCAGTGTGTGATCTCTCTCTTTTTTTTTAAGTGGGCAATTTTGGGCATCTAGGCATCCTTTTTCCAATATGATGTATTTGTTGGTTTTCAGATTGAGGGTGGAAAAATATTGTGGATGTGATCTATGATCTAACATTGGTGATGAATGGTCTACAGCTCTTACCCACCTGCGGTCCTTTGCCTGTGCCGGTGAATATGCAGTCAGGATCAGCTTACCAAAATATTCTGGTCTACTGATAAATTAAAATCAAAGTTCATGATAGAAAATTGATTTATAATGAACCACACAGTGTTCTTGCTTGGATAGTCAGGAAAAGAAGAATAATCCATCAAATTGAAATTTCTATGCTGATGGAGAATTTGGGGAGAAGTTATGTTTTAAGGGGTCCAGGCTAGGGCAGACTGTAGGGCAGACTATTACTTGCCAAATTCTGTTTTGTTCTTTTGTTTTTAGCTATTTTACACTTAACAATAAGAATGGGCTGAAAAAAATGTTTACTGCTGTTTGGCCTGTTTGCCCTGCTGTTAAACTCCCCCACAGAGCCATTTTTTTCTAACTGAAAGATAACAATTGTTGAAGCTTCAGCTGATATCACTGTAAATATAAATTGCGGACAATCCTTCTAACTCAGGGGAAATGTACCGTGACTAAAACTGCTGCTTGTGCAATCCAAATAATCCTCATAGAGAAAAGAATGTCTGTGCTTGAATTATAGGGAGCTGAAGGGGATTGGAGTTCTTATGAATTATGCTGCAATCCCGCTAACTGGCATAAACATGCTGTAGTAATCATTTGTTTTGTGACATCATGTGCTGGCCTTCATCAAAATGATCCAGGACTGTTCCAGGGCTTTCCCTTTTCTACTGTTACAATGTTTGGGATGGGTGTGATCTAGCACCCTTCAGAGACAATGTGATTGCTGACATGGTATCATGAGAGTCTACCCTGCTTCTGTTTCCCCTATAGAACTCTGTGGGCACAGCCTCTTCTGTCCAGTTATTATGATCTGACCCATAGGGCTTGGGTTAGAAAACACCAAACCCCTAATTTCTCTAGGGACATTAGAAAGTGCTAGCCAGCATTACATAGGCTCCTTAATATCCAACTACATACTCAGCACTGTTTAGAGCAAAGGTCTCCAAACTTGGCAACTTTAAGACTTATGGACTTTAACTCCCAGAAATAAGAAATAAATGATAGAAGGATAGAAGAATCAAATACGGGTAACGAAATATGAACAGTTAAACAACCAAACTAAAATCACAAAGAATTGATATTATTGGGAGCTTATATTGTTACAAGACCTTTATATCCATTTTATATTGTTAAATGTGAGTTTGAATGTTTGGTTAATATCATTCAAGTCTATAAATAGTAAACTGTAAATTGTACATAGAATTAAAATATAAAATCCAACTTTTGGATCTGCCATGCTTTCTATATAAAAATATAATCCAAGAATGGTTTCCAATTAGAATTACATTCTGCGTCCGATTTACTTTTAAATACAAAGTTAATCTAGCCATTGAGGTACATCCTTCTGAAGGTTTTTTTTCCTAATAAAAGACATATAAAATCCCTGCAGCTATTAAGTACATACAACACTAATTCACTGGATGTTAAAGGGTTATGTGAAATTTAGTAAGACTATCTCAGGTTGCAGTGGGATTTCAAAATGTGTTCCTTCTAGAAATGAATCACTGTCTAGTAGGAGTACTGAGCTTTGCCACTACTGTACATAAGAAAAAAGAAAGAAAAGCACCAGACTTGTGCTTCAAAAATCAGGACAAGCAAAAAGCAAACAGATTCCAAATCTGGAAAGAGAACTGGGTTTTCTCGGACGTGGGTTGTAGCCTCTGCCAACAAGGGGTCTTACACGGCTGTACTTTTCAGTGTCTTTATAATGGGAGGAAGTGTTCCAATTGCCTGCTCCAAACATGCTGTCCACAGTCATTAGCTGACAGTGGAACTTCCTTGTTTTGAACTTCTCATTTCGCCCTGTTCCCTCCCTCTGTACCTGTGAGCCATCAGGTGGGCTATTTTGGGATAAGGGCTTAGCATTCCTTTGGAAGAATGCTAGTGCAAGAGGCAGTGTTCGGAAATAGCCCGACTGAATAGAGGTCATACAACAGGTGGCCAAACACCCCATTCCAAGCACCCACCCACTCATCTCTGCTGCACACCAGGCATATAGTGATGGATGGTTGTTTGCCTGCTGGCAGGGAACCCTTGATGAGAAAAGGAAACGAAGCCAGAGAAATCTGCTAATTGTTTCCCTTCATTTATCCTGCCATGAAGCATTAAAGAATATTAGTTACTGACTTGTTATAGGGCCAGAGTAGGTCTCTGCAATCAAGGCAGCAAGGAGTGGTGTGGGGATTGCACACTTCAAAACACCGTCTGGCTGTGCTTTTACTGTAGCTACCATCCTTTGAAAAGCCGTGGGACAACTTGTTTTGATTAAAAACTGGGTTGCCAGGGCATGGGCTTGTTTATTGAAGAGCTTTCTTTACATCCTCCCTCCTAACTTTAACATAATCAGATCAAACCAAATCAAATCTTTATTATGATCAAAGTCCAGCATGAAGTGGGTGAGGTACAAGAAATTAAAAAGCATAAAAGTAGGACAGAACAAAAGTACATAGCAAACTAAACCCATCTTAATATAGAGCACTCTACATGACGTATGTTGCAGCAGGATTGGTGTCTGAGAGCAACAGGGAGGTGTATAGTTGTCCTATGTATCCTGGGGATCCATGAAATAGTGGTGAAATGAGGCTAGTATGAATGTCTTTGTAGTACAGGCACTGGAAAAGTACATGTTCTATTGTTTCTATGTGTCCAGAGTCACAGGTGCATTGTTTTTCTGGGTAGGGGGTCTTCTTGTATCAGCCTTCAAAGACAGCTGAGGGCAAGGCATAATATTGTGCCTCCAATGGTTTGGTACTTCAAGATTAGTTAAATATGCCATAGAAGAGGCAGAGTCCCTATTGGATTCACTGCCAATAAAGGTTGAGGACCTGGCTAGGTCCAACTGGTGCTATCTGTCTGTGACACATAGTTTAATGAGCGCTTTAGCCTGATTGCATCCCATGCTGAGTAGAAGACCTGGAGAGAAGCCCAAAAGTTTTAGTTGTCACAGTCTTTTCCCATGTGGACTGAAAATCATCCCTCATAGTTAGTGGGGCACGGCCAGAGGGAAAATAGGATAGTCTGAGCCAGTATTTGAGTATGGACGTTCACATTCTATCCTGTACTTTTCATGAGGCCTGTCTCTAATCTCAAAATAGCATTAGACACATATTTTGGGGTTTGAAGGCCAATTTTAGAATTTGAACAAGTTCTAATAGTAGAAAATTGGAGTAGGGGATCAGCTGGGTGCCATAGAGAAGTTGTGCTATTGTCCCGGCTTCAAATAATTTGAGTGCTGCCTCAATATAGTGGTCACCTCTTACCTTGAGGAATTTAAGGATGGCAATGATCTTTGTGAATTTTCAACAGCCTAGTTCCCCTGGGGTTTCCTGTTGTTGGCAGAGTAGAGGATTATTCCCAGATATTTGAAATGGGAAACTTGATAGATATTGGTTTTCTGATAATTGAGGTCTTTTAAGGCCAAGAAGTGTTCTTCTTGTATTGTCTGAATAGAGTACAATAGAGATATGTCTTCCAGATAGTTTTGGGGAGTAAAAGTTTGTGTTGAGGAGATGGGTCTCCATGGAGTTTATATAAAAACTGAATAGAGATGAGGCCAATATGCAGCCTTGCTTTAGATCTTTCTCAGTTCCAATGGCACTAGTGAGAAGACGGGGTTGCATCTTACTTGGAGTGATGTTTCTTCATACTTACTGAATGAAGTAAATATTGGTCAGTCAAAGAGTTCTCCCATAGTTTGGCTCATGTATGATATCAAACACTTTTTTGAAGTCTATGAAGGCAGTGTATAGGAAAGTAGTGTTTATAGAAGGAATATTTTTCAATGAGAAGTTATAGTACTAAGGTCAACGATGGATTGTTCTCCTCTAAGTCTGGTTTCCTCTTCTGTAAGTATTTTTCTTGTTCCGGCTAATCCTGTGTTTCTGTTATTGATTTTGCATAAAGTTTGCTGATATTATTGAGGAGGCTGATCAGTCATTATTGGCAGGGTTATCTTTCCCTCTGTTTTGTATAGTGGATCAGTGATCACAAGCCCCTATCCCTTGGGTACTCAGCCTTAGGTGTCAAAGGAGGTAAAGATTGCGGCCACGGTGGAGTAATTGTAATTTAGGATGAATGGGTGATAATACCTTAATGAGAATATTCCAGATGTATCACACCACTATGTGATTTACATCTCTTGGGCTAATTTGTAACTAGTGTATATACCTCAACTGCAGAGATTTTTGTCCTTGAAGATGGAAACTTCAGATCCTTGCTCTTGTGTAAAACATTAAACCTGATGTTCTTTTTTTTGGCACCCATGGCATATATACTATCTGAAAGGGACATTCTTTCAGGGCAAAATTCTGACTGATTGATTTTGTGCCATCAGTTTGGTATCAATTCTTAAGTGGCTGCGTATATTTCTCCAGAAAGAACTGTTCCCAAAC
This sequence comes from Naja naja, assembly GCA_009733165.1. Classification (NCBI taxonomy): domain Eukaryota; kingdom Metazoa; phylum Chordata; class Lepidosauria; order Squamata; family Elapidae; genus Naja; species Naja naja. Next base: position 112,301,922 of record CM019151.1, on the reverse strand, counting down.
TAGTCATCCAGCTCTTCTAACAATGCACCCATCATTGCTATAATTGAATCCGTCCACCTTGTTATTAGTCATCCTCTTCTTCTTTTCCAAGTACTATAGAACTTCTCCAGAGAGCTAGATCATCCCATACTGTGTCCAAAGTATTATGCTTTGAGCCTGCTCATTTATACTTCAGTTGTTTGACTTAGGATCCATTTCTTTGTGGGTCTTTTTGGTTATCCATATTATTCTCAGGAATCTTTTCCAAACAACAAAATTTGAAAGCATCAATATTCCTTCTACCCTAATTCTGTCTACCACTATCCTTTTCAAATAGTATGTAGTAAAAACAAGAATGCATTAAGGTTTTTTACTATTATTTGAAAAGGATAAGAGAGATTTCAAATTTTATTTAGTATACATTTATGCACTTCTAAGTACATATATATTCTCAGATGTGTCTTAGTTGAGTTTAGCACAGCTTGCATTGCCAGTACTTCTAAAAGTAAATCCTATTGCATACCCATGGGACCTCATACTAATGACCCTGTTCTGAAGTTACGATGGCTGCCCCCATCACGTCTGCATTTGCCATTTGCAGCAACCCATGGTCAAATGTCTACAATTTATAACATATTTGCCAAAAACTATTTACTTCCGATTTTTGACAAAAATGCTCCATAGTGAACAATGGCTTTGCTTAATGACCGCAGATTTACTTAACAACTATGGAAACTCACTTAATGACCGCTGCAACAAAAAAAAAAGGTTGGTCACGTGATGACCCGTCCTTATACCATCCTTACAACCATAGTGAGCAGGCTCCATTAGGGTCCTAAGTTGAGGACCACCTGTCCTGCATTTATATCTTGCTTTTCCTTTAAGGGTTGTCAGGCCCCATCCCACAGACAACACAGCGAAATCCAGCTGAGTTCAATCTTCTATTAGCTTACACCTAACAGACAGAATATTGCCACACTAAAGCTATAACTTTCTAATCTAAATGTATCCTAAGAAATTCTAAAGTCTGACTACCCTGAACCTCTTCCCTGCTTCTCTGGACAGTTCTGGACTGTGCAGGCTCTTAATCTGGGCCTCTCTCTGATGAGATCTATAGTCTCCTTCCTGCGAAAGGTCAGTGTTGCCAAAGCTCCTATTCATTAATTCTCCAGGTTTACCTTCCAACACTGGGCTCAAAGCTACTTTAATCATACTCCCTGCTCCAAAGCAGCCCTATGTGGTAAATTGGGCTGAAAAATTGCCAGACTGAAAATAATAATAATAATAATAATAATAATAATAATAATAATAATAATAATAATTATTATTATATTATATTATTATTATTATTATTATTATTATTATTAATTACATTTATATGCCCTTCTCCGAGACTCAGGGCGGCTTACAATTTTTGGGATACAACCCAGTGTGCTCAGCAATAGCCTTCATTCCATTGTATATGCCTGCTTATTACTAAGCGGCATTTTTACAAGGTCAGCTAATTGCCCCCAACAATCTTGGGTCCTCAATTTACCTACCCCAAGAGGATGGAAGGCTGAGTCAACCTTGAGCCTGGTGGGATTCGAACCTACAGCAGTTGTAGGCAGCTGGAACTTAAGTGCAGGCAATTAACAGCCTGAGCCACCAAGGCCCTTAAATTACCTACTGAACTTGCATGGTGGGAAGGGGCTTCACCTGGATCTTCCTAATTCAAGGTTGCATTGTTAGATTGGGCTGTCAGTTGCAGTGTGTGTGTGTGGTTGTTCCCTCCCCCAATAAAAGCCACATGTGAAGTGTGAACATATTTATACTGCAAGAATACGCCAAATATAGTCATTATACTATTTCCCCCTTACTGTGATGACCCAGGGCATGGCACAAAGGCAACACAGTTAGATAATCAATAAGAATCCCTTTATTATCTCCAACTTTGCCCCCAATGTTCAGGTTACCTTCTGGCTGGAGAAAAACTCTCCCAGGAACAGCCTATGACTGCAGAAAATTAAGTCCAAAACATGGTCAACACAAACTGTAACTTAAAGTCCAAACAAGACAAACTGAAGTAATTATTTGGCATGGCAGGAGCAAGAATTTCAGACTTGAAGGCACGGCCAAACTCACACGGTTGGGAAGATGCCAGGAACACAGATAAGCCACGGCAACACAGGATAAAGTCACGTTTGCTCCCAATACCCTGTGGCATGCAGCCTGCCTTTCTTATCAACTGTCTTCCCAGCTGTGGATAATGAAGGGAATCAGGCCCTTCCTCCCCGTAGCCATGCAACCCATGTTGCTCTCTTCTCCATTCCTCCCTGCATGTTCTAGGATGAAGTGGGGGTGGGCCTGGTTCTTCCTCTGAACTCCCTCTCCCTTGTTCTATCTCTCCCTGCTCTGCCCAGCCGGACTTTGTCCTTTCCCAGCCTCCTCCACAGCCAATGGAGCCACACTCCCATTCCCTGTCATCTGCCCGGCTTCCTTCTCGGATTCAGACTCTGACGGGCAAGACACATACTATCACATAGTTGCTTATGCTAAAACCAAAGAAATTATATTAGGCCTGGGGGGATTTGGAAGTGAACAAACTCTACATTGAGAATATATCGTGGAGGCACTAATAAAATATGAACTAATTTTATCAGATGCAGGATGCCACAAGATTCTTGCTTTGTGAACAATGAACTGCATTGCAGCAAAATACCTGAACATCTACCCTTGCTATTCAGGAAAGCTTATTCATAAATAATTGTTATAAGATGGGAGGTTAAGAAGTCCAGTGTTAAGGTGTTTGCCATACTTGTATGCACAGAAGCAAGCAGTTGGCAGTTACAAGAACAAGATTGGCACAACCCTGAAAAGAAATCTTGTGGACAATATTAGATTGGGAGACTAACATTGAAGAATACACTGCAACATCAAAACTGAAAATACATATCCATCTTAGAAGTTTAATCAAATTCAAACAGCAATGGCTGTCTTGTACAGAACACATTACAAAGCAAGGAAAAATTAGACATCTGGAATGTGGTTTATAGGGCTAAAATAGAAACCAGCAATAATCTGTAGGATGCAATCAGTCAATCAATTGCAGGATCCAATCTGGGTCCATCACCGAGACCAGAGGTTTAGTCTTTTGAGTTTTCGGACTCATGCTGGAGCCCATCCTTAGGGAACTTTTCTCTACCAGAACATGTAGTTCAATTTTTATTACAGTCACAGACTAAACTCTGTTAGGTACAAGTGTAGATACCCAAACAGGAACTCAGCAATTGGGGACATGAAGCAGAAAATGTGTTACTATCACAACTTTTAAACACTTTTAATCATGTTTGTGCATTTTTGAGTCACTTTTGGCTCCCGATGAATGCCTCGACTGCAAATTTTAGGGAAGTGGTATGCCCTTGCCTGCTTCCTAGGGCTGAGAGGGTGGGACTGACCCAAGTCATACCTCTAGCTAGCTTGATGCCTAAGGTAAAAAAATCTCCTGGTCCCTAGCCTTACCACACCACCAAACTATAATCTATATCGATTAGGTATTAGTTTTATCTTTTCTTCCGCATTTCACGTGTCCGAACAATAAAATAAATGAAAGTGGATGAGGACTTGCTTTATTTTTTTTTTTTACAGGAATGGCCCCACTTCCTTTCTAACCCAACTATATTGTCTCTTCCTCCCAAGGATTCATTTATTTTCAAGAACAAAGATCCGATCATCCTGGGAATGGAGACTTCAGGCTGATTCTTTCTCCCGGAGGGGAGGGGGAAAAATCATTGCCATATAGCCTTAATCTTTCCTCCCACACCCTCTCATGTTCTCAGATATATATTTTTTTGTTCTTTTTCCCGCCCAGCGAGGCGTGAAACCGTCAGCCCCAGCTGGCGTGCAATCTTTTTCTTCCTCCTCCTCCTCCTCCTCCTCCTCCTGTCCGCGGAGTTCTGGGGAACTTAGAAGGGGAGACTCTCCACGTTTGCCTAGGAGGGCAGCGATGTGATTTTAGGGCCCCTCCTTCTAATGATGATTGGCGGCCAGCGCCGAATGGAGGAGTCGAGGTGTTTGTTGGGGTGAGATTTAATTCTTATTTTATCCGGGGGGGGGAGGTGGGGGGAAGAGCCCCGGGCTTGGAGTCTCAGCTTAGTTAGTAGGACTTCCTCGGAGGCGATTGCGGTGTTGCGTTTCTGCAAAGATGGAGCATCCCGGGGAGTTCGCCTGGCGCTCGACTTGAAGGCGGGAAAAAAAAAGTCCCTACTTTAAGCGAAGCTCTCGCTGCCCGGCATGAGAGACGCCCAGTTTGAGGGTGGACTATACGAAAGCTCTAAAAGGGCTTGCTTTGTGACCCAGCTCTGCTCTTCGGGGCTAGCTCCGACATTAAGCCTAGCCCTGCAAAACTACGTATTTGTAGCTTCGTGCAACCCTCGTTTTGTGAACGTCAGTACCAACAAGTTGTGATAACCCGATGAATCTAAGCTTCCAAATTGGCATATATCTACCATGGTAACGTTTTAAGAGACCTGGATTTCAACTCCCAGGATTCCCGGCCGTTTTCAGTGCTGGCTGGGGAATTGTCCACATCGCTTAAAAATAGCCAAGACTGAGAAATACCGTTCTTAAATGTAAATATATATTTTGCTGATTTCACAATTAGAAAACTAGGGTGGGAAAGTAGAATGTGTTTCATAGTATTTCAGAAGGACTGCTTTGCATAAAGCTGTTAAAATACCTTTTATATTTACAGGCATCAAATTAAAGTCCATTTATTTCCTGTGAACATTGTGTGTGAACTAGGTTTTACAGCTTAGCAGCAGGGATCCAGGTTTATCCAACCAACCAGTGTCAAAACAATTCATGGCATAGTAGGAAATAGCCTAGTCATAAATATTTGCTGTGCTACCAATGCTTCAGAAAAAAAAACCCAACAAATCCACAATAAGTTTATCTTTATTTGGCTGTTGAGGATATTTAATTCTCACTGATTTTTACATTGTTCCCTTTGTTTCTCTAATGAGTAAACAGCTTAGTGTTTTTCATGTCTGTGATAAAAATCTAACCTGGGAGGATGAAAGCAATTTTGTATGTCATGTCATTGGGAAAGAGATTTCCCTAAAGAAGGTGCTTTTACACAAAACTTTTATTGTGAAATTGGCCAATCTGTGGGATATATGGAAAGGCTGGACTCTTCTCTCACTGTTTTATTTAAATTAATTGAGTAATTTATTTAATTATATTGACATTTTATTTTATCTCAAACATCTGATAAAGAAAGATGAAATAGCTGCACAATACATTCCAATTGATACTTTTGTTTGGAAGGACCCTTAGTTATTGGGCTTTTAAGTACAGGCAGTCCTTGACTTACAACAGTTCATTTAGTGACTGTTCAAAGTTATGGCAGTGAAAAAAGTGACATGATCGTTTTTCACACTTATGACCATTGCAACATCCCCATGGTCACATGATCAAAATTTGGATGCCTGGCAACTGGTTCATATTTATGATTATTACAATGCCCCATGGTAATGTGATCCTCTTTTAATGACCTTTTGACAAGCAAAGTCAATGGGGAAGCCAGAGTCACTTAACAAGCAGGTTACTAACTTAAATAATTCACTTAACAACTGTGGCAAGAAAAATCAAAATGGGGCAAATCTCATTTAACAAATGTCTCACCAACATACATTTTGGACTCCATTGTGGTCATAAGTCAAGGACTTACCTGTGTTGGCTTTGCTTCCTTTTTTTTTTGTAAAAAGTTTTTTATTTTTTAAATTTTATACATCTTCTCACATGAGCAACATGTTTCCAGATTATAACACTTGTACATAGTGATATTTTCATTTCTATTAATCTTATATAATATTAACTCATATTATTATCCATTTCATTCATCTTAAATAAATTTGCAATTCATATTTCAATTCATTAATTCAATATCAATATTTCATCTGTGCATAACTGTTCAATTTTTATCTCCTATTATTTCCATTTTCAGCTTGCCACCTATTTTATTTTACATTACACATCATTATTGTCCTTAATTTTCTCTAAGCTGATATATAATAAACAACCTAAAAAGAGTAAAAATATAATAAAACCAATATATTTAGGATCCACATGGTATTTTCCATTCCCCTACTTTAATCATAATAAAATATTCTCGTTGTACAATTCTAATATCCATTAAATAATCAACTGTATAGTCAACTGTATATATCCCCTCCAGTAAATCACTAAAATAACTTAATATCTCTCATTTTATCTTCACTTTACTTATAATCATTAATAACCATATTTTAAAATTCATTTCCATTCCTTATTTTAATCCTCGAAGAAAGAAAAGGGTTCATAACAACACGTTTTATATACAGTTCATATTCATATATATATATATATATATATATATATATATATATATATTTTTTTTCAGATTTGGTAAAGGTATGTAGGTCTTGGTGTATCGGTCTTGTCCTGTGTAAGATTGAGAATACCTTGGCAACGTTTCGACGAAATCTCATCCGTCATCTTCAGGCTGGTGTCTTCAGCTTCATTCTCCTGGGAGAAGTGTGTGATCGTGGCTGTTTTTCCCTTTTAAACTCTAGAGTTGGCTGTGCCCCAAACGCATCCCCACTGAAAACATCATATGTGGAGTTGAAGATAGCCTAGCCAAAATTAACCCAGACACAGCCAATAAAATCAGACTTGAAGTCACCAACGTCCTCTGCTCCAGCAGTCCACCCAGAAGCAACTTACACAAAGAAGAACAAAAAGCACTCAACAACTTGAGGAAAGACAACAACATAATCATCCTCCCAGCAGACAAAGGCAACGCCACAGTCGTGATGAACACATCTGACTACCAATCCAAACTATCCAACCTACTCAAGACCCCGCTACAAACCTCTAAACACAGACCCCACCACCTATCTGGAGAAACCACCAAATCCAAAATAAAAGCCTCATCAGTGAAGAGATCCAACAAAGAATCATCCCCAGAGAAAAATCATCTAGATGCCCTAAGCTCTATGACCTCCCAAGATACACAAAGAAGGAACACTACTCAGACCCATAGTCAGCTCCATAGGCTCACCTCTACAGAACCTTGCCAAATTTCTCAAACAACTCCAGCCCTACACAGAATCCATCACCTCACACGCATAAAAATTCTTTCCACTTCATAGAAACAATAAAGAAACAAAACCTACAACCCAGCGACCTACTTGTGAGCTTCGATGTCATATCCCTCTTCACTCAAGTACCTATTAAAGAAGCCTTGACAGCTATCCAAACCAAATACAACCCCCCTAAGCACATCCTAGATCTGACCAACCATTGCCTTTCCAACACGTACTTCATCCACAATGGACAAAGATATAAACAGATAGAGAGCACATGGATCACCCCTCTCACCCTCATCGCTAACCTATACATGGAACATTTTGAAACCAATGCTCTAGACAAATCCGAGATACAAACCCAAACTCTGGCTTATATGTAGATGACACTTTTAATTTGGCCACACGGGAAAGAAAAACTGGACAACTTCCTCACACATCTCAACAGCCTACACCCCAAAATACAATTTACCATGGAAACAAAACCAACAATCAACTTCCGTTCCTGGATGTCCTTATTTACAAAAACCCAACGGCTCCCTAGGACACACCATCTACCAGAAAAAGACACACACCAACCGCTACTTAAATGCACAATCCCATCACCACCCTGCACATATCAACTCAGTAGCCAAGACCCTCATCTCCAGAACCAACGCCTAGCTGACAAAGACCACTTGAGAACAGAATTACACCCCCTCACTAACATTATTAATGTCCAATGGATTCCAAAGAAGCACAATCACCAACCTAATCTGAAGGGAGACTCCAAAACCAAGACACAGAACAGGACAATGGCATCACCCTCCTCCTTACATCAAAGGCACCACAGATAAAATCAGCAAATTCTCCACAAACACAATATCAGGACAGCCTTTGGCACTGACCAAAATAGCCAACATCTTAAGAAACCCTAAAGACAAGATCCAGCTAGAAAACCAAGGAGTTTATAAAATACCATGCAAAATTTGCCCAGCCACATACATTGGACAAACCAACAGAAGAATAAATGCACGATCGCATTATTTCTTTTAATTTTAGCCAACTCTTCCTTTTCTAAATTTCCCTGATCTCTCCTTCTTTCCTTCTAACATTTCGCCCATCTCTCCCTCTCCTTTCCTGTTCTCTTTTTTGAAGTTTCTTCTTGTATAATTTTTTCTTCTTTTGTTTAATCCTGTGAACGTTTTCTCTTTTTATTTATTGATCTTCATCAATGTCATAGTTTTAATTCCTTTAGTGTCTTTTGGCAGTGTTTTGTTTCCAGGTTTATCTGAGCCTCTTTTCTTCTCCTTTAACTCCGCCTCACTGAATTTCTTCGTTCTTCTACCATCGCCATTATTTTTTCTTTCCAATATTTCCATATTCCCTTCTTTCTTTCAGCATTCCTCTTACAGTTTGCAGTTCCAACTTAAAGTCTTTGCTTATTTCTTCCATTTTTTATAATCAGTTATTATTATTCAAAGTCTTTTATTGTAATCCTTGCCAAAAGTTTCCTTTTATCTTTGTTTCTGTTGTTAATCCTTCTCTCTCTTTCACAAACAACACCCAACAGTCCCAGGAAATTGCATTTATATAACCTCTTAGTACAGTTTCTCCCTCTTTTTTAAAAAAATTTCCGGGGTTCTTATTATTTTATCTTTTGTTTCATAACAGTTATGAGTCCAGTAAATTTCCATAAGGTTTTGTAGAAAAAGGTCTTTGACCATTAGATGCGCTCTGTATCACTTTCCCACTTTTCAAAGATCTTTTCCTGTTCTCTTTTTTGAAGTTTCTTTCTTTGTAATTTTCTTCTTTTGTTTAACTTGGGAACGTTTTCATTTATTGACTCTGTCATCAATGTCATAGTTTTAATTCCTTTAGTGTCTTTTGGCAGTGTTTCTTGTTCTCCAGGTTTATCTGAGCCTCTTTCTTCTTCCTTTAACTCCGCCTCACTGGAATTTCTTCGTTCTTCTGCCATCGCATTATTTTTTTTTTCCAATATTTCCAATAATTTCTTTTTTCAGCATTCCTCTTACAGTTTGCAGTTCCAACTTAAAGTCTTTGCTTATTTCTTCCATTTTTTATAATCAGTTATTAATATTCAAAGTCTTTTATTGCAATCCTTGCATTCCTCTTACAGTTTGTAGTTCCAACTTAAAGTCTTTGCTTATTTCTTCCATTTTTATCTTTGTTTCTGTTGTTAATCCTTCTCTCTCTTTCACAAACAACACCCAACAGTCCCAGGAAATTGCATTTATATAACCTCTTAGTACAGTTTCTCCCTCTTTTTTTTTTTAAATTTCCAGGTTCTTATTATTTTATCTTTTGTTTCATAACAGTTATGAGTCCAGTAAATTTCCATAAGGTTTTGTAGGAAAAAGGTCTTTGACCATTAGATGGCGCTCTGTATCACTTTCCACTTTTCAAAGATCTTTTCTTTTTTTTAATTATGTTAAACATTAATTTCCAACCATTTCCATGATTAATTTTCTTAATAATAACCAATTCCAGGCAAGTCCAGCATTTTATCCAATGCCTAATTAATGCCAATTTATATTATTCAAAATTTAGTTTCTAATTTCATTGTAACTTTTTATACTCCAATTTTGTTTACCTTGTATTTTCCACTTATTCTCTGTTCACTGCTGTGATACACTTGCTTAGGGCACCTTCTTTCTTTCTTTTGGGGTTGTTAAGAAAAATTCAGTTCTTTATCTGGTTACACGTCACCACTTCACCGCTCCAGCACAAAACTTAGGGTCCCGCAGCTTTCCGCTTCAGGGCAGCCATTTTAGACTGCCATTTCTCCCTGTCTTCCAGGGGAGTAACCTAGCTATGGAGGGGAGATGCGGCTCCCCTCAACCCAGCTGGCAGTCTCCTCTCTCCCCACCCTCCAAGGTGGGTCAGATGACTGCCCCATGGGGACCCTTCCAACAAGGGAAACACGGATCAAAGCCACGCATGATCGCGTCTCTGATTTGTCATCAATGGAAACACCACCGGAAGTCGGCTTTGCTTCCTTTTATAAGAGAACTAAAATACAGTTTTGGTATGCTTTTAAAAGCAGTCAAAATAATCAGAAATATTGAGACAAAATAACAGCTTAGGTAAATAGACATGCTTTTTATGAGCTTGGCTAGTTTACCAGCTGTGATCCCATCTAGTGGAAAAAGTTTGTGACATTCACACATATTTGCTTGCCTCTAGAGTAAACTCTTATGCTTCTCATGTGCTTCATGTGGGCCTGTCTTTAAAGATAGGTTGGTATGTTCAACAGGTGCAGAATTCAGCAGCCTGGATGCTTATGGCAAGGAAAATGATCAAAGCATAACAACTATTTCACATCAGCTGCAGTAGCTGCCACTTTGCTTCTAAATTCAGTTTAAAGTGCTGGTGATTTCTTTTAAAGTCTTAAGCAATTTGAGACACTGGGATTTGAAGGTTTGATGGCATCTGTATAAACCTATCTAGATCTTAACTTGTGTCTGCTATTACAGTATAAAGCATTGGATTTATTTTATTAATGCAGTTATTTTTATACTGTTGTTTTTCTCAATGGGCTGTATACTGTTACAGTATACAAGAGAACAGTGAGGTAAAAAATAATTTAGTTTATAAGAAATTGTGTCCAAGTTTTACCCAACTACAACGTTAGCTGTCACAATACCAGCCATGTCGTTCATTTTTCTGCAATATTCTGTTTTCAAATTGCAGTGGTTGTAAACAAGGTAGTATTTTTAAAACTAAAAGCTAAAGTCTGTTGAACATCTAACTGTGCTGGGAATCAGAGGCCAACAAATTCCTGTTACTCTTGCTGACAATTTTGTTGGTCAGATTGTGGGAAAAATGAGGGCTTCTGGGCTTGAAGGTCTACTAACAGGACAAAATAGGCCGAAAGTGCAAAGGTGACCGAACCTTCTGAGGAAGTAACCTTGTTGTCCTTGAATTCATTATATCTAAAGGATGAGAAATTGAGAAGAGTCCGACACTGATTCAGCTGCTACCAACTTGAATGCTATTTTGGGATGTATATTAATAGGAGCATAGGATCTTGATTACAGCAGGAAATTGTCCCATTCTATTCTGCCTTTGTTGAGGATTTGTAATATAGGTGGTCCTTGGCTTAGAACAATTCATTTAGTGACCATTCAAAATTACAACGGCACTGAAAAAATGACTTAGGACCATTGCAGTATCCTCATGGTCAAAGGATCAAAATTCAGATGCTTGGCACCTGGCTCAACTTTATGACAGTTGTAGTGTCCCAGGGTCATGCAAACCTCTTTTGGGACTTTTCTGACAAGCAAAGTCAATGGGGAAGCCGGCTTCTGTTACCGACTATGTTACTAACTTAACATTTGCAGCGATTCACTTAACAACTATGGCAAGAAAGGTCGTAAAATGAGGCAAAGCTCACTTAACCAACAGCTTGCTTAGCAACAGAAATGATGGGCTCAATTGTGGTTGTAAGTCAAGGACTACCTATACTGTGCCCTCTGCAGGCGGTCCTTTACTTATGACCAGATGCTTAGTGACTGTTCAAAGTTACAATGAACCTACCCCAAAAGCTATTTAAGACCCACATTTCAAATTATGATGGCCGCTTCCTGCCTCAACCACATGTCTGATTGTGGCTGTTTGCCAACAGCTCTCATTTATGTCAGTTTGCAGTATCCTACAGTTCTGTGACCATGATGTAACCACGCTGTCAGGTTTCCAAGTGATGAAATCCATTTAAAAAGAAAAGTACAAAGTCCGTCTTTCAAAAAGATTAATTTAGGAAAGCATCAAATTGGCAAAGTCCATGGTAATTCCGAATCTGACAATATTACAAGTTAGAAACAACCCCCAAAAGTCACATTCTCCAATAGAAGTAATTCAACGTTGCTTGATGTCATAAATCTGCACCTCAAGGGGCCCAAGCAAGGACAGCTCGTTTCGAAGGGAAGAAAGATCACCTAGCTAAAACACTCTCTTTATCTCCACTCCTCCCCCTTAGGAATGTGTCAAGCTCGAAACCCTTCCCTCCTTGACTATCACAGAGAAAGTAAGAAAAAGAATATATATTAAGGCTAACTAAAATGGCTACACTTATGTCAGTTTTGGGCTTGACACACACTTTTGCTGGAAACTGGTGTTTGCTTCCACTTCAAGCAAAAAATACCCCCATCCACAGCAAACAAAGGGTTTGCTTAATGACTGTGGCATTCACTTACAACCACCATGTTTGCTTTATGATCAACATGTTCACTTAATAACCACTGCAACAATGCTTATAAAATTTGGCATGGTCAAGTGGTGAGCCACTTAATGACCATCACACCTTACAACTATAATTGTCAGCTCAATTATGTCTGTAAGTTGAGGATTACTTGTACTGTGCAGTCTAAAAAGGACGGCAGGAATTGAGTTCAGTGAAGGCCTAACAAAAGTTGGTGAGGAGAGGTGGAAGCCAGGTCCTGTGAGATATGCCTAAATGAACTGAGTGCATTTAATATATAGAAGAAGAGACTTCAGATACGTAAAACATCGTTGTATAGAAAACGGTGTGGACTTTTTCTCTGTCATCTCAGAGAACTAGAGCAGGCCCCAAAGGTGCTTTTTCAACAGGCAACTAGACTTTCTGGTTTTCTCTGAAGACATTTTGCTTCTCATCCAAGAAGATGCTTCAGCTCTTTACCCTTTCATCACAACAAATACAAACAAAGTTAGTAACTTAAAGATAGGCCTTGACTTACAGTCATTCATTTAGTGACTATTCAAAATTACAGTGGCACTGGAAAAAAATACATTTCAGTATATCCATAATTAGTAAAATATGGCTGAGGAATTCTGGGAGGTGAAGTCCACAAGTCTTAAAGTTGCCAAGTTTGGAGACTATTGATCTATACGTATGTGCTTGTAGTGTTTTTAAATTACAGCAGCAGAAGTAATACTTGCAAATGCTTTGAGGTTCTCAAAATGCTTCACCAGAATTATCTAGCTGCACTTTTATGTCAGGGGTCTCCAACCCCCGGTCCCTGTTCCGTAGCATGCCAGCAATCGGTCAGCACAAACAAGCAGAGCCCCACCCACAGAATGCAGGCAGCACACAAAACCATGCCCCCTCTGGTCCACGGAAAAATCTTTCTCCACAGAACCGGTCCCTGGTGCCCAAAGGTTTGGGGCCTCTGCTTTATGTAACCCATCCAAAAGGTAAGCCTGAATTGTCCTCAATGTTGTAGAAGGGAGTGGTTCAATGGGAAGAAAAGCAGAATAGGGATAGGATAGTGTTAGATATTCAATGGGGAAAAGTCAGTGTCAGATGAATGCTCCTTCCAGGAGGGGAGGGGTGTTAGATATTCAATGGGGAAAAGTCAGTGATGTCAGACTTCCCCCATTGGCTCATTTTCCAGGCGGGAAAATGAACAGCCATCAGTGGCTGAGATTGTGTACAGCAGCCTGTAAAAAGAACAGCAGGCACAACTGGTGGCAGTCTTTTGTTCAGAGCTAAATAAAGAAATCCTTTCTGTCTACCGTGTCCTGCCTCTTCAATCTAGCCCATATCTAACAGATAGGATAGGATAGAATTTTATTGTCACTTTAAATGTAAACTAATCAGCATACATTAAAAGAAATTTCATTGCATTCACCTCTCAAAAGATAACCATTATGCTATACCCACAAACAAACATATATGACATAGAGAAACATCAGTTTAGTTCGAATGTATACATATATATGGTGAAAACATCTTTCTTAATATGGTGTTTAGAGTAGGGATCTAATACAATTAGAAATTTAGATCTTACAAAGAAAAGAGCCTACCCTGAAAAATAAATACCAAATGAACAAGCAACAGGCAAACAGTGCCAAACCTGGATACTATGAATGAATGAAAGAAGTTACAGTCAATCAGTCTTTGATAATTAAACAAGTTATAATCACATGTGTTGGCAAGATGATTGATAAGCTATCAAACTTGTAACACTTGGCAAGATTAAGGGACATAGAAGAAAGGAAAAGCAGTGGATAGGATGAAAGAGATTGGAGGAATGTCTGGCTGCGCATGCTCTTAAGTAAGGCTTATTTTGAGGGTAGGGCTTATATTAGGCACTCCTAATTGCCCTGGGGTATAATGCAAGCCTACTTAGAATTAAGTCGCAGAATATATTTCTTAATATATCTACCCGTATTTTCCTGAAAATAAGACCAGGTCTTATTTTCTTTTGGCCCCAAAATAAGCACCAGGGCTTATTTTTTACTAGGGCTTTATTTTTTCCATGTATGGGAGGGTCATTTCTTCTGCTTGCGTTGGGGGCCGAAGGTTGCATAGCGCGCCTGTGCTGCTGCCATGAGGGGGGTGGAGCTACCCCACACTGGCTTACCTCAGGGCCCCTGCAGCCAGGCCACCCATGCTCCAACACGTGCCTTGCCTCACGGTGGTGGCTCCACCAGCCCTGTCCAGCAGGACCCCAGCCCACTTCCACTTGTTCACAGCCACAAAGCAGGAGACAGAGTGGAGGTGCTGCCCCATGAACCCTGCACCAGCTTATCGCAGAGCCCCTGCAGCCAGGCAACCAACACCCCAACATCTGCCTGCCTCACGGCCATGGCACCAAAACCGTGCTTGGACTCCTCTCCATTACAGCCATGAGGAAACAGAAGTAATGGGCCAGCGACCACATGGGCTCCTGCTGCACATAGATGTTAGTCCTGTTACCTCGAGGCAGGTGTCGGGACATGGACAGCCCAACTATGGGGGCCCTGAGATAAGCCGGTGCAGGGCACATGGGGCAGCTCTACCGCCCCCCACCTTGCCTTGTGGCTGCGGCACTGGAAGCAACCAGACAGAATGGGTTGCTGGCTGACTGCTCAGGCTCTTCAGTAGGGCTTATATTAGGTGCACATGTAAAAAACATGCTAGTACTTATTTGGAGGATAGGTCTTGTTTTTGGGGAAACGGTATATAGGATTGTAGCCTTGACCTTCAAATATAATTCTCACCTTGGTGGTGCAGGCTGTTAATAGCCTAGCACTTAGTTCCAGCTGCCTGTAATTATTGCAGGCTCAAGTCCCACCAGGCTCAAGGTTGACTCAGCCTTCCATCCTCTCGGGGTAGGTAAACTGAGGACCCAAGATTGTTGGGGGCAATAAGCTGACTTTGTAAAAAAAATGCCGCTTAGTAGTAAGCAGGCATATACAATGGAATGAAGGCTATTGCTGAGTGCATTGGGTTGTATCCCAAAAATTGTAAGCTGCCGTGAGTCTCCGGAGAAGGGCGGGATATAAATATGAATTAAAAAAAATTCCCAGCCAAATGACTGGTGAATATTTGCCTAACATGAACACATCTTTGATGACAGGTATAATCTTTCTGATTCCTCCAAACAGTCATATTATATGACACAGCTCATGTGAGGAAACATTGAGAAACATGCACCAAGAAGTAGCCACTGCTGCTATTTTCAGAGAAAGAATATTATTTTCACAGCTGTTATACTCTGGTAGGGGCTGAAATCTTGCTTCAAGGCTTCCCAATTTTTCCTTCATCTAAACAGTAGTTGTAAGATTGTCTAACAAAACTAATTTTTACTCATTTCTTTTAATACAAATCTGTCAGCATCTGGCTTGTAAATGTTTTAATGGGACTTCATTTTTCTTTAGAAATTTACGTTAAAATTTACGTTAAAATTTGTGTAGAAGTATCAACCTGTTTGCATTATTACGTATATCTTATTTACACTTTATTAGCAGTGATTTCATTGTGAAATATAGTTTTCCAAAAGGCTTCACATTAGTCCTCAACTTACGATGACAATTGATCCCAAAATTTCTGTTGCTAAGTGTGTCAACTCATAAAACATTCCAATGCTTGTTTTCAATTGCCATTAACAAAGGGGGAATCTGAAGGAGCATTACGGCAGTTTAAAACCAGAAATACATTTCACCCTTATCTACAAAGATTGTAGCTAGACTACCGGATCTTCTGCCCTCAAAAATCCTTCATTGGAGAACGTGATTGATGACACCCAGCCCGTGAATGTCCTTCATTGGAGAATCTGATTTATGATACACCCAGGAGGAGAGGGGAAACAGGGTCACAGGTGATTGTAAATTATGTATGCCAGAGTTGGTTTCATTTAATGCTGACACGTTGTGCCTAATATATCTTTTGAATGTTTTTGAAGCTTGGCTTGAGGTTCATGATTGAATTAGGGCAATCGCTGGAACCCTGGCAAAGTGAGACAGTTGTTAATTGAGTTTTGCCCCATTTTACGTCCTTTCTTGCCATGGTTGTTAAGTGACTCACTGCAATTTTTTTTAAATTACATTTATATGCCGCCCTTCTCCGAAGACTCAGGGCGGCTTACAATTTTTGGGATACAACCCAGTGTGCTCAGCAATAGCCTTCATTCCATACCTACTTATTACTATTGATTGGGTCCTCAATTTACCTACCCCGAGAGGATGGAAGGCTGAGTCAACCTTGAGCCTGGTGGGATTCGAGCCTACAGTAATTGTAGGCAGCTGGAACTTAAATGTAGGCATTTAACAGCCTGCACCACCAAGGCCCATTTTAAGTTAGTAACACGATTGTAAAGTGAATCTGGCTTCCCCATTAACTTTGCTTGTCAGAAGGGCATAAAAGACATGACCCCTAGGACATTGCAGCTATCATAAATATAAACCAGCTGCCAAGTGCCCAAATTTTGAACACGTGACCATGGGGAATGCTGCAATAGTTGTGTGAAAAACGATCATAAGTCCCTTTTTTCAGTGCCGTTGTAACTTTGGATGGTCACTAAATGAATTGTTTTAAGTCAAGGACTACCTGTATTGTTTTTGTTCAAATGTGATGTGATTTCTGAACAAATATGATCTGTTTGTGCTTGATCTGTTTCCTCCCCAATTTATGCTGCTGTTCATATGCCCAGAACATACCACAGTTTTAATATATCAAAAAGAGGATTTTCCTTTTCTCTAATTGTACTGGATTAAAGATTTATCCATAATAACAATTTTTGCACAATGTTTTATTTCATCAGAATTGATAATTATCAACCTCATCAAAAACCATAGCCGTGATGGGGGTGGCATGCATCTGAACACCATAAAACCAGACTAGTCAAAATTAAAACAAGGGACATGGGAATGTTGTCTCTTCAAGCCCTTATGCCATGCGGGTGGGAGAAAAAGGAACACAGATTTTTGTAATTCAACCACAAATAGGTCTTCCATTTGATATATATAGAAATGATCCAAATCTTTCATTAGGGTGGTATTAGTTTTTCTGCAATAAGTCTGCTTAACACAACTTTTGTATTTCTGAACGTTCTCAGTTTTCAGTCTAATGTTGGGAACAGACTGATGCTGATATATTTGTAAGCTGCACAACTCAGATTAACAGTAAGTTTAATAGATGGTTGAAATAGCCATGAGTTTGTGGGGAAGAATAAAGGTGAACATGAATTTCAGTTTTAGATTGGTAGTGTTTCTCCAGACTTCATCGGCTGACTAGTAAATACCTCCCAATCTGGGATTGGCATGGGACTGGTGCTGTGAAGATGGGAATTTAGATAGATGGCTAGACTGGCAGGTTTAACCAAGTCTCAAAAATCGTTCCATCGTGGTGTTCCCTCCCAGCCCAGTAAAGGCCCTGAAAATGACAAGGCAAAGTGTGGGTTGTAGATGGAGAGAAGGGATAAGTTAAGCAACTCCACCTAGTGCCACTTAATGCAGATGGATTTCTAATAAAGCTCACCTCATCTATCTTATATCACAGGATATCATTATGGATGAGACAACTGACCTGGCATACATCACCAAGCCCTGGCTAAACACTGAAAAGAGATGGATTCCCCTTTGTGCCCAGTCTGCTTTCAGATTTGACATCAACTAGGACCCCAAAAGTGAGGGGAGCTATTCTTGTTTGGAGGGGATTGTCAGGGGTGATGCCTTGTAATTAAGCAAATGTGAGACCATACTTCTGAGCAGGGGTGCGATTCAACCAGTGTAACAACCGGTTCGGTAAGCGCGCGCTTTTCACACGCGCGCACCAAAACGCGCACTTTGCACGTGCGCAACGTTTGAAAAATGCTGCTTTTTCAGCTTTAAAACTTACCTTCTGCTGCAGTCCCGGTGAGTAAACCAGCTGAGGAGCGGCAATCTGCTGTGCCACACCAAATAGCTGAGCTGAAAACCTCGGAAGTAAAGGACAGAATAGGGCAGGGGCAGGGCCAAATTGTTGCCGTAACTACAGGTTTGCTTGAACTGGGCCGAACCGATAGAATCCCACCCCTGCTTCTGAGGCCAATCCTGAGAGGTCAGTTGCTGCTATTGTACCAGTTATCCTGTTGTGTAGCAGTATCTCTGCCAGTGCTACTTGATACCATCTTTTGGCTGATAGGTGAAGTTCCTTGGGGATGTGAGCTTACATGTTGATGACTTTGTAATTTAATACCATTAATACTGTGGTTCTTTTTTTTTCTTACAGAAAACATACTGGAAGTTGCTTGACTTAAGAAGCAAGGGACTTTTCCTGTTCTGTTCTTCTAAGAAATGTACAAGACGGAAAACACCACTATATTCTAAGACAGAAGTATCCATTTTTGGGAGGAAACGAGTCTAAATGCTGTCATGCTCCAAACAAATATTGACTGTAATTTATATTTTGTGCCAACCAAGTGCTTGGAATTTTTGGGAGACTCTTAATTACAGAACTACATGTTTTGTAATGGTAGCATTCATTACACTGTAGCTTTGGAGGAAAAATAAATACACATTTAAAAAATGTTATGGAGTCAGTTTGTTTTCCATAGAAATTTTACTTACAGTTGATTTGGAGCCAACATTTGCCATTCAGAAAGGAGATAATGGAAATAAGTTCTGTAGGTGCCAGTTATGAAATGACAAATCAGGTGTACAGATCTTTTTTATAACTTGAATAAGAAGACTTGCTAAGGAACATTGCTTGGCATTTTTATTTTAACAGATACAAAAGAAATGACTGATGGAGAAAATGCCTGGCAGGGTGGCACATTTATTCCTGCTTCTTTGGAATTTCTTAATATAAATTATGATGTACAGAAAAACTGTAAGATATATATAACCAATTATATAAACCGTATGATTGTTTTTCAAAGAAAGAGAAATATTCACAAACTGGAATTTCTTCTTCGCTGCAAAGAGTCATGCATTCTGAAATTCAGTTAAACATGGATGAATCTCAAATGAAGTTGAAATCATTAAAAAGTCAGTCCTCACTCAACAAAAAAGAAAGTGAAAATACAGATGCCAGTTATGTCAAAGAGGCCAATAGTATCTCAAAAAGCGTACATACTTTGCGTAATAATTTAATTTGGAATGACTGTGTGTCTTGCACTAAGGATTCCATAGCCTACACTTGTAATTATCTGGAACTGCCATCTTGTGGGAATAAAACTGGACACCTCCATGATTCTTCTGATACATCAGTGGATAAATTGTTGTGTTTCAAAAAAGGAACTCCAAAACTTAGTGTGGGAGGCTCGGGTCACGGTTTCTCAAGTGGTAATTTTACTGGAAGGATGCCTTCGAAGCCTCTTCTGAGCCATTTTGAAAACTGCACTGCCAACAACAACATGGAGGAAAATTTTTCCCGAAGTAAGAAGGAACGTTCCACCTTATTAATAAGAAGATTTTGCAAAAATGATAAGGAGGTTAAGAAATCAGTTTACACTGGAACCAGAGCGATTGTAAGGACTTTACCATCAGGACACATAGGGGCTGTTGCTTGGAATTGTGTTGCTCACTGGAAGATTCATACTGAGTTAAGGAACACTGGAATTATATCAGAGCAGCTAAAAATCCCTCAAGTTTCAATAAATCAAGGATTGTATTATTACCTTCTGCAATCTATATGGCATGGGGTAAGTGACTTTTTAAAAATCTAATTTCAGAATATGGTGGTTGGGAGATGCTCAGAACTTAAATTTTAAATTACTCTTTGTGGCAGTTAAAATTCAGTGATGTAGCCAAAGAAAATAGGGAAATACAGTATTTTTAACCAGTTTATTAGAAATCAAAAGAACACATTCTTAATCCTTAAAAATGAATTTATGGTGTTATTTTATCAAAGTCTACTGTTTTTATCAAAGTCTACTGTAACTTTTAAATGGTGTGTAAATGTAGTTTATTTTTGTGTCTGTTGAAGGCTGATTTGTCTGAGTGCTGAGCTTCCAGGATTTCCCTAGTGTTTTTTTTTCCTATTTAGTTTGGTCTAGGAAGCTCATGATTTCCCAGGTGAAACTGTGGTTGCATTGTCCATGTGTTATGAGATTAAGTAGTTATGTCTTACTTTCTTGACTATCTTTGAAACTGCCAAAACCTTAACTTAGATCTCTTGTAAGTAATACTGAAATAATCCTTGACAAGTGATTGACCAGAACATTATAGTGTATGAAGAAACATTTACTGCTGAGGAATAGCCCAACAATGTTTGCTGTTGCTGGGAAGTAAAATGATTTTTCCCCGTGACGTTAGAAGCAAAATTAGAGAACAAAGATATACAGTTTTCTATGAAACATTTCATTTGTGAATGAATATAAAGCATCGTCCCTCTTCAGTATGGAGCTGTCCACCTATATTGAAATTCAAGGTCCAGCATTCTTAACAATTTCCTAACATATTGGAGAGAGTCAAGCATGACAAAGCTGAATTAATGAAATTGGATAGTTGATTCTTTAGCCACAGATACAGTTCTAAAACAATAATTGTACGTATGTAGTTACTATCTATCAAATGGTATAGCAATAGCACTTAGTCTTATATACTGTTTAACAGTGCTTTACACCCTTCTCTAAGCGGTTTACAGAGTCAGTATATTGCCCCCAACAATCTGGAGCCTCATTTTACCGACCTCGGAAGGATGGAAGGCTGAGTCAACCTTGAGCCGGTGAGACCCAAACTGCCAAACTGCTGGCAGCCAGTGATCAGCAGAAGGTAGCCTGCAGTACTACATTCAAACCACTGCGCCGTCATGGCTCTATCACATGTATATACTTGAAGTTGATATAGTGATACATTTTTGGAGTACTTTGACAGCACTCTCATTATGGTTAGAGATTTTAATATTATATTCGGCTCAAATGATGCAGTTCTATATATTGTATCACTTTAACAATTATCAGAGTTTGATTAAAGGATCACCATTTTAAACATTGGAGGTGCTAACCTTTTAGTCCATAGCAGTTAGCCCATACTAGTAGTACTATCCAGCTGAAGATGACTCTAGAGCAGGGGTATCAAACTGGCGGTCCATGGGCCGGGTGCGTCACACCTAGGCCACGCCCACTCCAGCTCCGCAAAGGGAAAGTCACAACATATCATGTGACAGCAGCATGATACTGCAAGTTTGACACCTGTGCTCTAGAGGATACCTTTCTTTGCAAGGATTTTGAGTTCGTAGTGTTAATTGTACCATAGTTTGAGAAAAATGATATATAAAATTAGCCATTTTAAGTATTTCACTGAATTTATCTTCAGTGAGCAATTTCTTCGTCTAAATTTCTCAGTGAACTTACTTAGAGATATTTATGAGTCACATAGAAGAAGAAAAGAACATTATTATTTAACACAGTCTTACTAAGTGTGTATCAATAAATAGTACACAGCATGCTGGAGATACTAGAGTTCTACTCCCAAATTAAAAACAAAAGGGAAACCATTAATGTTTCAAAGCAAAGCCACTTGAATTGCAGATTTAAAGCTAATAATTTACCCTTTTTTGGTCTGATGTGAACTGAACAAATTCTGTGAAGCTTTAAGAAAAAGAATACATTCAGAAACATTGATGACATTGTTTGATTTGGGCCATTACTACTAAGAACTCTGCTTTCTTTCTGTGTGTAATAACTAATTCTACCTAAGACATTTGATGGAATAAGAGTTCTAAATATATGGGAAGAATGTTATCATTTTTTTAGTAATGATTCTATTGATTCATTCACTTGACCAAGACGAGGCTATGCTCCAAATAGGTCTTAGTTTCCCACTTTAGAAAATACTAAATTAATTTTATAGCTGAAGAATAGGAATGTACCCCTGGGACAGCAATGCTGTTTTTGTTCATATGTAGGAAGTCAAATATTGGTGATTTAATTTATCATACAGATTGTGGTTTTGCAGATTTCCAGGAAACAGAGCTAATCTTTCTTAGTGGTAAACTATACAAATTGGGTTGTGGGGGTGGGTAGAAATGGTCCAGCCAGTTAATGCCTAATCAGTTTGCTGAATGCTGTATATCAGGAGTGTCAAAATCAAGGCCCATAAGCCAGATCTGGCCCATGGGGTGCTTAGATCTGGCCTGCAAGGGCCACCATGGAAACAGCCAAGGACCAACCTGTGGTGCCTCTGCCAGTGAAAATGGAGCTTGGGAGGGCCACGTACGGTCCTCCTGAGCTCCGTTTTTGCTGGCAGAGGGTTGCAGGAGGCCATTGCAGCCGAAAAAGGAGCTTGGGAGCCGATTTTCGCTGGCAGAGAACTCGGGCTGCCCCCAGCGCCCCCAACATGAGTGACATCGAGCTGGCCATGCCCACCTTGGCCACGCACACCCCAGCCCCCCAAGGTCAAACACAACTGTCATATGGACCTCAATGAAATCAAGTTTGACACCCCTGCTATATGTGGACATTTTTATTGGAAGTATGCAGAGTACAATACGATAGTATCCTTTGGACGCAGAAGTTGTGTTCAGTGAAGAGACTCCTAGTTTGTTTATTTAATTTGTTTGCCACCCATCTCGCCGTGAGGCGATTCTGGGCAGCTGACAACATTAAAAGCAATAAAACCATGCAACCATACAAATATATATATATGACTAATAGATTCAGAAGAAGAAGGGAGGGAGCAGGATGAGCAGGGGGGAGGGGGGATCTGTTATTCATCCATTAACCTCCAATGTGAAACTTCCCAAGCCAAATGGCAGAGCCAAGTCTTCAGGCCCTTATGGAAGGTCAGGCGGGTTGGAACATCAACTGCAAGTCCCAACTATCTGCCCCTTTCCCTCCCTTTTGACCCATTCACACTTTCCTATATTTCTTTTACAGTTTAATCCTCATTCATTTTCTCTATATGAGTAAACCCATTTCAAGAGACTTCTGGACCTGTTTGCTTTTTTTGTATTCCAATTAACTTTCAGTCAACACTGCTCAATTCCGTTTCTTCTTCTTTTTTTAACCACACATTATTCCATTCCCATGACATTCAACCTCTGCATTTCTCTGACATATTCAACTGTGACTTTCCAATAATAAAATTATCAGAAGCTCAGTCTTTTGAATCGCCATTTTCATTCCTTTCAGCATTACAGGAGTACTCTAGTTATGACCACAATTGAGCCCCAAATTTATGTTGCTAAGTGAAACATTTGTTCAGTGAGCTTTGCTCCATTTTATGAACTTACTTGCCACAGCTGTTAAGTGAATCACTGCAGTTGATAAGTTAGTAACCCAGTTGTTAAGTGAATCTGGCTTCCCCACTGACTTGTCAGAAGGTCACAAAAGGGGATCATATGACCCTGGGACACTTTAACCGTCATAAAAACGAGTCAGTTGCCAAGCGTCTGAATTTTGATCACATGATCATGGGAATCTTGCAAACTAAAGTCATAAGTCACTCTTTTCACTGCTGTTGTAACTTTGAAGAATCACTATATGTTGTAACTCAAGGATTACTTATATTTTCCTCCCAAAAGAGCATCTGCTACCCACTTTTCTGCCAGCATTGGCAGATCTTAAAATTCTTTCATTAGTTTTCCTATTCCCCAAGAAACAGAAATTGACCTCTTGTTTTTCACCATTTATGAATAACTTCAAATTATTCATTTTATTCCCCAGGCAACATACTGTAAGGTCTTCAGTCCTTGAAACATTAATGTTTTGGATCCATACCCCTTGCTGCAACATATAATCTGTTGTAACATTCCTTGCAAATTATTTTCATATAAGAATACATGCTTTTACCAAAATGCAGTAAAAACAAACACAATAATTAAAAATATAATAAAATTACCTCAGACTGTACCAGCAACTGGGGAATCCAATATTAACACTGAAATAATTAACACAACAATAGCATGGCATTCTCTGCACGTAGAAATAAATATATGTACTTTTATATTCCTAACCTCCCCTAATAGCACTTTATATATTTAGCTAGAAATAACATGAAACAACTCTATGCTTAACAATGAATAATCCACTGATTACTGAATTAATTTAACACATTCCCTGTCTGGTATAAAGCAGTATTGCACTTCCTAGATTTTGCTCATTGGCAGAATTTTGACTGTAAGAGACTAGAAGGCCTGAACACTTTCTCATATATAATTAACAAACTAGCATTGTCGTTTTTCCTTTTGGCTACCTTTTTTTTCTATAGGGAACAATAATTGCATTTTCCCAAACATTTGGGACAGATAAAATCTGTGCCTAATGCAAACACAACACAATCATTCCACAATACAGTCATTCTACAACCCAATCTCGTTTTAACACTTCTCCATTTATAAAATCTACATCTGCAGCCCTGCCATTTTTCAATATTCTCACATTTATGATTTCATCATTATCTGTCATTTTCCATTTTATTTTGGGCACTAATATTTATAGCATTGGTAAAAATTCTACTTGTCAATATATTACTACAATTGCCAATAAAATCTCTTCGGCTCATTTCAGCTTCCTCACAGATCTTTTTAACATCTTTATTTTCAATTTCATTTTAATTTGTTGGAGATTTCTTCATCCAATTCCAAAATACTTTACAGTATTTCCATCAAAATGGATACAGATTTTCTTTGCCTCTTTTAATCCCCACTCTTCCCTGCTTTATTTTGACCACATTCTTTCTAACTATTGCATGTTATGTAATATTTTATTTGGTTTTTTTTATTTGTATATTCCCTTCCCCCCAATCCACAGCTTTTTCATCATTCCACCAAGTGTTTTCCCCCCATTAGCTAACTTTGCGCACTTTTATAGCACTTGTAATATTTCTCATTCTGTCCAAAGAGCTTTCATATTTTTTTCCCTTATATACATTCTCATTTTTTTTTGTTGAGAAATTACTCTATTTCTAATACCAGACTTTATTTGTTTAGTCAAATGTCTTACAACCACCCAACTCTGACAGATTCTGTGTGGCTTTTTCTTCCTGCAATGATTTCTTTCACTTCATTTCTTTTCTTTGACTTCCATTTTGTCCAAGATTCGTTTTTCAAATGATCTGTTCCGGATTCTGATCCCTCATCATGCTTATAACTTTCAGTCATTTCTTTATTTTCATCAAAAAATCGATCAGGCTTTTAAATGTATAATCCTTCTTTTGGGATATGTTTATGAATAGGCTTTTGCTTAAATGCAAAACAGACCATTTTGTAAATAGATACTCAACAGGCACTTTTCTCTTTTATTCTTGAGTCTCTGGATGGCCCAATTGCTTTGTCTCTGCCATGTTATTCTATTCCCACTGATCCATTAATTTCAAGAATTAATGTAACTTATATCAAGCACTGTATTGGTTTCCATTCTACCTTCAGTATTCCTTGCCATAGATATATTGGCACATTTTGGCTAGTATGACACAGAACACTAAAGTCCACTTTTATCTTAAGCATATCCATCCTTTCCTATACAAGCTAAACCCCATCTATTAGAAGATATATTCAGTGTATTCATTTGTACTCAGGACACTTTCCTGTAAAATTATATATTGATATCAGAGGCAAGTTTGATCTGTTGCTTACAAAAATGAATATATGTAGCTCACAATAAGTTACATTACATTACAGTAATAAGATAGGACAATACAGAAATGTTACAGAGTCAGAAGATGAATTTGGAGTATGGACGTCCATCTGTACATTTCTTGCTTTCGCTGCTTTTAAGAGTTGCAACATGAACTACTGACTTCTGTTGTTTTGAGCCCGAGATCTTTCCTATACTGTAAAATGAATGTGCAGAAAAACTATCTATCAATTAGATTCAGTACTTCAAAGTGATTTCTAACATTCTAGAGTACAACAAATGTATTATCAAGACCATATTGTGGCTTTCTTCCTCAGAATAACAGAATACCGTAAAAGAATTGGAAGGGATCTTGAAGGTCTTCTAGTCCAACCCTCTATAACATTGGGTGGATTATGTTCACCTGTACAATCCTGTACACAAAGAGTGTAGGAGCTGTGAATTTCCAGGTACAGCATTATCCTAGGTATGTTTTTTTTTAATTACATTTATATGCCGCCCTTCTCCGAAGACTCAGGGCGGCTTACAATTTTTTGGGATACAACCCAGTGTGCTCAGCAATAGCCTTCATTCCATTGTAGATGCCTGCTTATTACTAAGCGGCATTTTTACAAGGTCAGCTAATTGCCCCCAACAATCTTGGGTCCTCAATTTACCTACCCTGAGAGGATGGAAGGCTGAGTCAACCTTGAGCCTGGTGGGATTCGAGCCTACAGCAGTTGTAGGTTACATGACAACATTAAGAGAAAATGCTCTTTGATAATATATCGATTGCAGAATTCTCTGCTGAACTGTAGGAATTCAGTTTTCATAATGGTTGCATGTTGTTGATATACTAAATGGTGACTATGTAGGTAAAATTAACAGTTTAGTAAAAACCTGAAAATCGGTTACAGTAAAATGATCATACAAGAACAGCTTGTCCTTTGTGGGTGAGGATAGATAGATGTTCTGTAACAACTGAGGTTAGGGATTGTTATGTTTATAAACTTGCACAACAAAGGATGACCTTTTGAAATAACATTAATAGTTTTTTAACCATTCTCTGCAACTCACAATGTACGATTGAATTTGAAAATTACGTGATTTAAAATGCATTCACTTTTGAGGGACAGCTCTTTGTGTATAATTCTGTCTTTTCTACCTTTGGTAAAATGCTTTATAAACACAATATTATTGAGCTCATCTATTTATTTCATTCTTACTGAAACATTTCTGTTCCACTGATCAAATAAAATTGACATTTTAGGAAAAAAATAGTTTGGGAAGAGAGATCCTTGGCCATAGAGTAGCTGAAGGTGGGATACAACAGAACGGCTGATGACAATGAGTTTGGGAAGGAGATAATTGTTTGATTGTTACATGTCATCAAATCACTTTTGACCTGTAGTGACCACATAGATTTTCTCCATGATGATCTGCCCCTAATCTAGTCTTTCAGGGTTTCCAACAGTGCACTTATCACCATTGTAATTCGATACTGGTTATCATCTTTTTCTCTTTCCTTCCAACTTTCCCAGTATTAGAGCCTTTTCCACAGATCTGGTTCTTCGCATAATGTGTCTGACGTTGGATAATTTCAGCCTGGTCAGTTCTCATGTGGAAACTATGGGTTGATTTGTTCAATGATCCATTTTGGGATTTTTTTGGGGTGTCCAAGATATTCTCAGGAGTCTTCCTAACCCTAGAGTGTAAAAATACCATTACTCTTCCAAAAAGAAAATTCAACCACTGATTCTTAATTATATGTTCAAAATATGACATATACTTCACTAGTCATTTTTATTGTTAATACAGAACTACAGAAAGAAAGAAAAAATCCAAATAATGTATTTTATACATTAGAAATCATTTATTTAATAAATTTCTATGCTGTCTATCTCAGTTGTCATCTTTACTTCTTCTATACCACTTCAGATGTCAAGGGAGATACAAAATTCTGGTTCTTGCTCTTCTGGCAACCTCAACCATTGTTACTTGATGCTGTTGTAGTATGTGACTGATACTGCTGGATTTTAGGTATCTTAGATTTCTCATAAATTTCACTACTGCAATGAAATGGCAATAATTCTTATTAGCATTACTTTTTACTGGTTTATGACTGAAAAAACTTTTGGCTAAATAGCTGTATGCAGAGATATAAATTTGGAAGAAATGATCAAAATGATGCATAGAAGTTGAACGGAAATTAATAGACATTAAATAGAGATGCTTAAATTCTAGTCTGTTCAAAACAACTAAGCTAATGTAAATAGCATTTTTAAAACACTACAATGTCCAAACTGCTGTCTTAGGCTTGCGGTTTTTGCCGATTCATGCAAAACCTGATGCCTCTTGAACATCTTCTGATTTTCCTTTTTGTTCTGCTTGTGTAAGCTAGAGATATATATTTTTATGACTTAGCTACTTTAATAGGTATGACCATTTAACAGCCAGTTCTCATAAATTAGAGCAGAATAACTAGAAACCCTCTATATGTTTTACCCATGATTTCCAAAATAATTGGTAAAATATCCATAAACCCATAGTTTACAAATTCTTACAATGATAAGAATATAACAAATAAGTAGCTTTTGAGACGTTGATGAAAACCAAAGTTTTCCAGAGGACTTTTGGAGAAAAATTGTTTGTCAGCAGCTAATTGTTTTGTTGTTTTTACAATATACTTATTACATTACTATTTATAATCAGCAATATTGTATTTGTTTTTTGGTGCCTTCAAGTCAGTTTTTTACTCCTGATGACTACCTGGACTTTCCTTGGGACGGTTTTTCTGAAGAGGTTTGCATTGTCTCCTTCCCAAAAGTCAGAGAAGGTGATTGGCCCAAGGTCATCTAGTTGGCTTTGTGCCTAAGTTGGAACTACAACTCACTGGCTCCAGGTTTCTGACCTGATGCTTTAACACAGAGGTCCCCAAACTTGGCAACTTTAAGACTTGTGGGCTTCAACTCCCAGAATTCTGGGAGAATTCTCCAGCCAGCATAGCTTAAAGTCTTAAAGTTGCCAAATTTGGGGACCCCTGCTTGAACACTACATCAAACTGACTCTCACTTAATTTTGTTTTATACGTGCATATATACACTCTGGACATTTTATTTTATGATTTGTTGTAAACTGGCATGTGTAGGAGGCAGCAGCATACAAGTATAATTAATAATTGTCTTCAAAAATAGTTTAGAATGTTGTGTGAAGGAGGCTGTGGTGTTTAAAACTTATGGCCTTAGAAAAAAGAATATAATGAAATGTATAAGTGATCCTTGTAAATTGGTCTCATGTTACTAATCCACAAAATAACTTATTAGTTCACATATCTACATTAATCCTAGAACTGGCCTGCAGTTAATAATTAGCCAAAATTTGGTGTGAGAAACATAATCCCGTTTTTATCTTTTCCTTTTAATTTCTAAAAACTTCTAATCTATTGGTGGGGTTTAGTTTGGTAAGCATAGCTATAAATAATAGAAATAAAATTATAGCTGAAGACTGTAAACTGCTGTGCAAAGAAATAATTTATGTTTTTAATGGAATGGATGCACCATCTGGTGGCAACTCTGATAAATGCAGGTTTATTATGCTCTGAGATCATAGATATTTGATATTCTGATGTGTATATTTTAAAAGAGATTAGGAAAGAAATTATTGTATGCATAATTGCAGCATTAGATAAATTGTTCTGTATTTCTCTTTTTAATGTTCTTACTAATCCCCATGTTTTCTTTATTTGGAAGACTAAGTGCAAAGAGAGAGACTAAGAGCAGTTACTTTATACTAAGATATTCATAATTGTTTACGTATTAAAAATAATGCCAACGTGTTTTAGGCAAGAAGAGAGATAAGATAAACCATCCATCTTCTAGGGGAGGGTAGAATACAGAACTTCTCTAAGTAGAGCAATCTTGCATTTTCTGAAAGTTAGTTTGAACATTTGGCTTGACACTTGAATGCAATGTGATTTGATATAAACATAAATTGCCTTCTGTATAAATATGCTTTCCTCTATTTCCTAGCCATGGCCTGGATCCAAGGAGATCAGAAGCATCTGTTTCTATTTAAAATAAACAGTTTCTTGTTTCCATCCAAAGCAGCCGGGATCAGGAATCACCATGCTTTATGTTGTAGAGTAATCAAAATACTATTTAAACCCATCTCTTTGTCCAGTTCATTTAAGACAGAAACAAACGCTTCCATTTCCTTCTTGCAGCCACAACAGTTTAGTATTGTAATGTAAGTATATGAGTGTTTTCATAGTATTGGAAATTTAGGCATTGCAAGAATGGACATTTTACACCTAAAGTAAAGCAAAAACAAAAACAAAAACCCAAATATTGGTCACAGGAGCGCTTGTAAGTCAAGGACCGACTATTGCACAACAGTGGAATACTAAAGGGGCATCTTAACACAACATTTTTCAAATTTGATCATTTTAAGACATGTGGACTTTAACTTCCAGAATGCCCCAGCCAGCATTTTCAAGTTTGAAAAATACTGTCCTTGTCCAATCAAATCTATCATTCAGTATAGTAATTTAGAAAAAGTTTGTGGGAGCTGAAAAGATGTCCCAAAGGTGCTTTTTCAGGAGGCAACTGGACTTTCTTGTTTTTTCTTTTGAAGACATTTGACTTCTCATCCAAGACGCTTCTTCAGCTCTTCTTCAGCTTCTTGGATGAGAAAGAAAACATCTTCAAAAGAAAAAACAAGAAAGTTCAGTTGACTCCTGAAAAAGCACCTTTGGGACAACCATGACCTGGATGACTGAGCATCTCATGCCCCTGTTGGATCCTGAATCTGACGAGGAAGATGAACAGCTGACAGGGAGTGGGAGTGTGGCTCCATTGGCTGTGGAGGAAACTGGGGAAGGGCAAAGTCCGGCTGGGCAGAGCAGAGGAGAGATAGAACAAGGGAGAGGGAGTTCAGAGGAAGAACCAGGCCTACCCCTCTTCATCCTAGGGCACACAGGGAGGAATGGAGAAGAGAGCAACGTGGGTTGTGTGGCTTACGAGGGAGGAAAGGGCCCTGATTCCCTTCATTAGCCACACCTGGGAAGTTGATAAGAAAGGCAGGCTGTGTGCCGCAGGCTGTTGGGAGCAAACGTGACTTTATCCTGTGTTGTCGTGGCTTATTTGTGTTCCTGGCATCTTCCCAACCGTGTGAGTTTGGCCGTGCCTTCAAGTCTGAAATTCTTGCTCCTGCCGTGCCAAACTAATTGCCTCATTTTTAGCTATTAGAACCCGGTGTAATCAACAAATTTTATAGCACCTGGTGAATTTCCTTCATCTTTAATGAAAGACGTTTTAAATACAAGTTTAAGCACTTTTTTCCTTTTGGAATAAACAGCAAAATTATTTTTAAAAGTATATTTTTTACTTGCTTCTCTCACCATGCACTTTTAAACTAACATTTTGCCTGATAAGATTGCCTTTGTCAAGAAGCATCAAACCAGAATTTCTGCTTTCTACTTGTTTATCCCTACTATACTTGGTAAATGTCTTCATGGTATCTCACACTTCATTATGCAGTAAAGCTTGTACTGAATTTCTTCTAGGGCTATACATACTTTAAATGTGTAAATCTAATGTTTTCTTTAATATGAGTTCTATTCCATAGGACTTTATGGACACAACCATTTAGTTTGCTTGACACAAGTGTAGAACTTATTGGTTATTGCCTTCTTTTGATGGTTAGGTTTGTTTGTTTGGGATTAGGCTAATCTAATACTCTACTGGAAGGCACTGAAGACCTGGTTCTGCCAGAGGGCCTGAGGAACCCACAGCGGGATGGAGTTCATCAAATGGCTAGTGTGATCTGCTGTCATTGGGCCTGGGGGTGGGAGTTTGGGGGTGATTTTTTATTTTTCCCCCCAGATTTTGTTCTATTGTACTTTATTAATTTATTTGATTCTTTTTGTTAGTTTTATTAGTTTTTTTTTAAAGTATGGTTTTACGTTCTGTAAGCCGCCTTGAGTCACCATGGGTGAACAGGCGGCAATATAAATTCAATCAATCAATCAATAAATCTAATTTAAGGCTTGGAATTTCCTAGTGGTCTCCCATCAGAATTTGATCTATCTTAACTTTTCAAGATCAAAATTACCTAGGGGCTGCCATATGCAGTCTTTTCATGACTACCTCTCGTTTGTTTTATTCATATGAATGCAACATCAACTAATGAGGAAATTACAATTACAAGGCAGAAGCAGGGAACACATGGCCTTCTTGTGTGCTGTGGCCTGAAAGGACTCTGCAAAGTGTTGTTCTGTCCTATTTCTCTGTTAGTAAAACTATGTCCTCCAAAGAAGGATGACTTATATCAGTTTTTCTTAATTTTGGCAACTTAAAGATGCAAGGACTTCAACTCCAGCCAGCGTGAGGAATTCTGGGAGTTGAAGTCCACACAACTTAAAGTTGTCAAGGATGAAAAACACTGACCTAATTCCAGACATCTTATCCCTGAGATACAGTATGCTGTCTTACTCCTTGGAAAGATGCAATTTCATTTTTTTATGTGCTGTGCTGAATGTTGGTTCCCCTTGCTGACAGAAGGATCCATTTGTTTTCTGGAATATGTACCTTTAATACTATACAGCTTTTATCAAAATGTCAGAGAATTGGAAACAGTTCCCCTGTATCTCTATATTTCATGTTTAAGCAATAGAGAATGGAACCATAAAAGTACTTCAGCATTTTAGTAATCAAAATAGGATATTCTGACATATAGTCAGAATGTATTTTTTCATATTTTTTCTGGAATAATAGCTGAAAGGCAATAATTAGATTATATCATCCCTTGATTCTCAACATATTTATAATTTTTCTTTCCTGTTTGCCTTTTATAAAGGGGAACA
The DNA here is from genome assembly GCA_009733165.1 of Naja naja. Classification (NCBI taxonomy): domain Eukaryota; kingdom Metazoa; phylum Chordata; class Lepidosauria; order Squamata; family Elapidae; genus Naja; species Naja naja. The sequence continues at coordinate 112,269,250 of CM019151.1, read as the reverse complement.
CAGAAGAAATTATCAGAGAAGAAAAACTGAATATAATTGTGACTAGTTAAAAGACTGAAGCAAATCTTATCTGACACCCTGTAAATAAAAATGTGTTCAAATAATCACTGTAAAATCTTGTGTGTGTGTGGTAGAACAAATCCTATGGAGTTCATTGGATGTGTAGGTTAATATGTTCAGAACTGCAATCTGGGTAGGTTCTAAAATTAAATTTGAAGTAATGGTAGAGTAATAAGAAATCAGTGTACATTTTTCCTTTATTCCTGAAAAATGTTTGAAACTTCCTCCATTTATGCATTCATTTATTTTTAAAATTAAAATTCATTAAACTTTTTCTCTATTTCATTTCCTATGTATTTTAATAACCATAGTTATAGTTGTTGGTTTTTTAAAATATATATATATAGATTTTTTTATTCTGTATCTTGCATAGACTTGTTGACCAGCAGGTGGAGACTTGATTAAAACTTTCAGATATCTATTTTGAAGCTAAATTTATATAGGGAAGCATTAGCATTTCCTTAAAATAAGAACATGGGAATTATATGAGTGAAAATAAGAGTTGTGGTTTAAACCTAACTGTACAATATTGTACCACTAGAAACATTATATGGTTTATTATCCCACTGTATTTATTAAGCACAATCATAAATTCGAATGGCTGCTGAAGAAGTTGGTATTAAAGAAAGATTAGTTGAAAACAATTCCATCATTTAGAAAAAGCTAGGAAGAACTCTTACTCTGTGTAGGATTCTGCTGATGTGTCCCCAAATTACCTTACATTAAAAAGAGAAGACAATCTTTCCAAGACCAATGTGTTTTTCAATTCAGTGCTAAATTGTTTTTCCAGCTGCATATAAAATAATTGTGTGTTAAATTGTGTGTTTTCTATCTGTACCTTTTTGGGGGGCTGAAGAATTTGTTTTTATTTGGTGAGAAGTAAGTGAGTGGCAGTGGAAGAAGACTGTTCCAAATCCATGTCCTTAATCTTATTTCTTCTGTTTTAGTTTCTGTTGTCTAGAAGCTGTTTAAACTTTATTACGTTTATAAAATTTGTATGAGCATTATTTTTATATCGCTGTTCTTAGCTTGAATTTCTTTCATGTTACTTGGCTTTTAATATTTTTGATACATTCCATGAGCCCGCATATAAAAAGTTAAAATCTACTGTTCTACCTATTTTTGAAGCAGAGGATGAAATGTCTTAGTATATACATAGTTTACAGTTTTAAAAGAAGCTTACCTCTGTAAATGTATGGACATTTCTACCTTTCTCACCAATTTTTGTCTTTCACCTATACGAGTGATTCAGCCTTACAAAATCCACAGGGTTGGTTACTCAGTTTTTAATAACTCTATTAGAAAAGCTTACTTCCCCCAGCTCAAATATAGCTCATGTAGCTTTTCTATGTGACTGCTGAGATTTCCACTGAGTCGCTGCTTCTTCTGGGTTTGGTTTGGGATTTGGATGCTTTAAAAAAAAACCTTTAAGGATTGTTACAAAATGGCAGCCATGGTAGGTTACTACCCACAAGTTTCTCAAAAGGTAAACTTCTAAGGCTCGAAGAGGATATACTGGCAAAGAAAATGTATACAAAGCAGAGACAGCATATCACTCTACCTGGCAAATCATATATTTATCCTAGGAATCTATAGGAGATGAGCAGACTAAACTGGAAGGTGGGATTAAATATGTCATCAGTTTGGAGTCATTGTGCAATCACAAGAGATGCAAGTCCCGCTTCCCATGAATTCCACTGACTCTTATCTAGTGCCAATTTAATTTTGTTAACCAGATTCTTGTGTATAGGCAGCAATATAGGCAAATAGGCAGCAATATAAGTTCAATAAATAAACAAACAAACAAATAAATGAATAAATAAAATAATAAACTCCTCAGAACTTTGAACTCAGTGAATGTTCCTGGTTCTTTGCACCTGACAGAAGAAAGTAAATACTCATTTGCATAAGGAATGCTGGGAGAAACCATTACTTGCAGTCATGCGCACATATACACAAAATAAGGGTTAAAATATAAAAATAAAAGTAAAATGTATGCTTCAACAAATACAATGCAAGCAAGAAGATCAAATGTTCCCTCCTCAGACCCTACCATTCTTAAAACTTTTATGCCCTCTCTCCTGCTTTTGTCTTCAATGCTAACCCATGAAATAAGTTAGACAACCTGGCTGGGGAATTCTGGGAGTTGAAGTCCACACAGCTTAAAGTTGCCAAGGTAAGACTGAAAGAAAATCTTCCAGTGATCTGAGGGTGGACTTGAATCTGGATCACTAACACTTTTAACTATTCCACATGAACATGCTCTGCATTTAGCTAGAAACACATTACACTGAATTCAGGGAGGTTTGTTTCTGTACACCTGTATATGACTTTGAACTATTAGCTCTAACCTTTAGGAAATAGCATCTAAGTTGGGCACAGTTAAAATGCTTATGTTCAGTGTTTTTCTTTATAACTATACTTGGTCACTTTTGATACAAGGAATGCATCTCTCTCTTTTTGTCATTCCAATAATCCAGCCAAAAGTTACTGACCGCAAGGTCATTTTTAATTAACTAATGTTATATTCCTAAATATTTTGGAATCAACTTGCTGGAAGAAATAAGCAGAAAGAGAGAGTGTTGTAAAGGATACCTCATGAGATTCTTGGATGTTATGAATAATGAGATGTTTCTGTCTTCATGACATGGAAGGTTTTATTTTTCTGCTACCTGCTCAAATTCACTCATTGCCTTTATCAGTTTTTTGATGAGACATACATATTGCTAGGTTTGCATGGCTCTGCTACATCATGGTAATTTTTTCTTTCATTAGGATAATTGGGATAACAGTCTTTCTACTGTTTTAACCATATTTAATTCTTTGAACCTTACTAATAATAGAATTAGTATATAGAGAGTTATATATAATAATTCAACCAAACTCTGAATATCAGATACTAAGTTTCTTGAGAAGATGGTGCTCTGCAGAATTCACAGCATGTAAATCTGAACCAATGTATTCAACTCTTTAAATTTCTACACTGAATTTGCCCAAGAGTAAATGTGTAAGCTCCAGAAAACATGCAATATATCAGTAAACATGTAACATTCAGAAAAAAAATATGCTAAAAAGTGTTGAGTTTCATTTTCATGAGGCTTCTAGAATTTTTAATGTGCTTTTAAAAGAAATGGCCATTAGAAAAATAGGTTTTGCAGGAACTGAAGTGAGGCTGGGCCATGTGAAATTCAGCAAAGGGATTAAGATTTGGCACTACATGACTAGTTTCTGCACAGGCTTTTAGGCACAGCTTCTTGAGGCGGGAACAAACTGTCATTCTGGAGAGCTGAGTACAGTTGGCTTGTTTGGACTTTGTGTGTGTAGTATGCTTTTCTGCATTCCATCTTTCAATGTAGCATTTGGTTCAAGTTGATATGATCTGGATAAGTGAGCTCTGGATCCTTAAGTGGAAAAGGTATGGCATATTCACTGAAAAAGATTTTTATTTAACTTTTCTTTTTACCAAGCGTGATGATAATATGTTCTTCAAAGACTATTTGCAATTAACAGCAGAACGATTTCACAGAAACCATGCTTTTGGTGCTGAAAACAAAATTTTTGTTAGCTTCCCATTAATTATTGTGTATTGACTTTTTTTAGCAGTTGGGCATGGATTTTAAAAGCTAGTTTATTGTTTATAATCAGATTAATGCTATTTGTTTATAGATGTTTGCTGGAAAGTAACTTCATTACAGTACTCCAATTTTGGAATTTACTGTCTTGTTTTTGAAACCTTTAGATGAGGCATTGTTTAATAATTCTAGAAATGTAGAAAACATTAGGTAGAATTAAATGCATAGTTGTGGGTTGAACTCTTGCACTAATGTTGAACATTTTTATGAGTTCAGAATAAAACTGCTTTTAGCAGTATCTGCTTATTAATTCAGTATTGTATGTTTCTGATAAAATGAAAAATGCTTTGTTCTATAAGGAGGACCAATTATTTTTTATTGCAGTTTATTAATTTAAAGTTTTATTTCACTGTACTTATATGGATCTATTAAATACCTACTGTAATTTAACAGTGTGAGCCATCACAGCAAAAGAGTAATTAGGTTTTGATGTATTGAAGTGCTTGATATTTTAAATGTAATTGATAAGTCTCAAACAGTGCATAATAAAACAAGTTCTTACATTTTTTAAATGGAAAAAACTTTTTAGCCATGTATGTTTCACTGGATGTCAGCTTTGAATGAGAGCTCTGCTGAAGTTTCTGTTACTTTGATCTAAGCAAGTGGCAGTTACAATATAAATGAATATTAAAATTATTGACAAATATCACCATGAAAGATCAAAAGGATGAATAGTGCACACTGTGTGAAAACTTTTTAAATTTAATTTGTATACTGCTACATTGCTGGCATTTGTAGGTTACCTAGGAAGAGGGAGGTGTTAATAAGATAAATGGATAAATAGATTGCAAAGTACACCTAATTTACTATGGGAATATATTAACCATACTTTTAATGTGAACTTTTGTTCCTGAATTTGTTTTAGTTTTATGTTGGTAAAGTAGACTCAGATTTTCTAAAGACTTCACCAACTATCCTGTGAAGCTTTAACTATGAAGTGAAGGGAGCAAGGCATTCCCTTATGAAATGTATAGGTTGCTGGTTACGTATTTAAAAAGAAAAGGTAGAGATGATGAATACAGTATAGAAACTCAGTTCCTTTCTTCTCTCTCTGACTGTTTTATACTTTATTTCAAGGAGTCTGTTAGAATGAACATATAAACCTGTTAGAATTAGAGATTTTTTCTAAGTTAGCAAAACTTCCCCTTGAATATGTAAGTACAGACTCAGGTGATTAAGTGCCCTTCAAGTTATATGCACAGTGAAAATCAATACATGATTTGAACTTAGCTTATTCTCTGATATGCCAGGTTTTTGTTAATAGTTCTCAATAGTATTCAATAGTATTCAATTGTAGTGCTGAAGAGCATTGTCACAAAAGCCTCCAATTAAAAGTGATACCTACAATCTAAATATTGTATTTGTTTACCTCCTTAGTGAGGGCTACAATTTAAAGTGGTCGGAAGAAAGGATAGTCTCTGTGTGTGTGCTTGTTCATGTGTGTTTTATATGTGTGTATGTGACATGTATTTTTTTGCATCAGACATACAATATATTGTAAGCTTATGATTGTATAAAGTAACACACATAATAGATAATAAAACAAGTTTTTACTTTTGTAATTTGATAAACTTGACAAAACGTTGCTTGAAATATTAAACTTGCCAGGATTTTGATTAAAATGAGAAAAGCTACCTTTGATTGGAGGTTTAAGATTTCTAAAAAAAGGCCCAGAGGAAAAAGCAAATGATTGTTAAATTAAAAGGAAAGATCCAGAGATCCAGAATAGATAGGTGCCAGAGGCCTGCATTAGAGTAAAATGCCCTAATATGAAAACAAAATAAGGTATCTAGTCATGGAAAAATAAATTGTCTTGTTTTGAGCAAGTGAGCATGGTGTTAAGGATCAACAATAGGAGAACAGTTTAGTTCTCCACAGCAGGTCTACAAATAGTTTTTATTTCACTGCTAAGTCTCCAATGTTAAGTAATGTTGCCCTTTTTCTTGGACTGTGTAAATATTTTAGCACCACTTCACAGCTGGTGGACCTGTAATTGTCCAATAAAGGATAAAATCATACAAAGTGGAAGAGAGGCGTAGAGACTTAAAACCATCACCAATTTTGAGGACAAAAGGAACTAAACTGCCTAATGCTGTCTCTTATAATTCAGAAGTAGTACACTACTGATCTGTACCTGGTTTGTTTAAATTACTTGAACAGCAAGAACTTTTTCAGCTTCCTCAGCCCTCTTAATTTTCCTCTGAAAATAAAGTCATATATTATTGTAATCATTTCGCATCCTGTCAATTGATAAGAAATAAGAAGACTGGCAGTAAGTAGTTAAGCGTTTTCTTTTTGCCCTATTAAGGGCATTAGCCCCCTAGTCCTACAAGTAGTTTAAGTCTACTTTATGTGTGTGTCTGATTAGGTCCCCAAGCCTATATTTGCCTGCACTGATATCTATTAAAATGGAAGAGAGTCAGCTTAAATAAGCAATTACTTATTTTAAAAAGCTGTTTAAGAACTTCATCCCATGTTTCCCTGAAGTTCAGTTTTATGTTTCTGAAGAGTTGTCATAGTAGTGGTGTATCCCCAATATCAATTTAGCTCAGAGAAATAGAAGTGTCTATGAATTTTTGCAAGCAAGTTGTAATATATACAAAAGTTTCAGTTGAAACTAACACTTATAAAGCAAAATAAATCTTTCTTAGATGTCTCAGTTGCAGCTCCTGGCTCTGTAATAGTCTCCAGAGGATAAGAGAAGTTAATATAAAGTATTTTTGTTCTCCTGGCCCTAAGCCAGATGTTTTAAATTCAGAGAGTGATGCCTCATATGACATTGAACTCCAGTGGGGAAACTCAGAAAAGCTTTCTTATAAACCTTTGATATGTTACTGGCCACAGCAGAAACTATCTGTAGTATTTTAACTCTGTCAGTGTCTAATTACACTTTTTAAGCATATTTTATTTGTTGAGTGAGAACAAATTCAGATATGTTCTAAAATTTTAATACATTTATAAAGCTATAATCACATATGTACCAATGCTGAAATACTTCTTATTTTAATGAAATAGAAATGTGCTTCTATTAGAGATCATATGTTGAATATAGTGTGCTATAAAATGATTCTAGTTATACCAAATTATTATTCAATTTTAAATTCAAATTATGAATGTTACTTACAACTTTCTCTAGGTAATAGCTCAGTTGGGGGCAAACATACTGAATCTGCCAACTCCGTGTATATCTGGTTGCTTCACAGTGTCTTTGTGTACAGAGAAAGAGTTTGGAATATTTAATAAAATTCAATATTAAAAAAAGAATAGTGAGTGAAGGAACCTGTCATAGAAGAACCTTCCTCCCCTCATTCCCCAACCTGTTATTAAGTGCTATAATTGTATTGCTTTGCTTGAATAAGGATTTTGGTGTTAGTGGCTTCAATCCACTATCTTTTACAGAATTAACTATATATATCTTTACAAAGCTACACATGATTGAAATTAGGAATACATTAAGCAGTGCAGATGGACCCTCAGTGGGAAAACTTTTATCTTGCTGAGGAAGGGTTCATCTAGCTTGAGTGGAAACTTTAAAACAACGTTTTTTGCCCATGTATGGAAGTGCCTGTTATTAAATAGATTGCCATTGCTCTGACACTTAGAAACAGGACTTCATTTTGTTCTTGGGTTGCAAGTTCCAGGGAAAGAAAGCAAACTTTGAAGATCTGCAAACCGATAGAATATATTAGAGTAGGCAGCATGGAATCTTTGCATGCTAATTTATTTATGTATATCTGTGTGTCAGATAAAGTCTTCATTTGTGGGATCCTCCTCCCTCAATTTACAAAGACTTGCCTCTCTGAAACTGACTTCCATTGGCTTCTGGTGATCAGGAATAGGCCTGCTTTGAAATTTGCTCTAAGACCTGAAAGACGAAAGAGACTCAAGAATCAAATGTTGAGTAAAAAATGAGTGAAAGGATCCCTTGGTAATTTTAATTTTTGTTTAAAATACTGGATTGGGTTTTGCTTTGTTTGGAAGAAACAAAATGTCAACTCATAAAGCATTTTGTATACATGTTTTATAGTTGACATATTGTTTCTACTTGTTCGAACTGTATCGGGTGGGTCAGCTTTTTCACTCTGATCCCCAGTTTCAGGACCGTGGTTAGGTTGATCAGGCACCTAGTGCAGCCTGAATCTATTAGGGCTTGGAAAGTCCCCTGAATTCCTGTTTTTGGGGCCGTGAACCATATTGGGAAGACAAAAGGGGGAACCGGTCCGGTCCACTCACCATCGGGTCATTTTCACCCTCGTCATCGCTGTCAAAAGAATCCGGCAACTGATCTTTTTTAGTTTTGGGAATGTGGCTCAAAGCTCATGATTTAATTGGAGTAACCGCCGGAATCCTGACACAATAAATTGAAAAGATGCTACATTTCCTCTCTTCTTTGTCAGAAATTCATTAGATCCTTGTGAGAAAATATCTTATGGGAAACTCTCAAAAATTCTAAAGGAATTTGAAAAGTTATCTGCTTTAGGTATATATCAGTACCTAGCCTGAAAAAACTAGAGATGATTTACATAAGATAGATATTTTGTAAAGAAATGTGTCATGCAAGCCACTAATTGATTATGTGTAATAGCAAGAAGTGAAATATTTCAATTGTGTAACTAGGACCATTGTTACACTTGGACAGACATTACTGGTATTTATAGCTAAACGATCTGCATCTTTGGAATTGAAATAACCATTGCTTAGAGTCAGCTAAATCTTAGGAACACAAAATATTAATTAATTAATATGAAAAATAGTGCACCAACAATACCATCATGTCCTTCAATGTAAAAGCAAAACCAACTGGTAACAAAGCCTTATACTGGAGCCTCAAACGCCATTATACATAAGATTTGTGATTCATTATCAGCACATGATTTAAAGGATTCCTATCTCCATAAAATAATAGAAATTTGGAAGAATAATAGCAATAATTTTGCTTTGAGGTAGCCATCTGATAATGCAAATGAAGGAATTTTTGTCTACTTCAAGTGATTTATTGACCATATTTGCCAAATGATCAGACCTCGGAAAGATAAACGTATGATAATACTAAATCATTTCATAACCATTCTCAGATTCAGACTCTAATACCAAGAAGAGAACAAAGAAAGTAAACACATGCATTTTAGAAAAAGGAAAAAGAAGGCAGAAAAGGAAACTTAAATAAGGAAAAGGAAAAATAGGAATTATGGACCTAAGTTGAATTATAAAAAACTTCATAAACTTTTGTTGGAAGCAAGCAGTAAAGCTTTTTAGTAAAAAATCTAAAAAGTCATCAAATATGAAGATGGGTAAATAAAATGCTTAATAAAGAAGTAAGGTTTATAAAAAGATTAAAATGTCTAATTAATGCTGACAATACATCCAATAAATGATCAAAATTAACTTTAAAAGCCTTTGCTCTTTTGAGGGGAAAGAGAGAAGATGCCCCACGTAGTAGATACCATTTGCAACTTGTGAAAGCCAAACTTAAATTTATTAACTTTTCAAAACCCAGGGGCTGATTTTTGTAGATGGAATGAAGATGTCATTTTGTGTAGCTACTTCAAACATTTAAGCATCATTTGCATGAGCCTCTGTGGTACAGTGGTTAGAGTGCAGTACTGCAAGCTACTTCTGCAGCCAGCTGCCTATAATTTGGCAGTTCAAATCCCACCAGGCTCAAGGTTGACTCAGCCTTCCATCTTCTGAGATAGGTAAAATTAGGACCCAAATTGTTGGGGGCAATATGCTGACTCTGCAAACTGCTTAGAAAGGGCTATAAAGCACTATAAAGTGGTATATAAGTCTAAGTGCTATTGCTATTGCTATTTAGTCCTCTTAGATTCAGTGCAGATGATAAATGAAGGTGGAATTATTTGCATTATAATGGTGTTACAACAAGTGCGTTAAGAACTTTTGATTCTGGTGATGGCTATCAGTTTAAAAATAGTATTTCCTTCTGACAAAGATTTTGGAGTAAGTAGATATTACATTTGCACTTTTGTAATTACTTTTCTAATTCCTTTAGATACATTTAATTTCTATAATTCAATAATTCATAGGAATTTTTTTACCTGAAGAAAGCCTTTTAGTGAATTGTCTTCTGTGAAATAAAACAGTATTATAATCAAGCTGTTTTGGGGAAAAGAAGAGCTGCAACATCAACAGAGTTATCAACTTCAACTCCCTCCCAACCCTAAAAGGTCTGAGAAGAAGGAGATGACCCCAAAAGACTCATGCCTACTGTAATGTGAAAGAAGCTGAGATAAAAGCAACCTTAGCATTATTGGCCAAAAACTCCCTTAATGCAATCAATCTACTGAAAATACAGCAAAGACCCTATAACTTTGATTGAGAAGAGTAGTAGTGGAGATTAACCCATTGAATCTGTATGAAATAATTTAAATAGCTGCACTTTTCAAGGGATAGAGCCTCTTACCTTATTAAAGATACAGGAACCACAACCACTTGCAAATAACTCCCCATAATCACTTCCAATATAATTTTGTCTGTAGGATACCTACAGTTGCCTCCTGATTTTAGAAGACAATTCAATATGATTAAACCAAACATGTTTGGATGAAGTTGTTTTACACTCTGATCTGATCTTCAAATGTAGTTCAGATCATGAAATAATTTGCACTAAAAAAAGGACTCCATGTGCCAAACTAAACTGAGTCTATTAAAATACATAAGTTATAAATGCAATTTGTCTTCCTAGATTTATAACTGGAAAGAAAATCTCACATAACAAATTACAGTTAAGCTGTGAACTTCATGTTCACATCCTGATTTGGAATGCAGCATAATAGAATGCTCAAACTGCTGATAAGACTTCTTCATAGTTATTAAAATCCCATAGCATAGTATGTTTGTAAAAAAAACTTGGATCCCAGAAAAACATACTGACATAATTTATTTACCAGGATTTAGATTGTGAATTATTTGACCATGGAAATTATATTCTATGACTGCTCTTTAGGGGTGGGTCTGTGTGTCTGTTTTGTTAAATAGGAAATGGAATCTGGAGACAGCTCAGATAAATCTGGATTTTGATCGCTCCTTTCTGATAGTGAAATTGATGATAATAAATGACCCATACTACTAAATGTTTACATGCCTACTAGAAGTGCCAAATTTCAAATCAGGACTAGTTTGCAATGGATATATTAAAATATAAATTTCTGGTGGATATTATGATAATGGTTATGAGATTTTCATTTAACAATAGATGAAATTCTATTACATCCATTATTTTTTATTACACATTCCATTCCATTTTTTGATTATGGCAATTCTTCAGACCCTCTCCCAGAATTGGCAAAAAACTGTTGTGATCCCTATGTGTGTGTGTGTGTGTGTGTGTGTGTGATCGGGCTATGCAAAAGAAATTCGGTTCACAACCCGTTGGCTCAGTGGTGGTCGGTGATTGAAATACATAAGGAAATATCACTTCTGCTGCCTTGAGTCCGAAAGCAGTTCCATAGTTGGAAGGTGTAGACATTTTGGTGAGGTACTGACATTTAATACTGTAAGGATTAACATGCATTTCTGTCCATACTCCAATAGAACTAAAATAACCTGCCACGGTTTTTGTTCCATTGTTCTGTTTCTGCTTCTGATTGTGAGGAATTTTTGGTACCCTCTTGTAAGGAAAATTATGCTGGTTTGAATCACACAAAATTAAATAGTGAATTAATTTAAACAAGAAGACTCTATCATGGAGGCTTGCAAGTTTTGCTTGGGTGGCTGCTAAACAGAGAAATGATTTTTATTCTTAACTTTTTATGCTTGCTCTACAAATAATGCTATCTATGTTTTACTCATTTTTTATATACTTTAATAATAGTAGGTCATCATTTTAGTTTACTCGACCCATTTACTCAATAAACAGATTGAATTGAATTGATAGACAAAGCCTTGGTCCATCAGATAGTATTGAATTGCAATTCTCTGCCATCCCTAATCATTGTTTAGGTTAAATGTGATAGATGAGAACTTGAAAATTTCTTCCTTTTGGGGAGAGCTAGCTGATGAAAAAAGAAAAAGAAAATAAAGTATGGCCCAGGTACTAGCAATATAAAAACAAAATCCACTTAATGTGGATTGATTTTCAGGGTTTTTTTTAGAAAGTAAAAGTCATCCTAATATCAACAAAGGCCTTAATGCAGTTCTCAAAATGTTTTTCAAGACCTAAATTAATAGAACTTATACAAGGCTCTAAAGTGCTTCAGAATTAAACATGAAACATCCCAGAGAATACATATATTTAGACATTAAAGTTGAAGAAATCAGTTACAGGAAGTAAGAAAAATCAATGGGGGAAGCTGAAGTGCTTAACGACTGCAATGATTTACTTAACAGCCATGGGAAAAATGGTCCAAAAATTGAATGTGACTTACTTAACAACCATCATGCTTAGCAACAGAAATTCTGATCCAAGATGTGGATGTAGGTCAAGAATTAACCTGTATTCCATTGCTATGGCTTGGGCTATGTTAGTTTGAAGTGGCCTTATGGATGCATGATTTCCATGTAAAAATATCCTGGAGGATTTGGATAAGTAGCCTATGAATGTGAAAAATAGAAACATATTTTCTATTCAGTTTTCCAAATTATGATACTGTGTCTCCTTTGCCTATTAGATAGTCTGATTGTATTGCTTTTTCATGGTATCTCTGAACTCTTGCAAGTTTCAGAAAAGTTTGAGGAACAAAGACTAGAACTATAACCCAGAGAAGAACTGGAAGGATCTATGGGCTATGTATAGTAAAGTCAAAATCTGTCCCAGTAACCAGATAGCAATAGAGTCCTATTGAGAAAAGGAAACCACAATGAAAAGATTTTGGACAGACATTAATTTTCTGCTGGCCAGTATGAAATAATTAGAAATAATTCTACTTTAAAGTTATCAACCTGCTTTTAAATAATTTATGCTAACATAGTAGCAGAATTTCGTGACGTGAATTATGTTTAGGGCAAATACTGCCTCTTTGGAGAAATGCTTGGTAGTGAATAGTTGGCACTGCGATAGTTACAAATCTAGCTCTCCTTTATATTCTTGTAATTTTGCCTCTTTTTATATGCAAGCTTCAAGTGGTTTCCACACACCCACACCTTCTATGTACTTGAAGATTATCAAATTGAATTTAACTGATACTGAAATTGAAGAATAAAGAAATTCTTACAAGATATTCTTCTGTTTAGAAAACTTAAGGCAAATACACACTGTTGCATTACTAAGAAACACCTGTGAATCTGTAAAAAATCAAATGAAATTTAGGGCAGAATGCAAATTTCTCTTCGGAGTCCTTCAGATATACAGGGAAATACAAGCATAACTTTTCAAACGTATTTTAAGTTTCAGATAGTATTTGGCTTAAAAATGAAAACTCAGAAAAATAAACACTAGTTAAGTACAGAAGTCAGAAGAGATTTTTTAAAATAGTACTGTTCCAGCTCATGAGCTTTGTGTGCTCAGAAGCATCACCTAATGCCAACAACTGTAGCATTTATCTGGTTTTCTCTCTGATGTGAAAAAGCAGTAAACTAAAATACATTTAAAGTACAAGCTGAGGAAATACAGGTAGTCCTTGACTTACAATAGTTCATTTAGTGACCATTCAATGTTACAACAGCACTGGAAAAAGTGACTTATGACCCTTTTTCACACTTACAACCTTTGTAACATCCCCATGACCATATGATCAAAATTCATATGCTTGGCTACTGGTTCATACTTATGACCATTGCTATTTACCAAGGTCATGTGATCTCCTTTTGTGACCTTTTGACAAGTAAAGTCAATGGAGAAGTCAGATTCAGTTAACAACTGTGTTACCAACTTATCAACTGCAGTGATTCATTTAATAACTCTGGCAGGAGAGCTCATAAAATGGAGCAAAATTCACTTAACGAGTGCATCACTTAACAACAGAAATGTTGGGCTCAGTTGTGGTTGTAAGTCGAGGATTATCTGTATTCTCATTTTGAAAACATTTTTTTAAAAATTCTGTAAATGTTAAGTAATCCAAGCTGATTTTGTTTAATGGTGCACTAAATAATTAACTGAACTTTAAACCCATCTAGTAAGAAGAACATTTCAAGTAGATATACAGGTAGTCCTCATCTTACGAACACAATTGAGCCCAAAATTTAAGTTGCAAAGTGAAATTTGTTAAGTGAGTTTTGCTCACTTTGGTGGCTCAGGCTGTTAAATGCCTGCTCTTAAGATCCAGCTGTCTACAATTACTGTAGGCTCGAATCCCACCAGGCTCAAGGTTGACTCAGCCTTCCATCCTCTCGGGGTAGGTAAATTGAGGATCCAAGATTGTTGGGGGCAATAAGCTGACTTTGTAAAAATGCTGCTTAGTAATAAGCAGGCATATACAATGGAATGAAGGCTATTGCTGAGCGCATTGGGTTGTGCTCCAAAAATTGTAAGCCGCCCTGAGTCTTCGGAGAAGGGCGGCATATAAATGTAATTAAAAAAAAAAACCGGGCAGCACCAGTGGTGGGTCAGCATGCACACGCATCTCAACTTATGCGGGCTGGGACGCATGTTGAAGTGTGTGCAAGTTGAGGTGTGCACGTGTGTGCATGTGTGCTGGCCTGCTGCTTGTACAAGTCGAGCTGCGTGCACATGCATGCGCACTGGCCTGCCACTTGCACGGCCCGAGGAGTTGGGGACCTCTGCTATAGAACATTGCATGCCAAAACAACCAGACACAGGGACATTTTTTTACCTTGTGCCCTCACTCTGCTGAACACCTAATTCTCACAGTGCTATCCAATGTCTGTGTGAATTTACCCATATAATATAGCTGTAGTATTATTATTCATTATTTATTCTTATTATTATCTTCCTTACTTCTCCCTCTTACTGGCATTACAGTGGTACCTCAGTTCTCACCATTAATTGGTTCTGGGATGTGCAATGAGTATCAAAAAGGATGAGTACCGAACAGATCTTTCCCATAAGGAATATGTAGTGACACACAGGGCAGCCGACATCAACAAGTTCTAGCTTGTGCATTGAGTACCAAATGAATGATGAGTATCGGGTCAAAATTTTTGCATCAAAATACGTTGAGTACCAAATTCCATGGGTTTCAAAGCAGTTGAGTACTACTAATGTACCACTGTATTATTATGATGATTATCATTACTCCATTGCTTTGTATGTTCGCAGAACTTCTGCACTGGAGGACAGATTCGTTGTGTGTCTAATAACACTTGGCCAAGTAAAGTATTCAATTCACTTCAATTCATATCCTTAGTGCAATTATAGGCATGCAAATCAGAAGTAAGCTCCATTGAATATATTGGATCACCTGCCATATTCAGCTGTATACCAGGTTGTAGATAAATATTTTGGGATAAAGGGATAAAAATGAAAAAATAATACAGTACAATGTACAACAAAATACTGAAACATACATCCCTTAAACATTAGGCTCTAGAAGGGAATGTGCTTTAGTTATCTTTCTCTGACCTAAATTTAACTAAACCTCCGTTACCATGTAGAAACCAGATACTATTTTTTAAGAAAAGGTAAGAAGTACATTCTTTAGAGACAGTTGGAGAAATTCCGGTGTTCTGGAGACAGGTGCCTTGTTGTCTCCTTTCATGATTGCAAGCTACTGTCTCCTGCTTCTGCAAACAAGTTTCTTTTTGCAGTGGTAGTTAAGAAAAACTAAATGCAAGAAAAAGAGCCATCAACTTCGTAGGTTGCATAATATTAATATTTTGAAAAGTATAGCAATTTGAAATCACTTTTCTTATCCAAATATTTTGAGAAAACAGTAGAAAATAAAACTTAGGCCAGCCCAAGAGATATTCTGGGAATGATAAATATAAATTTAGGAAATAAAATTGTGAAATGCAGTTCAAGAATGCTGCACCATACTTAAAATGTGGGGCAATCTGAATAAATTCAGCCTCCAAATAAACTTCTGTGGCTTCGTTACCATTACAGAATTGTAATCTTCCCCTTTTGCTATTACTACTGTTTTATATATATATTTATGTAATCAAAACAGTTCTGATATAAATATAGTGAATAACAGTGTATTAATTAGAAATATACATTTTGGAACTTTTTGAACTTTTTGCATTTTCATCTTAAAGCTCCCCCTTACAGCAAAAATCCTGGAAAAACATGGAACAGTTAAAATGGAAAATATTTGAACCCTCTGTGAAATCCCATAACTGAAACTATGCTGTTGTACAATGAAACCCTTATACAAATATATGTTCCACAGTTAAAACCAGCTCCGGGTTTCTCCTTCACTTCTGCTTTCCCAAATACAATGACAAAAGGAGAATTAAAAAAGAGGTAGGCTCAGCACAAGAAATGAGATAAGTCAGTCTCCTCTATTGGGAATATTCCCAATATGGTCTGTGAGGCTACATATTGGTAGTGGAGTAAGCCTGCTCAGTGTTTCTGTTGTCCAGTAAAGATGCTCTATTTTGAGCAAGTGCAGCATTTTGAGTTTGAGGCCTAATGGCTAAGGTACCAGGCTAAGGCACCCCTATGGCAGAATTCATTGAGGGCTGCATCAGGGTTGTGTTTGACCTTGGGGGGTTGGGATGGGCGTGGCCAGCTCAATGTCACTCGTGTGTAGGGCGCCTGTGGTAGCCCGTGCGCTCTGCCAGAGAAAACTAGCTCCCCAGCTGCCATTTCTGTGATGGCCTCCTGCCACCTTCTGCTAGCAAAAACAGAGCTTGCGAGGACCGCAGGTAGACCACTCAAACTCCATTTTCACTGGATTCACCTCTCATGGTTGTTAATTGGCTGGTCCTCAACATATTTATTTATTTATTTTATTAAACTTATATGCCGCCCAACTCCCAAAGGACTCCGGGCGACTCAAAAAAACCCACAAAGAATTACATTATAAAAATTTAAAACAATTTAAAAACAGCAAACAACAGAAGGGCGGATCTCGCTAGATCTCAGTCAGATCAACAGCCCCATGCCTGCCGGAAAAGCCAGGTTTTGACTGCTTTGGGGAAGGCCAGTAGGGTGGAGGCAGTCCGGACCTCGGGAGGTAGCTGGTTCCAGAGAGCTGGAGCAGCCACAGAGAAGGCCCTCTCCCGCGGGCCCGTCAGCCGGCATTGTTTAGCTGACGGAACCTGGAGGAGACCGACTCTGTGGGATCTTACCAGTTGCAGGGAGTCGCAGGGCAGGAGACGATTCTGGAGATAACCTGGTCCTGAGCCATATAGGGCTTTATAGGTAATTACCAACACCTTGAATTGCACCCGGAGACTAATAGGAAGCCAGTGCAGCTTGCGGAGAATTGGTGATATGTGGGCGTATCTCAGGACACTCACAACAGCTCGTGCGGCCGCGTTCTGGACCAACTGAAGTCTCCAAACGCTCTTCAAGGGTAGCCCCATGTAGAGTACGTTGCAATAATCCAGTCATGAGGTGACTACAGCATGAGTGACTGTGAGAAGAGCCTCCCGGTCCAGGTAGGGTCGCAGTTGGTGCACAAGGCAGACCTGTGCAAAAATTCCCCTAGCCACGGCTGATAGGTGTTGCTCCAATTTCAGCCGTGGGTCTAGGAGGACACCCAGACTGCGAATCCATTCTGAGGGGGACAATTTCTCCCCACGTGGAACCAAAGATGGAAAATCAACATGGTCCCTGCGGGGCAGTATGCACAGCCACTCAGTCTTGTCTGGGTTAAGCCTGAGCCTGTTGACTCCCATCCAGACCCTCACAGCTTCCAGGCACCGGCACATCACATCCACTGTTTCACTGAACGGACATGGGGCGGAGATATACAGCTGGGTGTCATCCGCGTATTGCTGATGACACCACATATGACCACAACTGAGCCCAAAATTTCTGTTGTTAAGTGAGACATGTTAAGTGAGTTTTGTCCCATTTTATGACCTTTTTTGCCACAGTTGTTAAGTGAATCACTGCTGTTAAATTAGTAGCATGGTTAAGTGAACCTGGCTTCCCCATTGACTTTGTTTGTCAGAAGGTTGCAAAAGGAGATCACATGACCCCGGGACACTGCAACCATTATAATAAATATGACCCAGTTACCAAGTGTCGGAATTCTGATCACGTGACCATGGGAATGCTGCAATGGTTGTAAGTGTGGGAACAGTCATAAGTCACTTTTTTCAGTGCTGTTGTAACTTCAAACAGTCACTTAATGAACTGCTATAAGTTGAGGGCTACCTTTCTTCGTCTCCTTGAGTTATTTATAAATATAATAAAGTTGAGGAATGAATGAATGAATGCAATTCTTTGATTTATACCAATCTTTCCTGAACTATATGTTTGTACACATTACAGACTACAATATTAGAGAAGCAATTCTTCTCCATTGTGGTGGAGATAGCATTCAGGATTGGGATTAGGTGATCAGTCTCCACTGCTGATTGGACTGAGTCTGTCAAAACTCTGAGGACACTCCTTCTGTTGCTAGGGCCCTCCCAGAAATTGACTCAGTCAGGAACTTCCGGGTTGAGCCTTCTCGAGAACAGGCGGCGGTTTGTGATCGCCGACCAGCCTGGCTCTTGCGCCGGAGAGCCCGATCCTGCAAGGTTCGGGGCTGAAGCTGCCTCGTAGGGGCGGCGGAGAAAGGGAAATCTGCCAGCCAGAGTGAGGGGAGCCGCATCTCCCCTTTTGGGTCTGGTCTTTTCCTCGAAGACGTCAAGAAGTGGTGGTCAAAATGGCCACCTCAAGAGAAGGTCTCAACGGGATTAAGATTGGTGCAGGAGGAAAGAGAGAAGTCGACAGCAGAGGAACCGGGAGTATCGGATGGTAAGATCAAGGCACCCGGGATTAAGATAAAGATGAGTTTTAAAAAGAGAAACAGAAGCGGCGCAGTTCCAAGTGAAGAAAAATAAGTAAAATATTTTTGACAGCTATAAGGGGCTTGAACCGAAAGGAAGAAGTCAACGTAAGAACTTAAGTTTGGGGCTTGGAAAACTTTGAATATTAAAATAAAAGGAAAGGGTTAAGACTCTGTGCAGAAAGTGCCACTTTGTGGAGAAAAATTGGAAGCTAAAGAAGTAAGAAACTATCTTGTTCCTTTGTGGATTGGAGTTGTTACATTTTAAAGAGACACAAGACTTATAGAAAGTGAAAGCCTGAATACACAAAGACGGATTGCGGACTAATTGGTGATACTGATATAGACTCTGGACCTGGGTTAGGATCATAGAAAATTTAAAGAAGAAGAAATAAGGAAAATTAAAATTTTGGTGGTCATCCAAAGAATTAAAATGGAGTTTAAAAGTATGAAAGAACTGTTACAGGAAGTGACTGAACTAACTTGGCATGTTGCAGAAAATATGGGCATTCTGAACTGAACTGGCATGTTGCAGAAAATATGGGCATTCAAATGCTGAATAAAGAAGGAGCCTTGGAAAGGGTGGAGCCAGCACAAGAGAAAATCTTAAAAAGACAATTAATACAAAGATTAATGCAAATAAAAGGGAAAAGGAAGGGTGGCTAAAAAAAACGGAACCTAAGAAAGTATCTAAAAAGGGGAACATTCTGAAATTAAGCATGTTAGAAAGGTTCAGAAGGAAAGGGAACAGAAAGGTAAAGAGAGAGAGAGGATTCAAACTGGATAGAGAAGGGGAGACAGGATAATAGGGAGGAGAAGGAGCCAGCACAAGCAAAAGCCATTTTAAGAAGACAATTAACAAAAGATTAATACAAATAAAAGGGAAAGGAGGATGGTCAAAAAATCAAGAAACTTAAGAAGATAATTAAAAAGGGGAACATTTATGAAACTAGGCATGATAGAAAGGTCCAGAAGGATAGAGAGCAGAAAGGTAAAGAGAGAGAGAGGGATTTAAACTGGATAGAGAGGGGATAGATGGATGTAAAAAGAGAGGAGAACAAGAAACAAGAACAAAAGATAGAGAGACACGGGAATTACATAATAAAGAAGGGAACTTGTTTGCATAGAGACAATGGTTAACGATTTAAAAGGGGGGTTCTGCATGAAGAAATGGTAATAAGAATATATTGTAATTATAAAAGTGTAAATTTATTATTATTTTGGAACTATAAATCAATCTTAGGGGGATGTGTATGGAACCCTAACGACCATTGAGAGAGATATATTGTAAGGAGCTTTTCTCCTTTTTCTTTTCTTTTTTCTATCTTTCGCTTTTAAAGAGAATGATTATGATTATGCTACTATATTAACCACTGAGGTGTCACTTTCAAAGTAGTAAAAGGGGGCAAGTCTAGGTTTTTTTTTTTCATTCTTTTTAGTGTTAACATTGGTAATGGATTTAGAATTATGGAGAGAATATGTGATGAAAGGGCAAATCTGACGGATAAAAGAATTCTGTAAATGATGAAAGAGTATTAACAATGTGAAGACAATTAAAGGATATGGATGAACTTTATTTTTAATATGATGGGCAAATATATTGTTATTTGTAAGATTTATACATGAAGTTTTTAAAATATATATGTATATTTGCAATTAACTTGAAATGAACTGGGGGCTATACAGATTGAGATTAAGATTTGAGATTAGGATTAATTTTTCACCCTTTGTCCGCTAAAATGGAATAGAAGTGAAGTCAAATGTTTAAAATGAATATAGATCTACTGTCATATTTGCATGTAAAGTGATGACCGGGAACATGCTGTCTACTGAAAAGAGTTGTTTTAAAAAATTGTTAAAAATTGAATAAAATTTGTTTAAAAAAAAAAGAAATTGACTCAGTCAGGTAGCTGATGATGCGGTTATTTTTCCCATTAATAAAATCCAAAAATCTTAAATAATTAATTCAGAAAATAGGAAAAAATCACCAATCCTGAATACTATTGCAAAAAGGAACCGGTCTACCATTTTGACAGCTGTCAAAGGCAGCATGGTCGGGGCTTCAGCCCAGGCCGTCGGACGTTGGATCAGCTGAGGGCCGATCTACAAAAGTACTGAGGTTATGGATGTTGAAACACCATCCACACCACTTCCCCGCACTTTGGCTTGGTGAGATTCTCAGCGGCTTCAAACAGCCGTTGCAGATGCCGAAATTAATTGCGGTAGCATTAAAAGGGACAGAAGACTACAGTGAAGACCAGCAGAGCGACAGGCAGGTAGGGAGAGTAGATTTAGATAGGAAACTGACAGGAAAGGCTGCAGAGTAATTGGTGGTAACTCCGGAATAACAGCATCAGAGTTAAAAATGTCTGAATCACAAAATGCTAACTGTGCTATCAGGAGAGTTGAGGAGACGGCTCACAGGCTTTCACGCTCTAAACCCAGCAGCACAGATCAGATGGCTTCCTCTTACAGCCCCAAGTCAAAGGACAAGGCTGCAGGAACCTGAAAGGGCTCCAAGGCAGGAGAGAGGGACGCGCGCCACAGGGACAAGGCACTGGATAAGTTATGGGCTCGAGGGAAAGAAGCAATCCAAATTGCTGAAGAAATGGCTCCCAGTATAGTTTCCCGCCCAAATGAGGAACGGCCGTTATTGAGAGGAGAGAGGCAAATGCATTCAGTAATAGAAGCGGAGGAGCTGAAGAGCAGCAGGAATCTATTGAGGCTTCAGAGATCAGAAATTTCTTCTCTGTCTGCCCAGCAACAGAGCAACTGACAGTTACTGATTAGAGACACAGAATGGCCCAAGCAGCCACATTTACGCCCATGTCTGCTGGGATTAGACCAATCAGGGGACAGGAACCTGAGTTCCAAATTAATATGTAGGTTATGATAAATGAGGCAGTGAGGCAAGGGGTGTCAGCTGTCTTAAGACAGACCAGAGGCTCACCCTCAGAGGTTTCAGCTTCTTCATCCAGACGTAGTAGGAGACACAGGTCGCATTATGAGGATGATCTTTCCTTGCATAGAGAATCAGGTTTATATGCTCCTGCTGAAAGCTCCCACTCTATCACATCTGACAGTGGCCAGATGATGGACAGAAACTACTCAGATGATGAAGGCCTCAACGATGCTGACCAAGTCTTGTTCCAACCTGCCATCTTTAGGTCTCTCTTCTTTAAGGCCAAAAAGGCCACAGGGTGAGGCTTGGTTCCTGAACCACAGGAGCCTGCAGATCCTTCTGAGAACCCCAGTGACCCATTGTTTTCAGAAAAAACAGTCACAGCAGATGTCATCCCTGCACCAAGGATGTTCATCACAGTCATCCAAAGGCAGTGGTCGTCTCTCGGGTCGGGTCCAAGCCCTTCCTCCCTGTACAAGAAACTGTTTAACGTGGGAGACGATCTCTCCAAAGCCCTAGAAGTGCCCGCTGTCGGCACCCCAGTTGCGAACCTGCAAGCCAACACTGACATCCCTGGGGAGCCTGAGGACTCGCTGAAAGCTGAGAACAAGACGGCTGAGGAAATGTTTCAAAGAACACACCTGTCAGCAGCATGGGTAGTGAATGCTTCCACGACCGCATTTTTCTTTAACAGAGCCTCTCTCATCTGGCTCCAGGAGCTGCAAGAGAGAATTCCACTGGACGATGTCAGATCTCACCAACATGTGAACAAACTATTGGCAGCAGTGGAATTTTCAGCTGATGCCACACTCAGTGCTGCCAGATTTGCATCTAGGGCAATAGGGGGAACTGACCTCTCGTTGCCTGCTCTGGCTAAAGCAATGGCAGGCTGATATGAGGCATAAGTGGAGGTTGGCCACTGCCCCCTTTAAAAGGGATAAGTTATTTGGTGAGGCTCTGGACAAGATCCTGGTGGATTCCAAGGACAAAGGGAAGGTCTTGCCGTCCAGGTCCAGAAAGGGTGAATTCAGATCAACACCCTATGTCAGACATTCCTACTATAGGTCCCCTGAAGCAGGAGGGGGATTCCCTAGGCCCCAGAGGCCTTTCTTCCCCAGGCAGGAACAAAACCAGGACAGGACAGGTAGAAGTCACCCTTTTACCAATAAGCGGCCCTTTTGAGAGGCTGGGGGTTGTCCCTTCCGACGTCCCAGATAAAATGGATGTCAACCCTCCCATTGGGGAAC